>NW_019379854.1:67377-131004 GCF_000648655.2 Copidosoma floridanum | reverse complement strand
TCTCAAAAGTGATAATTCACCTCTTATAAATAAAAAATTGTGTTCTTACATATGCAAATACCATTGTCATATACTGTCCTATTACTACCACATACAGTGTCCTACTACTGCCATAATCCTCAAAGACTATGTCCCACTACAGCAGATTTTACGACTTATTTGAAAAATTATTCAATTAAACGGATAATGATAAACACAGTGAATTCATATTGTTCCCTTTAGTGAAGACGTATATTCATTTACTCTCAAAAGTGATAATTCACCTCTCATAAATAAAAAATTGTGTTCTTACACATGCAAATAACATTGTCATTTACTGTCCCACTACTACCACATACAGTGTCCTACTACTGCCGTAATCCTCAAAGACTATGTCCCACTACTGCAGATTTGACGACTTATTTGAAAAATTATTCAATAAAATGGATAATGATAAGCACAGTCGATAAATATTGTTTTCTTAAGTAAAGACGTATATTCTCAGTTTTAAAAAAATTTAGGTGAATTAGCATTGGTGGAACTTAAAAAATAAGAAATAAATATTTTTTGCTTAAAAAAGTGTCTCACTATACCCCATTTTACCTTATTTGTCTACATACAGGCATTATATTTTTTGGCTTATCTGCATTCCTTAGTGATATTTTGCGGTATTTACATTGACAGCATACTACAAACTTATACAATAGTTAACGTAGCTTCTGTAGTTTTTACAAATAGTGTCTTTTTCAGATTAAAGAGTCGTACAGAGACTAAATAATGCTGTTTTCATTCAATACATATTAAGGTAAAAGCACCAGTACGTGAACACTTTTTCCATAAAGTCTTTGTTTTCTCATTTTTATTGAATTTCTGATTTGCACAACAACAAAACAGTCATTGCGCCAGTAAGTTTATATTTTTTCCTTTGAAAAAAAAAAAAAAAAGTTTTTCTAGGTCATGTGTACAATTAATAAATTAATTTTAAAGTTTTTTTACCAATGACCCAGTAGATGAACAGCTTGTTCAGGTATTGGTACCGATACGTATTTTTGACCGAGTACTTGAACATCCCATGTTAATTAAATGGGAGAGAGGTTATGTTAGCTGCCCTCTACTGATTTCTATTTTTATTATGTATTGCAAATAACCAAATCGAAAAATTTCTTTCTAATTTCATTGGTAACATATTATGAAAACTATAACGACTGGCTTGACATACTATTATTATTGATTAACAGTGATTTCAATCGTTTTTATGTGTTCGAGTACTGGGCATAGGTAAAACCTAATGGTACCAGTACCTGAACAGTCTCACAAGCCACCTCATACAAGTTGCACGAATAAATAATTTTTTTCTCGTTGAGTATAAAGACTTACTGAATAATAAACTTTGTTTTATCTAAAGAACGATCAAAGGATATCAGAAACATTTTTTTTTTATCCACTTAAATTGAAAATAGTTTATTCAAGCTGTTCAATCTACTGATGCAATTTTAGGAAGTGTTCACGTACTGGTGCTTTTACATTAGTTTCAACCACTTGTAACTCGGAGTACAGATTTAAAAAAAGAAGCTTTATTATGTATAAACAATTAAGTTTTTACCTACAGTATATTATTACTGTAATTTGATAGAAATGTTTACCCAAAACAATAAATTATAAAGAGATAAAAATATACTTCAAAAATTATTGGTAAGCTCAGACATAATTTTCGTTAATTTATAGTATTTTGTTTTTTTCAAGATTGAACTGTTTTACATAATAGTGCTTTTATTTAACCGTACAATCATCGTAACCTTCTGATTCAAAAAGACATTCCCGAGTTATAGTACATTATAATTGTGTAAAATACTTATTAACGAAAAACACCGCTCCGAATAAATTAGCATGAAACTTTCCAAACATTTATTTTCTGCCTTTTGTTGTAAAAAGTTTTTTGTTGTAAAAACACTTATTATATTAGTTTAATGAGAAATGTCAATTTTATTGTATATAATACATGTTAATTGTAGAACTAACTTTTAATTAGTGTATATATTGAAACATAATTGCTTTAAAAGTTAAGCATTAAAAATCTGAACAATAATGAAGAACAACAAATTGAGATTTATTCTGCGCTACTCATCTCCACTTCAGAGATTACCTACACTTTTTGTTGGTCCTTATTACTGTCCAGTCATCAGTGACCGCCTACTTCAAATAAGTAAGTATTGAAATTTTGATCAGTAAAAAAATTTGATAAACAAAACAGAAAACAAATAAATAATGCTCCAAAGGCTATAGTGGGATTAGATAGTAAAAACTGCACTTTTCTAGGTTTTATACTAGAGTGGACTTTTCAAAAGTACTTTAGTAAGAACCCCTCCAGCTAAATTTTTAGCCCTCTAGGTGCTGATGTATACCTCCTCACCTAAAAAATGTGTTTTTGCCAAAAAAATCATTCTCGCTCTATCCGCTATTTAAAAAAAATGGAGAAGTAAAAAAAACTTAAATCTTGTACCATTAAATACAAGACTTCAGTGTTTTAAGGGAATGAAAATCATTATTCCCAATGGAAATCGAGCTAGTGCTGAACATTTAATTACAAAATTTTTATAAACATTTATTTGTACATTTTTTATAACGACCTAAAACTCATACAGGTATACTAAATAGTCACACAGTAATGCTAGTTTTTTAACTGTAGATGAAATATATTTAGTTTTAAAGAAATTTTCAGATAAAGCTTGAAAAACATTTTTAGATAGAATAAAACTATCAGATCTTACTGAAAAACAAGTATTCTTTTTTACTAGTCTTTCGACTGATCAATTGCAAAAGGCAAGTAAATTATTAGTTTCCATGAGATCATCAACTTTTAGAGATGTCATTCAGGCTCTAGTTATTTGCTCATTTAAATTACGAACTGCATCATAGAATAATTTTTTGAAATAGAAAATGCAACAATAGTTTCCGATTTCTGTGAGTCAGTAATTAAGTCATTTGAAAAATATGTTACCGAAGTATATTGGTGTGAAAAGTATAAAAAGAGAGGCTTTATTTTTTATGCTACCGATCATTAATGACGTTGAATGATATTTTCAAAATGCAGCAAAAGCAGTTTGTACTATTAATTATTAATTATAGTTATGCAAACTTTTAGAAAATTGCGAGTATCAAAAAGAGTTTTGACTACAACTTTATTTATTAACGAAAAAGGAGCATTAATGAATTTTTGTCTGTAATAGCTTGCACTCATAATAAATATTTTGATGAAACTGAATCGAGCCGGTAAAAACTATCCACCAAATCGTTAAATACTAAATTCTCCTTCTTTAACACCCAAAACTAGACCATGTACCTTTATAGTTAACTAAATTGAGAGGCTCTAGTTTTTTCCAGGTTTAGCTTTTAGGGTACACAATCCGTAATTTGGGTTCGACGTTGAATGGCTTGGATGACGTGGCTAGATTCAGTTTCATAATATTCTAGTGTTGAGGGCAATTTTATTTCATTCACTTTTTGCCTTTAACACTTGTATATTTATTTATAATAATTATCGCTGTTCTTGAAACAAATCTTTCATTTCACTTTTACTAGGATTGAAAATACTATCAAAAATAAAAAAATTGTAGTGTAAAATATTTTGTAATTCATATTTTATTGACACTCAGAATGTAGCTATTGTTAATTATGTTACTGCTTTCTCTGCATTAAAAAAAAATCATTTAATTAATGAATTACTTCGAAAATAAAATTTAATTGTTTCACTAGTTTAAAGTTTTTACAATTAACATTTTATAAATAAAATTAAAATTTTTCATTAAACTAATTTCTTTTTTTTTTTGTTTTTTTTGTTTGAAGGAGTGAAGAGGGAAAAATCTTTATAGATACCCCGGCTGTTCCGGTGGTAGTGTCAGATTCACACGGTGTGCCTACCGACTATAAAATAACCTCCCCGCATGGGACAGGTCCGTTGGGACCACTTCCCTAGAAGACAAAAAGGGCATAAGAGAAGAAAGAAAAAAAAAAACTAACGGAGAATTTCGGAGGCCGACTCGCTCTCGAAGAGATGAGAGGAGGGGGCACTTACGCATCTGGGCGAAGCTCGAGTCTTGGCTTGCTCCGGAATAGTAAACTAATATAATAAATATAGCTGATGTATCCAAAAACTTTTTACAATAAAACGCAGAAAATAAATGATTAGGAAGTTTTGTGCTGATTTATTAGGAGCGCTGTTTTTTGTTAATAAGTATTTTACGTGATTATAATGTGTAACTCGAAAATGTCTTTTCAAATCAGAAAGTTGTTAAATAATTAATCGTAATTATTTAACTTCATCATTCGGGTAAAAGTGGATGTTTGTGAATTTGGGTTACACACTTCCTGACGAGCCGCGGGAGTAGCAGACAGTCTAACTATTTATTTGTATATCGGAGAAAAAGAAGGAAAGTGTTTGGCTTTGTTAAATATGTATGTCAACGTACATTTTTTTTACTAATTTCAATTCTATACGATCCTTCAGCTCTACTTCTTTTGGTATTATTAATTTTTATTTGGTATTAATTAATGAGATATTCTGCACTATTTCCTATACTATTTTTTTTATTTAGTATTACAATAAATTAAATCATCTCAGATATAGAACCACACTCGATAAGCGGTGGCAGGCTACTAACTAAAACGCCACGCGAAGAAATGCATTTTGTGCAGAGCTTTAGTTAAAACTTCTTTTTCTTACATGCTATGGTGACGGTACTACTGACTTTATGTGCTTAGGCTTAGTGGCTCGCTTCGGTTGTCACTGGAGATGAAGTACACGGTCAGCTTTGTTAGGTGATGATTTTCGTTAAGAGTGTTTTAAGAGTGTTAAAATTTTATTATATAGAAAGGAAATAAATATGAGAGAAAATGGAATAAAATGAAAAATATAATTATTTACTCAAGTTGTCACTTAACAGCCTCATCTTCTTAAAACTATATCCGTCCCCAGTAAATGTACAAGTATAGTTACTTAACAGAATATTGTGGTTTAACCAATTTCGATCTTTAAGCGTTATACAAAACAAGGTTATGAACTAAATTACAAATATACATTTTTAGTGCTAAAAACTTATTCCTAAACAAGAATTATAATTTGTATTGGGTTGATGAGTTGGGTAATGGATGATAAAATGATTGTATTAGGTTTGATGATAGATATGTGAGTTAAGGTATCTTTATACTTCCGTACAAACGAAAGTTTGATTCTTCTCTTTATTTTCCACTTTTGACGTTTTTCTTTTTTTCTTTGATGTGTTTTTATTTGAATTATCTTTTAACGTTAGTTCGCGTAAACGTTTGAGATCGGTGTCATGCCCTATTCTACAACACAGGTCGTGGTGCCTGTTATCATGACGAGGCTGACATTTTTATTGCGAATATTGCATCTTATTTCCATATTAGTTTGGATTGTGCAAAATATGCTTTGCAATTGTAAATCGCATTTATATACATGATTTCCAAATGGCGTACGTATTGTTACACCTTGTTCTTGGTTGCTTGTCCGTTGATTGTTGGCATACCCAACTCTATGGTTTTAAAGTTCGTTATATGCCCTGATGTTTACTCCTTCGGTGCAATACGTAATAAATGCCATATACAAATTCTTTCCATTATCTCTCTTGGCTTGAAGTTTTATGTAACTAATATCATTGAGTAAGCCAAAAGTCATCAGATATTTGTTACGTAATTTTTGAGTTTATCAATATAGTTTGAATACGTATTACCGTTATGTTATTGTTATGTAATGTTAATGGTAATAGTTAACTAAATATAAATTCGCTCATTGGTTTTATAAAGCTTACAATTACAATTGTAGAACTAAGTCATGTATTTTTTGATGCTAGATGTACCTAGTTAAATGGTAGGGTTAAATTATTGGGTTTATTTTCTGCTACTATTGATTTTTCTCGTAAATCGATGATTTTGGTGAAGATTGGCTTTGTTTCTAAAAATTTGTGTACATCGTTGTCTTCTGCATGTAATGTCTTTGATATGTTATTAACTCGACTTGTTGTTGACATAAAGGGTGAGTCATTTACTTGGTCATTTTGTGTTTTGCACTATTTTTGATTGGTTCGGCGTATCTCGTGCGATATTTGGGTTCATAGTTCTGCAACGCTAGAGTAGTACTTTCAGAATCCATCTATTTTACATATCCTTGGAATAATCTTCCTCGCCGATCTCTAACAGCATAACAATATTCTAGGGTATCGAATAGAGAAACTGTTAAAGACACCTTTTTCCCTTTTCGTTTCTTCTATATCCCCCGGTAAAAGACACATAAGTCTTTTCAGATCAATGTTTGGTATATCATTGTCACTTTTTGGCGATGTTGGTGAAGAAACATTTTCTGCTTGACAAATAGTGGATTTCATCTTAAAAGTAAAAAGTGTCTGAACTTCTTTTCCTATATTTAGTGTTTCATCAGGTTTCTTACTAAATGAATCACTATTGCAAAATGGCGGTGATCGGTTGATGTGGCAACTATGTAAATCCGGAAGTATGTGCATTTACTTGATGTTTCCTTTACTCTCTAGTTGTTCAATAACTTCATGTAATAGATGATCTATGTTGACTTTAGTCTTTATTATTATTTCATAGTCAGGGTTCATCGTGAAGCCTGAAAGGAAAATAGTATCAAATGACTATTGATTTATAAGTCTATTTCCCAACTTTTGTATGGACTTATAATATTTGTATGGCGTGGGAGCATCAAACTCCGTGTTTTCATTATAGGTCTAGTTTTGGATGATTTAGGTATTTTTTGTTTCTCTTCGATTTCGACATGAAATTCAGTCGATTCGTGTTTTTTTGGTTCTTGTTTTATAGTTTCTTGGGGTTCTGTGTTCAGTGAATTGATGGCGCATTTTATAAATTTTTCCAAGATACTACTTTTCATAGCCTTTTTGAAACAACTTATTGCTTTGCTGATGAGTATTGCTATTATAATAATAGCATTAATGACATTACGTACTAAAATAAAAAGAGAAGTTTGTTTCTCCTCCAACTTTCGTGTTCGTATTTTATCCATTTGAGTCGATATGTTTTGTACATTTAATTCGTCATCTGTCGATCCTTGTTCATTAAAGTTAAGTTCTCCAATCAATTTTATAGAGTCATGGAAGACACCAGTGTCCTTTAAGGGTTCATGTAATACAGTTGCGTTTAAGTTTGCTTCTACTTGATAGGTATATTGTATCTGAGGGATGATCTTATTTTTACCAGTTAAGGTTAGTACGTGTTTTTACCGTACACCCATCACTCTTTCGTAAAAGACCTATACCTCTTACTCTTTCTTGTTGATCCATTTTATTAGGGCAGATAATGCTTGATTTTTCTTTATTAGGTGTCGAGAATAACCATGAATTATCAGCAGGTAAGTAAATTTATTGACTTTCCGTTTTCGGTGTAAGTATAATTTCACAGTATTGAAATACTTCTGTTCCAGGTCCTAATAACATAAGAATTTTGTATTTGTTCATAGAATAGGGTTCTTTTAACGGTTCCATAGCAGAGCATGTATAACCATTTACCGTTTTATTACATTGGTTAAATGTAACTTTGTTTAATTTGCAAATACGAATTATGGTCTGCTGCTTCATTCGCCATTTTCATTGCTTTTGTCGATATTTTGCGCTTGTAGAAAACGATAAATTGATTTTAAAATTAGTATTATTTTTTCATCATTTTTAAAAATTTCTTCTTGGTGAACATGAATATTTTTAAATGTGAAAATTTTACCAGAATTCAAAATTTTTCCGGGATCTTCCAATTCTGTTTACTCAATTCCTACATGTTAACCTGTTTTCAGTAAAGATCTAACGAAGCTCGCGCACTTGCACAATTATGCACAGGTATCCGGAAAGAGACAGAGAGGAGAGAGACAGAGAAAGTAATACACAAACGTTCTGTTAAACATATATATGTACCTACGTGTCGGTAGGTAGTTTAGATACTCTTTGCCGTATATTGTTGTTATTTCTTGTTCTCTTTGTTTATATGTTTATAAATAAAAAATACTTAAACATAATTTTTTATTTGCTTTTTCCTAACCTATAATATTGACTGATAAAAACACATATTCGTTAATAAACTATCTTTTCAATATAAAAATATAAAATTAAAATTATTTAGGGTAAAAAAATAAATACTTTTTTATCATAGACAATTAAATATTATCGATATCAATCACGTGTTCATCATCATCATCATCATCATCATCATTATCATCATCATCATCATCATCATCATTATCATCTACATTGGTCTGCATCACAAGCTTTTTGTTCAATAGCTTTTTTGTTATCTAAAAGATTCTGATCCGTTCAAATACCCCTATCGCTATTGTATAGTACCTGACAATTTTTATGCAGCATCAGAGACCTGAACCGTCTAAACTTGTAAAATTTCTTGTTCTTCTGCTTTTTATTGAAATCAATCAGCTTGTTCAACGCTTTTGGCTTTACCGTAATTATAGGCCCAGCTTTCATTAATTGGTCGCAAATAAGGCATTTATGCACTGGCTGCATCGGGTTGCTTGCCTCGTGTAACTCCAGGTGCTCCGGGTCTGCCATCGTCCCCTGCTCCGAGTTTGTTGCCTGATGCAGCTCCTCCACCTCTTTACTTTTGTCCGACATGTTTTCAAGCAATCTATGATGAGAAGAGCTATATGTTATTGCAGGAAATAACAAATAGCTCAGTCTAACGTGTCACACACTACTGAAGGATATAAAATTGTACTACACTTGACCCCCAACGAGTAATGCCATTAAAAGTCGACACATGCTCAGGGAAAATACATTTTTTAAGGTTAAGCTCATGCAGAAGACGGATTTGTTTTAATATGACAAATAAAGCACCCGCAATCAATAATAAAAAAATCATAAAAGTTATCATAGCAGCAAAAAACAGTATTACAACGTACCTTTATTTCGAAATAAAGCAACAATCGGAACACAATAATAAAGTTAAAACACTAACGGCTTGCTGACCATGTGCTCTCTACACTACACAGTTGAGAAGGGAGCAGAAGCAAAAAGTGGAGTTGCTGAGGACCTTAATGGGCCTTTTTTCCTCCCTCCCTAACCACACATCGGTACTGCCAGCGAAGGAGTGGGCGCCAAGTATGCTTCGCTTGCCATTGAGTTTCCAAATAATAGGGAGTGAATATGTTGTACTTGTATTTTGTTATCAAAAGTACACATATTAACCTAAAAACTCTAAAAATTTAAGCCCTTAATATGCAAAGGTGCGGGCACTAGATTTTTTCCGAAAAAAATAAACTGTTTCAGCTCCAAAGGAGCGTACATAATAGTTATTTACGTAACAAGTGCGGAAAAGACGATTTCCCGCACGAGTAGTGATTGACTCACACGAGTGCCGGAGTTGACGGGAACGAGTGCCAGTTGAGCACATGAGTGCGTAGCAGGAGTGTGATCGCAAGGTACGAGTTACCGTCACCGGCCACGAGTGCGAGTCTATCACACGAGTGCGGAAAATCGTCTCGCACGAGTTGCGTACAAGTTTTTTCGCAATGTGTGAGGAAAATAGGTACAAAATACGTATAAATTTTGATTACCAGTGTGTAGCAAAATTTTTTCCGGTGTGGCAAAATCTTTTCCGTACACCTTTTCCGCACACTGCGGCAAAAACCTTTGCCGCACACTTTTTCCACACACTGTGCGACAAAACCCTTTGCCACACACCTTTTTCTGCACAGTGTGCGGAAAAACCTTTGCCGCACACCTTTGTCGCACACTATGTCAGAAAATCGATTTTCCATACTAATACCAGTGCGGAAAACACCCATTTTCCGCACACTATTGCGAAATAGTAGTTTTCCTACGAGTTTGAAAAGTCCGAGGTCCGTAACGAGGTTCGTAAAGGAGACTTTTCGAACGAGAATCGGAAAACTGCTTTTTTGCCCGAGGAAGTACCAGCCTTCCAAAACCACCTGAGGGCGGAAAAACAATTTTTTTTGTAAATTTATAAAAAAATACGGGCTATTTAATACTGTTGTCAATAATTCAATAAAAAAAATTTTTTTTTCAAAGAAAAATCATTTCTTAGATTTTTGAAAAAATACCCGATGTCTTAACCGATTTTTTGCCAATTACCGATTAATTAAAAAAGCAAGCAATAATAAACAGCATAACTATTTCATTTTAAGAAAATTTCAAGCTTTGTAAGGAGTATAAAAATGCAAGCGTCCATGAGTTATAGAGCTTTTAAAAAAACATGATTTTTTCGAAAAGTTTAAAAAAGGTTTTAATTTTTCGAAAACGTAGTTTTTGAGTCAGGTAAAAGCTGCTTTTCCCCCAAGTTTTGTGAAAAAAAATTTTTTTTTGCAAAGATATAGGCTTTTTAAAAAAACGCTTTTTGTTGGTTTTTTGCGAATTACAAATTTATTTTTTGATTTATTAACATAGGATTTGCACGGACTGGTCCGAAATCGATAATTCTACAATTTTTGTTTAGAACGTTTTTTTGTTCGATGAGCCTGAAGAGAAACAAATTGAAAAAAACCGTACTTGGCACACTTAAGGCCCTATGTACTGTGGGTTCTCAGTGCACCAGTTGCTTTTATTTTAGTTTTTTAAATTCTACGGGCAATTCTCAATTTTTTCCGTATTTTTTTTTTACAGTATCTCTGAAGTGGTGAAAATAGACAGACTGCACTATTTATCTAGAGTCATATACTGGTCGTTGTGTATCTTCTCTTGACGATTCTTTAGTATCACTTGAGTCGTATTTGAAAAACATACTTGTCCTTAATTATGCACCAAAGTTAATTATATTTTAGATTAGTAATTGTGTCATCTTTTTATTTTCAAAACTATTAGGTTTTATTCCGGTGATTTCTGTATTCGTATCACTAGCGTGTAGTGCTGAGGCCACTGATTTTGAATACTTCACTTTTAATGAGCTAGAATCTTTTCATGTATTTTTAGTGAAATTTTTTAATACACTCGGTCGAGATGCAGATGATGTCTGTGGTTGTCGAACCGTTTTTATTCAAGTCCTTTGAGCAATCACACCATGATCTAACTTTTGTGGTTCCTTGTTTGTTTTTGAACCAAGGGGTCATCTAGGGCCCCTGGCCAATTAAGGTATTCTTTTTCTCTGATTTTGTAATTCTATTTTACTCTTTCCCTCTAATTTTTTGCGACCCATCATTATAACTCTTAATAATGGTAATTCTTTATTTAAATTGTTTTCTGTACACAAAAATAGTCCTACCGGATTTTTAGATAATGTATCATCATTGATATTGAGTTTTTCTGGCTTGTATTAAAAAGTGTATTTATAATCGATGTGAACGTCCAGTGCATTAAACGTAGCCCTAAGTCTTTTCTTGTATGCATCTAATTCAATGGCTCATGATCAGCTACAAGAAAGATTTTTATTTTTTAATAAGTACGAACGGAAATGATGCATTGCCTATAGTGGAGCTAAGCATTACTTTTTAATCGTGGAATAATTTATTTCTGCTTTATTTAGAGTTCTTGAAAGATAGGTGACAGGATGCGTAAACCCATCTTTTTATTGATCAATAAATACTGCTCCAAAAGCGTAGTCAGATGCATCTGTTGTTAACTTCAATAATTTACTAAAGTCGGAAAATTGTAAAATAGGCCCTTAACATAAACAGTCTTTTAGTATTTGAAAACTCTTTCCTTGCACTTCAGTCTTTTCTAATTTTTTTTTTTTTTTTTTTTTTCATAAATCTTGTAATGGCTTATCTATTTTTGAAAAATCTTTAATAAAACGTCGATAGTATCCTGCCAGTCTTAAGAATTGTATAATATTTTTTATAGTTTTTGGTTGAGAAAAGTCTGTAACTGCTTGTATTTTTTTAGGGTCGGATTCAAATCCTTGTTGACTTACTATATGCCCAAGAAATATTACTTCTTTTTGCAAAAATTCAACTTTATCTGGCTGAAGTACCATATTCGCTGATCTTAACCTGTCGAAAAGTGTTTTTACTTTAATGTCAATAAAGCTCCTAATATGAGATCTATTAGTCGCTGGAACGTGGCAGTTTCGTTTTTCAAGCCTTCGGGCATTCGTCTGTATTGGTAATATCTATGGGGTGTCGTCAACACTGTTTTATACTTATCATATTCAGCTATAGAAATTTGTTGGAATCCACTTGCCTAACCAAAAACTCAAAAATATGCGGATCCTCCTAACTGGTCCATAATATCTGCGATGTTAGGCAATGGTTACGCATAACTAATGGTTTTTTCATTAAGTTCTCGGAAATTAATTACTACCCTCCATCTCGGATTTCCATGGCTATCAAATTTCTTAGCAACAATGCAGAGAGTTGAATTATGTGGTGATGGCGATGGCTCAATCACTCCATTATTAATTTTTTTGCTACATGGTTTTCTGAACTTTTTATATGTACCGGTGGGTGACGATATTGTTTAGTGTTGATGGGGATATTATTTTCTGTCAGGATTACATGTGCAACGAGATTAGTACAGTCATTAGTGCTTATTGCCATAAAATTACATTGACCTTTCTCATTTCTTACTACTTCTTCTCCTAGATCCGCATCATCATAATGGCAGTATACATACGTCTCCAACTTTCTTTCTATTTTCAAAATTTTTTAATATATTTGACTCTCTACTACTTACTGCATCTGATAAACCATCATAACATTAAATTCCTAATTTTTTGTGAAGATTTTTTTAATAGTTTAGTATATTATTTTTAATCATAAGGTATACATGTAATAAAACTGTTAAGAGAAGAGCTATATGTTATTGCAGGAAATAACAAATAGCTCAGTCTAACGTGTCACACACTACTGAAGGATATAAAATTGTACTACACTTGACCCCCAACGAGTAATGCCATTAAAAGTCGACACATGCTCAGGGAAAATACATTTTTTAAGGTTAAGCTCATGCAGAANTTATCATCATAATCATTATTATTATTATTATTATTATTATTATTACTGTCAAAACAACGCTGTAATAATAAGTACTCCATCCTAAATCCCCTGATCGAAATATCAGTGGGAATACCATTGGATTAACTAAATGGAAGAATTTATTTAGATTATTTATTTTGGATCGTTTTTTTAAATCTGTAGGATGGACACACAGATTAAAGTTTTCTGGTGATTCTTAGTCTGAAATAATGATTGCTCCTAATTTGTCAGTAGGTGATTCATTGTAGGTATGGTTTTTTTTACGTTTTCTTAAAAAAATCCATTTTATAATTAAGAATTATGTTTTTTTATCAGCAATTCAATTAAAAAATCTATAGTTTTTAGCTATAGGGTTTTTTTTTCAAAAATAAAAATCAGGATTATAATGTGATGTTCAATCGTATTTTTGTTTTGACTTGAATTCAATCCTTGTTTAATCACTGCTTGATCTTCATATGCATATAATTAATCATGTTTAAGTGTTTCGCCCTCATCTCATTTAAGAGTACTAGATACAACGTGATAAATATGTCCTTGAGTTCTTATGTTATAAATAGATTGACCTTTTTATCTATCTCAATACTTATAAAATATGCAAAACAAAAAATCTAACTGTAATATTGAATAAGTATTTTATCATAAAAAAGATGATTTTTTAGTTTATTTTTATATTTAATAGAAGGAGTTGAAAAAATCTTGCCATAGTGACAACAACTATACTTCATACGTCTTTTTTCTCCAAAACATGGCTAAACAATACTTACATTAGTAACTTATTAGCAAAAAGTTTCTATTAAGGATTCATTATTATTTGTTTCACTGATACGATTAAAATTCTTATTACGATAATATTTTATTGTGTTCCTTACTTTTTTTTTTTTTTTTTTTTTTTTGAAAAACCAAATGTATAATGTCTTTAGTTTTATTTATATTTAGATTTTAAAAAGTCATTAATTAACTCAATTTGAAATGACTAGAATAATTACCAAAAAACATAAATCGTTTTTTAAATCTTCTAATGTAATTTTAATGTACACATAAAACGATTTTTTAAAACATTGAATTTTAATTGCAGTAGCAAAAATTCTACTTTGTGATATAAGATCAAGATAATTATTACTGAATATAATATTTTTAAAGTAATCATTTTTAGGAATATAGTTTTCATAATATTGCCACTTATTGGCAATATGTTTCACTATCATTAATCTTACTTTTATGTGATAATAATCATAGTCATACAAGAATATTGAAAAATTTTTTTATAATTTATTTCCATCACTTACAATTACTATTTCATTAAAATGACTTTTAAGACTTTAAGTTCATCGCAATTGTCGTTTAAAGAATCTTTTTTCTTTTTTTCTTTTTTGATTGGCTTATTATCATATTTAAATTATTGTTAGTATTAGAACGTTGCAACTCTAATATGTCGTAATTACCTGAATCAAGGTTTCCTGTGAAAAGTCAAATCAATTTAATATTATTTTCAAAATTTCCAACCGTATTGATGTTTTTTTTTTCATTATAAAAGAATACTTTAACATTAACTTCGTAAATTTTAACAAAACTTTTTATTCTGACATTTTGTATTTTTTTAACTTTAAAAGGCAAAGTGAAAAAATAAAGTATTTAACTGATACCCTACAATGTAGGGGTTGGCGTGCGGAGTGTACAGAGGCGCGAAGCTCCACTGGTATTCATGTATATATGCTGCCAGTAAAGGCAGCATGACTTCAGACACATATCTCTAATGTAAATATTTGTTCGGTGCATGTATGTATAATGAAATTGCAGTTTTTTTATGGGTGTACGCCTGCCGATAAAACGGTCAGTATACTATGTGTGATGTTCAGAAACTAAAGTAAGAGAGTGCAATTAAGCGCGCATATATAGTACTCTCTGCCTTAAACTAAAAAAAGAGGATACCTTGCAGAGATTTTTAATACAGCATGTGCGGCTATGTATCTAAACTGCTATGCGAGCATCGTATAGTGCATAGTGTATGATTAAAGGCTCTTTCTGCACAGAAAGAGAGAGGAAGTATCTGACATTTAAGTTGGCACTATCCTTTTTAGATTAGGAGGGAGCGCGATGGTTCATGCTTGAACACTGTATTCACAACTTTCACATATTTGTGTGTTTGTAAGTAATCATCTGCTTATCTGTCTATACGTTCTTGAGGGCCTTCCGGAAACTACTTGTGTTTTATATTTGTTGTTATTTCTTAAAATAGTGCTTGGTTAATAAGAATTATAGTATTGTTGTTATTGGTTATTAATAGAATCTAATTTTCATCTAGAAAAATTATCTCAGCTAATAATTCTAGTAAGTAAACTTTTTGCCACTTTTTTGTTTTTCTTATTACCCGTCTACGTTACGAAATTCGTGTGCTGCTATTATTTGTTCTTCAAGTCCTGATTTGTATATTTTTATTATATTACTGTTACTTTTTTTTTTTTTTTTTTTATCGGAATCACTGCGACAGCCTATTGGCTTAGTTGTCGGAGCCACCCGCTCACCACCTATGTGTGGGGGTGTATTGCTGCAGCCGTTTACAAACTTTTTACTAATACCATACCTAATCCAAGAGCATAGTGTGAGTATCTCCAGTGAAACATCTTGCTAGTTAAGCTGACACTCTCTGCACCAAACGATGCATCGGGTCCACTCGCCTCTGTGTAGCCTTTCCCCGGAGAAGACTCCATTATTCCAGGACGTCCACTCCTCGCTGGTTAAGCCGGCGCTCTCTGTCGAAGCATCGGATCCAGACTAATTAGCATCCCCGGGGAAGCCCCATGTTTCAGGGACCACTCCTTGCCGCTAAGGCCTGCGATCCTCACCCGACGCCTGGCATCGGATCCCTTAATCCCTACCTATAGCTCTAACACTGTTTCGCATTCACCCAGGCCCGAAGAGCTGTGGGGCAAGGAAAAAATCCTGGAATTACTCTGAAGGAGAATCCCACGGAAAAACCCGCCCCGAAACAGCCGGGGTTACATAGGAACTTTTTCCAATGATAAAAGTTTTTAAAAAACTCTGCACTCACCGGGAATTAAACCCACAACCCCTAGAACTGCGTTATATCAGTAATAAGCACGCTTTTCACTGAGCCAACGCCGCTCTTTTTACTTTATTATTTTTATAAATTTGAAAAAAGATCGCTCTAATAAATAGATCCTAGATTTAAATCGCGCGCTACTGAAGCAGGACTTTGAAAACTAATCGCTTTGACGAGCAGATTCAGGGTAGAAGTAGATAGACCGCTTTCGTTAGCAGATCCGATGTTTAGGTATGTATCTGTATGTATAGTATAAGATATAACTAATTTTAATCTTTTTACTATTGTTTAATACACAGTGTTATCTTATTTTTTTATTTTTATGACGGCAAACTTTTCTTGTTTATCTTATCGTTTTTTCATTATTGTTTAGTGATTTTTTGTTTATTCATTTCTTTTCTTAAGTTACAACAGAATACAGCTTCTATTTTGCCCTCCGCAAAGGCACAACATATACACATCTTCTTTTGATATTATTAATTTTATTTGGTTTTAACTAATAAAATTTCTGCGCTATCTGGTATATTTGTTCTTTTTATTTAGTTTTATAATGAATTTACCAAATAATTACAACAACTTAGATTGAAATATTGATCTAATAAGTAAGGACCTTGCTCGATGAGCGGTGAAAAGCTAGTAACTAAAATGCCACGGGAAGAAATGCACCTTGCGCGAAGCTTTAGTTAAAACTTCTTTGTCTTACATGCTATGGAGCCGGTACTTGCTGACTTCACATGCTTAGACTTAGCGGCTTGCTTCTGTTGTCACTTAAAATCTTATCATTAAGGGAATAAATGTTATAAATATATATGATAGAATAAAATAAAAAATTTGATTATTTTTGCAAATCGTCACTTAATAGGTTATGATCACTGTACGGTTACATGAGAATTCTATTATTAGGAATAGTTCATCCTTTAAAAAAAAGTTAATTACCAAAAATAATAAAAATAATAAAAATAAACACTATGAATTAAAGAAAATTGTGTGTAAGATCACGAATAATTCGTTAAACATATCTATATCTCTTTATAATTTATTATTTTCCGAAACCATTTCTTTCAAATTATAGTAATAATGGATCGTAGGTTAAAACTTTATTAATTGTACGTGATACAACTCTTTTTTTTTAATTTATACTCCGAGTTATAAGTGGTTTAAACTACTACGTATTGAATGAAAACAGCGTTATTAAGTATCTGTGTAAATCTTTAATCTGGAATAGACACTCTTTATAAAAACTACAGAAGCTGCGTTAATTATTGTATAAGTTTGTAGTATGTTGTGAATGTAAATACCGCAAAGTATCACTTAGGAATGTAAATATAAGCCAAAAATTATAATGTCTGTATGTAGACAAACATTTACGCATAGTTAGACGTGCGTTGTACTTTGCTGGTAATAATCATATTGGATATTATCTTAATAAAAATATAAATTTTTTTCTGTCTTTGGCCTTTTTTTTTCGTAAATGGGATGCTCACTATTTCATAGAAGTTTTAAATGTAGAAATCATATCCATGTTTTTTTAAGTTATTTTAGTACTTTAAAATGATAGAGTGGCTTTGCTAACAAGATCCATCTGAGTAACAAGATAGTTTATAGAATAAGTATTAAAAATTTATTTATTTTAAGTACTTAAAAAATAAAAGGGCGATGACGCATAAATTTAAATCAAAACGTGAGTAAAAGAAGCCAAATAAAATGATAGATTCCATTAATTAAAAAAAAAAATAAAAAAAAATAAAAAAAATAAAATAAATGCTGAGATGTCGAATTGAACCTAAAATTGCAAAACGATCCACAAAGTGGCACAAGTCTTTAATATTTTATTTGTCTGAAGGAGACATTGTACATCATTTGAAGTCACATATGTTCATTGATATCCTCCAGAGTTTATCCTACAGTTCACAGCAGTTATAATGCGTACAAGTAAAAAATAGTTGGTTATAGCCGTACAGACTACCTTACAAAACAGTTGAAGTCAAGATTTTTTAAAAATATTGCTTTTTTTTGGAATATTGAACGTTCGGGAGAAATAAATAAAAAATTTCTTGAAATCAAAAGCCTGTACATATAATGATAAGTACGTAATTTTATAATTTAACTTTAAGAAAATCCTGTGGCTAGCCTGTGTTTTTTATAAATATCTGCTGAATCTTTTTATTCACTATTTATACCCTCTCAGTTTCTTAAATTTTTAATCATAAAATCAAAATAAGTCAGTGAAATATCATTATTTGTCGTTCATCATGAACTGAAATTTTCTATGTGTACCTGCGATCTAATGAAGATTTGGCAAAGGGAAAACTATTGAGTCATCAAACTAAATGTCCGAATTATTTTGTAATTTTTAATGCGTTCTAAAAGTGTGTTTTTTAGTTTTTTAACTATAGTTTTTTTTAAAACAGTTAGTTATGATTTTCTATATACGTGCGCATTTAATAGGTTCAAAAAATTTTCATATTATATTTTTCTTGAACCAGAGTAAGCGACAGCACTGGTAGTATGTTTAATTGACGCGATGTAAATACTCTGTATCTATCCAAGCATTCTGTTTTGGATAATAGTGTTCCATAATTTGAAGTTTGAGTATAAATACTTGTTAATATATGAAGGTGTGATAATGTGACGTCGAGGGGCAATTCGATTTTTGATACTTGATTCTTTTTGAGCTAACTGCTGATTTTTACTTTCAGAATTTTTAGCTTTTTTGATCTCAATCGAATGTTCTTTATTTAATGCTATCATTAATGTGTTGTCTTAAGGTGGCAATTTGCATTTTTAGAGACCATAACCTTTATGTTATTCAAAAATAATTTCTTGAAGGCAGACTAAAACTGAACTGTTGTTAGATTTCGTGGAAATACATTCATCCTTAGGATTATGATGAACAATATCTCGAGATGGTCTTAAGATAGCTTGTACGAAAGCACATATAAACTTTATTTTTTTTCAAGAAATGCTTTTGCACAATGAATACTAATTTTGCAAGCAAATGATAAGTCCTTAATATCCTGTTTTAGTTCCTGAATTAGGAAGAACAGATTTCCGAAGCAAGTGTCGAATTTTAAAATGTAGTATTTTGGTTTATTTTAGATTTTTTTAGTTTGACAGGTACATCAATAAAAAGTTTATTAATATAATTTATCAACTTATTAATTTTTGTTTTTAAATCATGTAAGTCGTTTAAAGTTATTGCCTTGCGCCCAGTACTTTTACTGGATCTATTTTATGTATTTAAAGTACCGAATACATCATTTATTATCGCACAGAATTGAGATGTTGCTGAAACACCTATAAAATCCGGATCTTTAACATAAAACTTTAAGAAATGCAGTGCAGCTGGAGTGCTAAAACTCAATACTTGAGCTGCTAAAAAAACTTTTATTTTTTCGTTTTGAAAGTTAATATGCCTGTTACCAATTTCGCATGCACAATGCATTTCTTCCACCAACTGTTTATCATTTAATTTAACGATGTAAAACCGCTCGATTTGATGGGTATTTTTATAAATGAAAATACCCTTTGCTGATAAGTAATTACGCACTAACTTGAGCATGTGATATGCATAAAAATATATATGCACAGGCTCTCGAGTTATGGGATGCAAAAAAAATGGTTTAAAAATTGTTGGTGTCTATGTAATTGAAGTTTGCTCCTAATATCCTGCAAGATTTTTGGTTCAACTTGTCACCATCGAAGGTGACGCTTTAAATTTCAACATTATTGCAATACAACTGTATTACTAACTCTGTTAATAATAATAATTTATCGTTGTATCAGTAATATGCTAGAGGCGTTTTCAAGCATCCATTTATACTGACTAGCATAAAAACTAAAGCTTTACGAGCTTTTTCGGACTGACCATTGGAACCAACATCTTTGATTTGACCGCCTAAATCAACAAGACCTTTCCACTCATGTGACCTATTGCAGTAAAACACATAAGATTTAATGAACATTTCATCGAATGTAACAACATTAAAAACATGTTTCTCTTTTCTTCATTTGCAACAAGTTAGGACACATGTCCAATAACTTTTGTACATATTCCTGGCTTATAACTTTTGAGGAGTCCCATCTCTGCAAAGTATCTACATGACGTAGACATTTAATAAATAATTTACGAACCACCTTGTAAGCAGCTGGAGAATGAAAATGTAAGGTCCTTCTGAAGGTTCTTAATTCAGGTAGAAATTTTTTTGTTGGCTTTTTTTCATTCTGTCAATAATCTGTAAAACGTGGTCAGGTATGCCCTACAAATAAGTATAATAATAAAAAAAAATTATGAAACTATTATAATCCTACATATTCGATTAAAAAATAGATTAAAACAGAAGTAAAACAGTTTTAATATATATGTGGGTATGTATATAACTCTGAATAAAACTGTAATCATTAATTTTTTTAAATATTTTATGCAAAATATTAATTTAAAATTAAATTGTTAGAAAAAGCAAGAAAACGTATGACAGCCTAAACAACTACAACTATGAATACTTATACAAACAAAATATTAACGATTTACACATCAATACTTCGCTATTTTTTCTGACTCTATTGTAATATTACAACGGGACGTGGTACATTACTAGTAATCAATCCACATTGTTTAATTCAATTTGTATACAACAATAAAATAAAACAGTTATAATACGTTGTGAATTATGCGACTTGATATAAATGACATAACATTGAAATAGTTTTTGGAAAATATTAAGGAAATAATGACAAGTAAACACAAGTAGAACAACCGGTTAGGGATGTAGCGGAGATTAAAACGTATTTTAAGAAGACAAGGAGCAATTAACACTGGACAGCTTGTCATTGTCAAATGTCATTTTATATTTTACTGAATAAAAAATCAATGTGTGTAAAAATATATCTACAAATATGAGCACATACTTTCTTAAGTTAAAAAATTATTTGTTATTTTTGACGCTTATGCGTAAAAATTATTCTCATAATATGATTATTAAGTATAAAAGTTATTTAAAAAAATCACGTGTCTATATGATATCATTATTTGACATTAAAATTATACAGAAATGTGTGTGACCTGTTAGAAAATAATTCGTTAAACATATCTATATCTCTTTATAATTTATTATTTTCCGAAACCATTTCTTTCAAATTATAGTAATAATGGATCGTAGGTTAAAACTTTATTAATTGTACGTGATACAACTCTTTTTTTTTAATTTATACTCCGAGTTATAAGTGGTTTAAACTACTACGTATTGAATGAAAACAGCGTTATTAAGTATCTGTGTAAATCTTTAATCTGGAATAGACACTCTTTATAAAAACTACAGAAGCTGCGTTAATTATTGTATAAGTTTGTAGTATGTTGTGAATGTAAATACCGCAAAGTATCACTTAGGAATGTAAATATAAGCCAAAAATTATAATGTCTGTATGTAGACAAACATTTACGCATAGTTAGACGTGCGTTGTACTTTGCTGGTAATAATCATATTGGATATTATCTTAATNAATTATTTGTTATTTTTGACGCTTATGCGTAAAAATTATTCTCATAATATGATTATTAAGTATAAAAGTTATTTAAAAAAATCACGTGTCTATATGATATCATTATTTGACATTAAAATTATACAGAAATGTGTGTGACCTGTTAGAACTCTATAACAGCAAACTCTTTTTCTTCCTGTGTGCAGCCTCCAATAAATCTTGGTAATTTTTTTTTTTTTTTTAGTTTCTCGATAACCTTACTAGTGAGCTGCTTCAATCATCTTATTTTTACAGGCATTAAATTTAAAAAATATACTCTATGCTTCATCAGAGATAACATCTTTTCTCGTGACATGAAAAATTTAGAAGCCATCTGAAAAGTGCATTTTCTTATTTGAATTATTCAATTTATTCTACAGTACAAAAATAAAATTGTTTATACTCCTGATTGTCAATGGCATCCACGCCTTTTTTTAATAAAGTTTCCACTTTTGATGACCCCAAAGTGTTACCCTTGCTCATTAAAAAAAGTAATTAGCTACTGTTCACAAAGCAATATACATGCAAACAATTTTGCTTACCTTCTACTGCTGTTCACATTTTTTGGGGGCTTTGAGTTACATCAGCATTGATTGCTACCAAACATTCATTATTTTGTATGAATGAATCGATTTACCCTGAATCCTTTTGAGCATTGAAAGAACTCTGTGTCTGTTTTGATGCAAGTAAACACAAACTATCTGATAGTGCTGAGGGAGTTAAAAGGCTTGGCAGTGCATTTGATGTAAGTCTTTTACGTGACGTGTATCCATCAGTATCAGTTGTGCACAGCTTTGCATACAACGCAGTTTATTATCATTTTTTTAAAACAAATTTCAAAAGTGCAGAGTAACACCGTTTCTATGCACACTGCACTTGACGCATTAACATTTGCATAAATATTTACATTTAAAACTTAACGCTGTTTTGCTCTGCAGCTCTTGATACGACTCCACGATACTATTTTTAATTTCTGATTACACCGATTTTCAGCCAATCAGTGCAAACCTAAGATATATATAGCCACGGTACATCGGTCTTGCATCTGTTTTCGTGCAGGCTACGTGTTATCAAGGCACTAGCCTTCTTTTTTTATAATATCTTTATGCGAGTGACTTGACTTGACTTGTTTGCAGAAGAATACTGGTTCTTATCTTGAGAAAAGTGTTTTTTTTTACTTTTTTTTTTTAATTGAATTAGTTAAGGAATAAGTAGTAAACCTAAAATTTACTTTCTTCACATCGTGGTATGGTGCGGCGTGGCGTGGTGTGGTACTGCGAGGCATGACGTGGTATGGGGTAGTAGGTGGTGAAGCAGAGAGTGCGATCAAGTTCTTACAAAAATTTTGCAAAGCAAACAACAAACTCGCAAAGAAAAAAGCAGTATTGAGTGAGGCAACGGCCAGTAAAGGGCAACATACAAACATTTAATGAAAACGATGATGACTGGAATTTTGGTACAGGAAAACTAGAATTGTATTGTTCCGTAAATGGTATTAAAGAAACAAAGAAAATGTATATATTCTTAACGTTATTTGACAAAAGTTCTTTCATGTAAACAAACGGCATGAGGTATGTACATGCATGTAGCTGTTTATGATTGGCACTTTGTCAGGATATAGAGAGAACGACGATCCTACCCTGCAGTCCCCTTTAGGCCTCTCTAAAAGAGCATGTGCTTCAGTCTTAATTAGACGTATCTCAGGCTTACTAGCAAATTAAACAAACGTTATTTGTTGAACATGTGGTTCTGCTCTCAGTTATTTCCATGATTTCTTGAGGGTCAGTGCATAAGCACTCGATCAGTAAGAGCTTATCTAGGAGTAAGAATAAAAACTCCAAAAATGTCGGATGTTGGTTTGAGCAATGTTTCGTTGGTCTTAACGCCAACCTTATCAGGCTTAGTCTATATCGTTATGACTACCGTTGCAGCAACTTTTAGACCTGGCAATATGCAAATTCATTTTTCGGAGATAATTTAGTATAAGATAATGCAAAAAAACTGAATCCAAATATTTTCTCCAGTGAATTCCAGACTATGACCTGGACTAGCAACATTAATTTGAGACAATAAATCATTGAAAATAATGAAAGAAACGATAAAGCTCATGTGTTTTAACTGGTCTTTGAGAGCGATTGCTTCATGCCGGACATTGTGATCACATAGAACTGAATTTAAACTATAATACTGCTAGTAGATTAGTTTACGATTCTTTGTTAAACCCCGTAATCTTTTTCTTTAATGCGTTAGTATTTCTAATAGATTCAAGCCAGTTGAATCATTAACGGGGAAAAACCTGGGAAAATTTTACTTGATTTCGACGTAAGAACTTTCTAAGTCTATAATACATATAAAAATGGATTATTATTCTTTTCAAAATTTATCTGGAGTACAATCAGTTTTATAACGTTAAAAATTACTCATAACAACTGATATAAGTTCTTATGCCAGTTCTTATGCAAGAACTTGCAATTGACTATCGACCAAGAACTGACAAAAAAATTATATAAAAATTCACACATGGATGTATGTACGGATAATAACACTGATAATGTAATTTTAATTGTTTTTTTGCATTTTTTAATAAATGCATAATATGTAAATATTCAACGTTTATAAAAAAAAGTCATGAAAAATGCTTAAACACCCTACTACTGGTCATATTCTCCATATAACAACACCTTCTGACGGTATATCAAGCTAGCTAGCTAAAACCTGCCACAGTTGGAGTTAGGTCTATAAATTGTCGCTAATTTGTTACGACAATACCAATTATGTTCCTCATCCTGCTCTATAAATAATTATAAAAATGCTAGCTTGACATGAAGCTTTGCATAAAAAAGAGATAGCAAAAGAAGATAACAACCATAATTTGTCGCTTATGTATCGTTGAAAAGTAAGTTTCCTCCCAATTTTGTTGCTGAACCCCAAAAAGTCACGGCATGATTTTCACCGACCAACACATCAAGTAAGTTGGCCACAAGTGCGTATCTCCAAATAAAAAAAGAGATCGCAGAAGAGGATTGAGACCACAATTTGCCATTCATTTGTTGCTAAGAGGTGACCCCGATGCCGATTTCGTTACCAATCCCCGAGCCACGTCAACTTTAGCAAACTTGCACTAGATATTTTTTTTTTATGTATTAAGTGTGGATACAACGAATTATTATTCAAATAATAATTGCCTGGCACAAGTGACCTAAGTTTTTTGAAAATGAGTGTCAGTCGTTCACACATGCACGGAGCATTGTTAATGTTGAAAATATCACAATTTACTCGCGTTGGTCTTGATTAGAGTGAATTATACAAGTGTGGGTATTGTCTTATACAAATTATGTATATAAGTTTTTCCAATACGTGTACGAAAAATGTACGTATGTCTTACAGAAGTTAAGAACTCTAAGAACAATAATTGTTTAGTTATTACAAGAGTATTATAATTTATTTTTTAATAATTATGTTTGCTTATATATACACACTATAAGTAAGAGACACATAAATAGAAAAAAAGTATTTTTTTCTGAATAAATAAATACAATTTAAAAAAAAGGATTCGTTACATTGCTCAAACAAAATCTACTATTTTTATTAATCACAACAAAGCCCTTCGGCATAGTTTTTGGTCTTTTTCTCTTATTTTTATACTGAATAAGTTATTTTGCATTTACACATGACTTCCGTTTTAAAATAATAATTTGATGTTTTCATTTTTAAAACTCATATTCATAAAATAAATACAAGTTCATTATACTTTT
Source organism: Copidosoma floridanum (assembly GCF_000648655.2). Next base: position 105,719 of record NW_019379854.1, on the reverse strand, counting down.
CCATGTTAATAATGCTGTCAAATCTTAGAAAACTGTAGTAAACTTAGCTCGATACTTAAAATAAAGATTAATTATGTATTATATACTGACTATCATTATACCAATGTGATAACTATTTGTTGTTTGAGTATCAACTATTGGACAATAATAACTACAACTAAAAGAATTGTTCTTTGCATGGGTTGATGTAGAGAAAACTTAATTATATCCGACAAACTATACCATGAAAATATTAGAGCTGGCACCAATTTTTCTTTACTGATGGTACTTGTAATTTTTTTTAATTTTTTGGACACTTTCATATTTAGATACATCCAAAATAAGCCAACTTTTGATTATGTTACAACTTCGCTCTAAACCTATCTATTTAGGCAGCTTTATACTTTGGTATCATTCACGGAGGTTTCAGCAAAGAATAAAAAAAAGGTAAATGACACTAAAAGGAAATAATATTATTTTTTTCAAGACCGTAATATGTACATGTAAATTTTTTCAATTTTTTGTTCTAGACGTACTTTTAAAAGAAAAAGTCATTCAATTCAACAGTTTAACATCAGCTCTGATGGGGTGACTTATTAAATTTTATTAAATGGAATTTTTTAAAAAGATTTTTCGTGTAGCTTAAGTTTTGTTATCTTCTTGTTCAAACGACAGCTTATTTTAAATTAAGTTATTAGTAAATAAGGTAAATGTCCCTGTTCGTAAAATATGTCCCTTTACTTGGAATATGAAAATTCATGCATTTGTTATGCAACTTAGTTGTTAAAAAAATTGTGGTGGTTGAATATTTTATGTATCTTTATTATTTCACAAGAGAAATTTCATTTTATATTCAATAAATGACCAATTTTAAAGATAATTCCATAAATAGGGACAAAGTCGTGCATGCAAGTGTTATGCAAGTAAAAAAACTTTAATTGTCTTAAAATATTATACTTAACTTACGTTTTTTAAAAAGCTTCATAAATAGGGACATAATATGAAACAATAGGTACAACGTTTCATAATTATGTACATTTTGGTCTTAAAATCTTTTTATAAAACAAGTAAATACCAAAATTTCTACTGTTAAAGCTAACAGTTAAGAAAAAAAATTAAAGAAGCAAGTATGATGAAATTTGTGGTCATAATAGGGACATTTACCTTAGTAATAAGTTATTTTACTCTGATGAAAAATATTTATGCTTTCCTTTTTCTTAGTATCTATTTAGTAAATAGATTCTGATAGTTTTTTCACTATTCTAAATGAAACTGTCCAGACTGTATTCAGTTTTTATTTATTTATCTTGTAGCTATGCAATAATGGCCTTTGCGTCTTCAAACGCTCTTGCAGATGCAACGTATATACTTAGTGCTAGAATTTATGCTTCTCCGAATTGGTTGATTTTTCGATAGCTGTAGATACGCTAAAAAGAGAATTAGGGGACGCTATGGACAACCAGTTGAGCTGCAGAGACACAGCAGTGCCAGCGAAACAGGACAAGACAGTGCGTATGCAATCACCGGGACACACAGTAGCTGCTTTGTCGAGAGTGACTGTAAGGGGAGATATGTGGCAGCACCAGCGTTGGTGGCAGCCATTGCTCAAGCGGGAGATGGCGAGTGAGTCTTGAGCTGAGTGCCTAAGTAAGTGTACGAAAGACTGTGACGTGTATGCTCGGAAGTGCCGTCATTATTCGCGCGTTTCTCCGTGTGTGTGAGAATAGATGGAAGAGTAAAGAGAGAGATCAAATGAGATTAGATTCTTTATTTATTATTAGCTAGAGACTCAAGGTCCAAATTAGCCAAAAGCGTAGTGTGTACAAAAACTAAGGGTAAAGTTATTACACTCTACTCCATAATGGATATACAAATACATTATTTATATAAAGAAGTAATGTTAAATGTAGGTATCATAATAAAAAAGAAAAAAGTTATAAAGTAAAAAGAAAAATGTCGCTCATGAACAGTCATCAGTATAATTAAATTAACATTAGTAAAAATAAATATTTAAAAACAAATTCAACACTGATATCAAAAATATTCACCAAATCAACTAAATCACAGGCTCAAGAGTTAAATAGACTAAGTCTCTCAAGGAGAAGCCTGTGGAGTCTATCACCTAGCATGGTCTAGAGACACAAGCTCGAACACACTTCGGAATTTTGTTCCATAACTTAGCTTCACTCACTCTAAAAGCAGCTACAAAAAAATCAATCTGCGCTGAGGGTACAATGAGGTCAAGATGACACACTCTTGTCACAGATTGCTCAGTGATCCTGAATCCAAAGCAACCCAATAAATAGGATGGTTGTACTGTCCTAAAAATGGTGGCCTAAAAGCGCACAGCCAGAAATTTTGATCGAACTTCAAATGTCATCAGTTGATAAAATGTGATTTGCTTAGTTTAACGCAATAAGTAAATCGTGTAATATCCCCTTATAAGTCTCAAAAGAGCGACTACCTCTCACAGTATCCGGAATTTCTCCCCAAAACTTTAGGACACTAATTTTTAATGGTTGCTCATATGCTACCGTCCAAGAAAAGGGTATGCGGAACCCGACCCCTGCCTGCCTCACAAACCGCCTGAGACCATCGTCACAGGAAATAAGATCAGCGAGGTACTGTGGTTTATTTGTGTCCAATATGTGATACAATGCTTTTCCCAAGGTGAGCATTCTGCGTGATTTGACAGTCAGTTGATTGAGTCGACTGTATAGAGGTTTTATCTCAGTATCGGGTCTGACGCCACAGACAAATCGAACAACCGTATTTAATGGTCTATGTAGCTGAACATCAAGGTACTTAAAGAGATCAAGGTAAACTAGGGACGCATTATCAATGTTCGGTATCACCAGCGCAGTGACAAGAGTCCTCCTTATTCTCCAAGGTAAGGAACTACCCTTATAACGCAGCCTATGAAGTGCGCTATGAACCGAAGAGCAAACACGAAAGACGTGTGCATTCCACGTTAAGCCCTCACTAAGGATAATACCTAGGCTTTCCATTGATGCAACGAAGGGTACAGGCTGGTCACGAATTAACACCGGGGGCAAGAGTGATTGGTCAAGACGCATGTGTTGCTGCGTTGTACCAAATATGATCGCCTTGGTTTTTAAAAGATTCAAAGAGAACCCGTGACAGTCTGCCGAATGAACAAACGATGCTATGTCCTCATTTAATCTTTCTACAGTGGCAGCTAAGTTAGCAGGAGCATATCAGATATATATCTGCAGATCATCTGCGAAGAACATAGCCTGGCAAAGTGAGAGGCACGACACAATCGAGTTTAAAAATATAAGAAAGAAGATGGGGCCAGGTAATGACCCTTGAGGAACCCCAGAAGTCACGTGACGTGGCTCAGTCTGCTCATTTCCATTCGCGACCACCTGAGAACGCCCACTTAAATAGCTATGCAAAAATCTTACCGAATCTGCCGAAAAATCCATATAACACAACGATTTTAGAAGCTTGCAGTGGTCTGTCTTGTGTATCAGTCAGGGTCGTCAGGTTTCCAACCTTTGACAGAGGTACAATAGTGGATAGCTTCCAAATATCCAGGTATTTATTTGGTATAAGTGAGAGGTTTAACAGATGTACTAAATATGGGGCTATGATCGATGTGACGTCCTTGAAATAACTCAAAGATAGACCATCATTGTTTTAGCTCTTGGTATTGGCTTTATAGTGTATGATTATCCGGAACACATCCACTGTGGTAATAAGGTGAATAAAAAAACCACGTCCATGTGCCTCCCCAACAATATCCTCAAGGTTATCCAGAGACCAAGGCTTATGTGCACATGCCGCTGACGAGTAGTGATCCCCCTAGGACTCAGCCGACAGCCACGTCAATGGTGAAGGAAGCCCCCCACAATGAGACCAAAACGTAGTAAGATTTTCCAAGAGCTAGACTGACAGGTGAAATTTAATAATACCTACCAGAGGTACCGCTCACGAGCCAGTCACACGACCACCCTTGGATCCCAACAAGCAATCTGATATTCTTCAAGAATATCCTGACTACTCGTACGTCTAGCCTTGTTATAGAGCCGATCACGACGCTTGAAACGGTCTCTCAGCTTGACAGTAAATCATGGGGTGGGCGACCGGCAGTGATGACGTTCTCTAAAGGGTGCATGAAAATCAAGAAGTCCAATAGATATTCCTCTAAATTCTCCGAGAGCCGCATCTACGTCATCGCCATATAATACGCCTGTCGCACGCTCCAATGTCACACGAAGTTCTGACGAAAAGGCCTCAGCCGAGAATTTCCGAAAATCACTGAAGCGCGCCTGTACCGGAGTAGGACTTGCAACATTAAATTCATAGTCAATGTAGATATATTCGTGCTCGCCTGTAAATGGAGCATCACATAGGTTCAAAGAAAGAACTTTATCTAACGAATCAACTATAAAATGGTGAATCCAGGTATGTGTATGATCACGATGATGCGTTGGCCGAAAGACAACCAACTGCATCGAGTAATTAGTGACGAGACCACGATGATGTAACGAATAGTAATTTGCACTCATCATATCAATATTAAGGTCGCTGGTGACAATCAAGTTTGGATGATACACAGAGCATCTACTGAGTGCTTTAAAGAAAGTTGAATGAATTTCCTCTTTTGGACACCTACAGACCGATGCTAACAGGACTTTCTGACGTGTTTCAGAGCTTAGTCCAAAGAAGATGAACTCTGTCTCATTAATTCTTAAAATCTTCGACGATTCAACAACCCGACACCGAATATTATCCCGAACGTACAATGCGACGCCGCCACTCTTTACATATTCTCGCTTGCCAGTGCACGACCTCAGCCATCGGTCATTTCGATACACTCGGTATGAAGTGATCGAATATAAAAAGGAGTCTCGCTCTAGTGTGAACCAAGATTCTGAAACGGAAAGAACATCAATATCATATTTGCGCAAGAACCATCCAATCACCTCCATATGGGGATCAACAGAATTATCATTAATATGGGCAACGCGCAGATGACTTCTAGGCACACTCTTATAAACAGGCAGCCTCTGCTCGTATAGTCATTTCAATTTACATAGATCCGACTCAGAGGTTACCTCCAATACACTTGCCGGCATCCTTTCGCACGAGAATCTGACCTTCATGCGGCTAGATATACTTATATCCCCTTTCACCCTGCGGAAGAATTTGTCAGCCAAACGTGACAGCATCTAATAGAGCCTGATATTCGAGCTTGCTTCCAAGTCTGGAAAAAGAGTAATGAAATTAAATTCTTCGTAAGACCGTTTTACATTTAATATAAAGTTTCATGTGTGGATTAATTTTAGCAGTGCCTGGAAATTCCTGTGGGTTGGGGGATCTGCCCGTTTGATCGTAGACTCAGCATCCCCCTTACCCCCAGCTCTATTTCTCTTCTCACCCCGGCTCATGAGTTTCTCTTCTTTGATCTCTAGGATATCATAGTATAGGTATCCCAAACGAAAATTATTGAGCAGGATACGCACAATGTCGGAGGCAGAGTATTTGGATTTGAAGGGCACTCCCGTGAGTCTCAAATCCGCAGAGAGAGTTGCACCTGCAACCATGCTAGATGTTACATTGGGAACTTGAGTGGACTTTAATTTCCAGAACTTGACACGCAATGGCGCATTTTTTAACTCGAGCCCATCAAAGCGCTGGTCTCGCCCAGCTGCGTGGCTGGCAAGGTTAGCTATGTGCTTTTCAATTTTGTCAAATCGACGTTTATTATCAGATCTAACACCATTTATTGTCATCATTAGATGTTAAAAACGTTGGTTTTCATTGAAATCCTGCCAGCCAGACAGCGTACCGGTTTCCAGCCTGTCAAATTCAGTAGCCTTAGCAGATTTGTCATTATCAGCGTTATTTAACTCACTATTTGTCGAGTTTAAGGAGCCGCTCATTTGATCATTCTCATCGTTATTTTTCTCGCCCTGATCATGGTTTAAGTCATGTTGGCTAGCTCGCGGGGACGATACATCAAGCACATCGCCACACTTGGCTTCACATCGACGTGCACGAGCACAACAGTCAATATCAGGTTTAGCAAGCAAGAAATTCGTTATACAACTTGGGTGGAATGATTGCCGACATACAGGGCAATTCCACAAATGAGTAGCAACAGATTTTGAACATTTCTTACACACTTAGGCATATTTATGCGTGTGCAAAAGTGAGCCCTGTGGCCGACAGTCTCAAGCAACGTAATAAATAATAGAAATAATCTAGTCTTAAGAGACAAACGCTACTGACATTTACAAATATAACAAACTTGAAACGTACAATACTAACAATAAATAACACGCTTAACTAATATGTGTCAGCCATCTCTCTGTGCAGCACTGTCTGTACTTAGTAAAATTTTGTATAAGCTATACAAAAATTTTGTGCCCTTAATTATAAAGAAAACACGAATTTTAAAAAGAGAGATTGTAAATGTATATCCTCAGCTTAGTCGGTCAGGATTTAATAGGCACCTGGGATATTTGTGACAGCCACTAGAGCAGACAGCATAAACAAACAATACAATCAAAAATGTACCATACAAGCAACACAGTCGTCACCGGCAGTAGAGGCAAAAAGAAGGAGCGCCACAGGCTGCAGCAAGAATAGGTATGTTTGCTGGTCATGGATAACCAACGATCATGGAGTACATAAGACATCTGGTACATAGGACCTGAAGTGCAGCCTCGTGTAGATTTACATCAGCAACCGGGACGATGATCTATACAGCCAGTCACAGCCTTAAGCAAAAGCTCCAGCGGCGATTCGTTTTATAGCTTGAAGCTCAAACACTCCAGAATATAGGAAAAGTGGTCTGACGTGAAAAAAAAAGTTTAGAGGTTTAAAACTACCCCTGAACGCACCCCTAAGCACTATATCTTTATAATATCATAATCATTAAATCAAACACATATTTTTTACAAAAACTAAATACCTATAGATTTATAGGTCGCTGATAACAAATATGACGTCAGAATTTCGAAATTCAAAATGGCGGATCCAATATGGTGGCCAAAAAAGTTAAAATGCCTTAAAAATTTGAAAAAATGTGGCCATTTTTAGGTTGCTCAAGAACGTTCGGTAGAGCTAGCAGAGGGAAACCACTTGCGGGATAAAGGGGAAGTAGCGATGAGTGAAGACTTGGCATCGCCACACGGGTTTCCAATGTGTGAGTGTTCATGTACACGCATCAGGTGGTGTACAATCTGCAGTGTCTGCACTGTCTGCTGCGTCGGTTACGGCAGCGTATGTGTATTTTTGTAATATATTTGTGCTAAAGATGTAAGTATTGGATTTTTATTCGTTATAACAATGTAATGAATATGAGTGAGTAATTAAGAAGACTTGTGACAGATATATGTACATACAAGTATATTCGTAGCTAATGTAAATAAAATTCTTGAATTTTTATGTGACTTGAAAAGTCTCATTGAAAGTGATATGTTAAATAATTCGGACAGACTCTAGTCTCTTCGATTACTACAAGCATGTGATTTTGTTATCTTGTGTGAAAAAATTGTATTGTATAAAAATTATAAATTAAAAATTTTATTAGGAAAAATAATTTTGTGTTATTATAATACATTGTTTTGTCATGGGTACAGGTAAAACCTATGTACATACACTCACACACATATATAAGCTTATTTTTTATATAGAAATACATAAATATCTACCATAATATTTAAATATTTTAGGATTTACGTCCTAGACCATTTTGATGGTCACACTTATTGCGACGTTGCCGTTGCGTTTTTGTCAAACTATTATTTAATTCTTTTTATTCATAAACTAATCAGACGATCGTCGCAAAACTTTATGTACATATTGTTAATAACATTATCTGTGACATATAGTAAAATTGGAGACATTTATCTCGCCAATTGTTTTAAAACTGAGTTTTTTTAGGTCCCCCCATAAGCGACCATGTTACAATGACTAAACTTTGAAATTCAATATCTCGGAAACGAAACAGACTTACCTCTTAAAATTTCAACATCTTCATTGTAACAACAATAAAAACGTGTGGTTAAAATTTCAAAAAGATTCATTACAGGGTCTATCTCTATCGAACGTCTTTAACACGCATCTGATATCAAAATGACGAAATTCAAAATGGTGGATACAACATGGCGGCTGAAGAAGTCAAAATGCTTTAAAAATTTAAGAAAATTTAGCCACAGTAGTTTTTCAGGTCGCTTAACACGAATCTGGTATCAAAATTACATAATTCAACGTGGCGGATCCAATATGGTGGCCAGCAAACTGATACTTGTTAAAAACTCATAAGTTCTCGGCTATAGGAGTTTTTTAGGTCGCTGAAAGCGCATCTGGAATTAGAATTGTATTATAATTATAAAATTCAAAATGGTGGGCTCAATATGGCGTCCTAAAAAGTTAACCCTTGTTTAAAACCAACATAATATTAGCCCTGGTGGTTTGTAAGGTTGCTGAACACGAATCTGGAATAATAATTATATTAAAAATGGCGGATACTATATCTTGGTTGAAAAAAAAAAAACGTTAAAATGTTTAAAATCTGTCGACAAAAATTTTTGAGGTCGCTGAACATGAATTTAGAATTTTAATGTTTAACGAAAGAATACAGGATTTCATATGATTATCAATATATTAATCAAAATTTTCATTAAGCCCATTACGTGATAAAACAATATAGACAGATTTCGAAGAAAATCATAGCAATTAGTGTTGCTCGATGCTCGTAAGCCTAAGACTAGATTAATACACCATTAAAGAATAATATTGTTTACTGGGAAAACATTTTCTACTATTAAATAAGAATAATTACTTACGTACCTATGTATTTGTAAACTAACAAATACTGCTTGTTAGAACTAGATTATGGATTAGGTAAGCAACTCTACAAGTTTAGAATGCAAAAGTATAGATATGTAGCAGATTTGTGTCAAGTACTTGTAAAAATTTCACTTATATATTTTAATTTTATATTTATTTACATAAGATTAGAAAATTCCGATTTTAAGCAATAAGTTCTAATTATTTACAGCTACGTCATAATATACATTTCTTACAAAGTTGGCTTCTACTCTTTGGCTTCAATAGATAGTATTATTTTTCTTCAACTAAATAACTGTCACATGTTTAGATTAATGTTAAAAGACTGATTTTTGTTCATTAAATTTCCTCGTAGTCATTCTAAGCTTCTGCTAACTCGTCTTTTATCTCATGGTAATTGAAATTCTCTCTACAGCCTAATAATATTGCCATATTAAGTGATAGATATGATAGAGTGGAATAAAAAACTTATTAGCTTAAAACGTTTTATTTTAGAAATTTTTTTTGAGATTTCTGAATTTTTCACTAAGATAAATAAACTGGATTTTCTCATGGATTCCAAAAACAAAACTATAAGTTAGTATTGGCGTTAAAATAAAACAAACGTGACAGCGAGTAAGTATATGTAGTTCTTTAATTTATGATGAATGACTTAAAGTAGTTTTGGAGTCACATTTTTGAAAAGATTTTGCAAACTTACGATAAAGCAGACTTTATTTCTCTTATAGTAACAGTGTTGTTAGATTTTCGATCACTTTCAGATATGCACACATTTTATTTTGATCGCACGATAGTAGCTATATATCTAATTCGAATTTGAAAATTCTTCTTTATTTTTGAAATTTTACAAATGGTTGGACTCAGATATTTTGAACTACATAAACATATAATATATATCATTAAGAAAACTTACGTTCCCACTAAGAATTTTTCTGTTTTCGTCAACATCTGGTTACCTCACAGAGTCGAGTGTCTGTACTATGACTCATGACTCTGTTAAGATTCTTAAAATCTACTTTTAGGCATAACTGTTCCACGAAAGTGCCTTATATTTTCTCCTACTTAGTAATCTCAGGTGAGATCTCAGGTGATTTCTCATTTCAGAATCTCACCCGAGAAATTTTTTCGAATATAGTTATTTTTCCTGCATTTTTTTATATGTTTTAGCAAAAGTGTCGTATTTTAGACTTAAAAAATTTGTTGTCTAATTGTTAAAAAATTTATTGAATCAAAAAAATTTGGAAAGTTTTTTAAGTCTGAAATCTATTTATCATGCTTGAAAAGGCCGAAAAATTCCGAAAAAACACTAATCTTAGAAAAATATCTCAGGGGATATTTTCACATGATAAATCATCTGAGATCTCACCTAATAATACTAGGTAGGGTTGCCAGAGAAAAAAGTGTAACTATGCCTAAATCCTTTCGTTTTCTGAATTAAAGAAACTTTATACATGATATAGAGAGGGGGGATCCAAATAATACCCATCGAGTGCAATAAACGTAAAATAAACTTTTTAATCTCATAGCCAGTCCTCCATTTTCAAATTCATGACTGATAATCTAGATATATATTCGGTGACCACATAGACTCTTACTGATAGATTTCCTTACATTTAAACCATGATACGGTATCTGACGTTGTCAATTATGTAATTGTTATGTTAAATTTGTGGTCAGTGACAGAAGAAACCTTTGTCTTCACGTTTTTCACCACTATGTTGGTTCGGCTGATTAAAATGTAGTAATTCTAATTCTAAATTTGTTGTAAGTAAACAAAAATCTGTAAGGCTAGATATTCTTACTTTTTGACAAGTTTAAACTGTTTGGCTGCCATATTAGATCCGCCATTTTGAATTTTGTAATTAAGTTGCAGTTCTGATGCCAAATTCGTGTTTAGCAATCTAAGAAACCACCAGGGCTGGTATTCTGTTTGTTTTGAACAGGTGTCAACTTTTTTGGACGCCATATTGAATTTACCATTTTGAATTTTATAATTATAATACAATTCTAATTCCAGATGTGCTTTCAGCGACCTAAAAAACTCCTATAGCCGAGAACTTGTGAGTTTTTAACAAGTATCAGTTTGCTGGCCACCATATTGGATCCGCCATGTTGAATTATGTAATTTTGATACCAGATTCGTGTTAAGCGACCTAAAAGACTCCTATAGCCAAATTTTTTTAAACTTTCAAAGCATTTTTACTTTTTCGGCTGCCATCTTGGATCCACCATTTTGAATTTCGAAATTCTGACGTCGTATTCGTCATCAGCAACCCAAAAAAGCTATTGGTATACAGTATTTTGTAAAAAATGTGTGTTTGTCTGATTGAATAAATATGATATTATAAAGAAATAGTGCTTTGGGGTACGTTCTGGGGTAGTTTTTAACCTCGTAAACTTTTTTTTTTACGTCGGACCACTTATTCTATATTCTGGGGTGTTTGAGCTTCAAGCTCCAAAACGAATCATCGTGATCAGCCTATCACACCGGCCGCTATTTTATTTCGAGACAAAAAACGGCATTTTTGCCTACTGTGCGCCACCAAAAGCCTCACCACTAGGAGCACGAGATAAGGAAGAGTGGCACAGATACAGGGGTGACGGTAACTACGTCGAAAAACAGTCAGCATAAGTGTAGGGCTCGTGGGAAGGCACCATCAAAGGGCACAAAAGTGAGGTTATGCCAGAGCGACACTATAAACAAGCATACTGGGTCCTACGAGGCATGTAGACACCAAAAAGCAAGGTGCAGGCCAACCCAGCTTTCGGAGTAGGCTCGCCTGTAAGAAAATCTCTGTCCGGAGGTATCAGCTTAGTCCTACAATATTCAAAACTTTCGAGCATCGGGAAAGTACGTCCAATGCCACTCACCCACCTCACAGAGAGAGTAGAGTAGAGTAGAGTAGAGTAGAGTAGAGTAGAGTAGTTTTATTAGGCTAAGGACCAATGGTCCAAAGTAGCCTTGCAATGTATACGTAGCTGTTTCAGACAGCTTATAGAGATTTAATAAGGAGCGAGTCCTATTACATTGTGTTCGCAAGTAATATCACATACAGATGAGTAAATTCTTAGTTAGACAATGAAAAATAATAATAAAAATAGTACTTAATAATAAGATAAATATAATGCAAGCTATACGTCGTAGATGCTGAATTAATACTGAATATTAAAATTTGAGCTAGGCTTATAAATAATTGATGTGGATAAATTAAAACTAAAAGAAAGATAGTTAAGAATTTAAGTGGCTGTCATGTTCTTTAATGACTTTTAAGAGTCGGCTTTTGGTCCAGGTGAGCGGTGGGCTGTGTAGAGAAGGAAGCAGAGCGTTCCATTTTCTAGCAGCTCCAATGGTAAAAGAGTTGTTGTAGAGGTCTAAATTGACTGGTGACACTTGTAGCTCCAGAGAATTTGTGTTGTGAAGGGCAATGGCGTCGGATGATCTAGTCTTGAATTCGAAGAGTTCGGCCAGATATGAAGGGGACCCAGTTTTGAGTACATTCTCAAGGAGGCCAAGCATAATATATAGCCTTCTGCTAGACAAGGAGACGATGCCATATTTTTTATAGACAGGAGTAATGTGTTCAGACTTGCGTAGGTTGTCCACAAAACGGAGTGCTGCATTTTTACATCTGGTCATTTTTGTTTCCATCTCGGCAGAGAGTCCATACAGTACAGATGCACAAAAATCCAAGTGTGGGAATACCAGCGAGGAAACGAGAAGTAGCTTAGTGTCATTGGGTAGACTACAGCTTAAACGCTTAAGTTTAGCTAACGCTGAGTAACAGCTTCTAGCAACTAATGCACAGTGAGGTCGCCACGTAAGCGAGCTGTCAAGAGTGACGCCGAGCAGTTTTACAGTGTCACTAGGCTCGATGATCGTACCATTGAGTACCAAGTCAGGTAGTGTACTAGCCTGTTGCAGTCGATTGCTTATGCCTCTGGTACCAAACCAGATTGCATGAGTTTTGCGCTCGTTGACGATGAGTCCATTGAGCTTGGCCCATTTAGAGATGCAACTGAGAATGCTGTTGGCGCGCAGTACAATATTCTTCGCTTCACTGGCGTTACCGTGGATGTAGAAACAAAAATCGTTGGCGTATACGTGATGGTTGAAATCATTACATACTTGTGGAAGATCATTGATAAACAATGAAAAGAGTATGGGGCCAAGCAAGCTGCCTTGTGGAACGCCTGAAATCCTGAAAAGAGTTTGGGACAATTCACCATCAGGTGAACGTACTGTTTGCGATCTATTAGTCAGGTAAGATCTGATACATGCAGCAGCAGTGTCAGAGAAGCCAATGGCAATGAGTTTGCTTATGAGTTAGTCGATGTTGACGAGATCAAAGGCTCTGGTTTGATCAATTGCCACGAGGAGTGTTACCTTCTTTTCGTTCATAGCTTTTCTTATATCATCAACGATCCGGATCATAGCAGTATGGCAACTGTGTAGTTTCCTGTAGCCTGATTAGAAGCAGTCGAGGATGCTCTTGCTTTCTATGTACTGCATAATCTGGTTGAGAGCCACAAACTCAAGTATCTTACCCGCGGTGCATAGTATGCTAATAGGCCGAAAGTCGCGTGCGGCAGTGGCGTTTTTCATTTTAGCAATGGGCACAATAATGGCATGTTTCCATAAGCTAGGAAAAACCCACGATTGGAATGAAGAGTCAAATACATTAACAAGAATGAGAAGGATCATTGGAAGGAAGAGTTTCAAAAAATTTAGATTCAAACCATCATAGCCATTTGCATTTGAATGTGCAGAATTAATGGCTTTCACTACTTCTGAAGGCTCAACATGTCTGAAGTGAAAGCGATCGTCAGGGGCGATCCTTGGTATTAGTGGCAGAGGGATGGCCGTAGGGTCCTCAGGCTCGATAAAATGCTTGTTAAGCTGAGTTGGCGAGACCGGAAGCTGACAAGGATGGTCATTCCTACCAACGATACCCAATGATCTGACAGTTCTCCAGGTTTCGGCTGAGAATTTACACTCGAGAAACTTGCGACGGTGGTAATCCTGAGTAGCGTATTTGATGGCAACCTTGACTCTATTACGTAACTGTTTATACGTGGTGTGATACTTCTCAGTTCTGTGGCGTTTGAAGTCGCGCCACGCTAAATTCCTCTCTCTGATGAGTCCTCGAATTTCAAGAGTAAGCCAAGGAGCTGGTTTTTTACTTTTTATTTTGATTGTGCGGAAGGGTGCATGGCGATCGAGTACATGAGTCAGAGTTTGTGTGAGGATATGTACTTTATCATCAACATTGGGTGCATCGCGTAAATTCATCCAGTCTATAGTACGTAGATCTTCTGTAACGGCATCTGCGTGGAGGTCACGATACGTACGGCATCGTAGAGTTTTCGTAAGTACTGGAGGAGGAGGGATCCTCAAGTTGACTATGGTAACGTCATGTCCGCTGGTGGTCCATGGTGGTAAAAATTGTTCGTGGCTCGTGACAAGATGTTTCTCACTCAGGCAGATGTAGTCAATCGTGGAGTCAGAAGTAGTGCAGTGGTGAGTAGGGCCAAAGAGGATTCTTTCTAAGCCCAATGACAAAAGAGATTGCTTGAGAATATTAAGGTTGGTTGTGTTGGAGTTCCATTCTATGTTGAAATCGCCCATGAGTACTAATTGATCGTAGGCACAGTTACAATTAACGATGGCAGACTCTACATCAGTCCAAAAGCCAGCTTTAAGAGGACTATAGACAGCTGCACATAATATGGTGTATCCATTGCTTTTAATTTCAGCCAATAAGTATTCGGGGCGCTTGACGTATACTTGTGGAGTGTCAGATACTCCTACAGTCCTGGTCCTGAATGATTCATGTACGTATAAGGCTACGCCTCCACAACCCTTACTGATACGATCATGTCGCAGTAAGTTGTATCCTGGTATGGACACTAGTTGACTAGGTATGCTAGGCTTTAGGAATGACTCGCTGATGGCAAAGATGTTAACGTTACGTTCAATAATGAGTGACTGCATATCGTTAAAGTGGCAAGGTAGCGACTGAACATTAGCATGTGCTAGAGTGAGACAGTATGGGTTTGTAGGTACAATGTTATTCATCGTAATCAATCGAGCTTAATTTGCTCTCTATGCTGGCACGAAGTGCAGGACACTTGGCTTTATTGAAGGCACAGTGCGAGTGATTAGGAGCTTTGGAGTTTTTGCAGTTGACGCAGCAAACAGCAGATTTTGTTGTGCAATCTTTAGAAGAGTGCAGACCAGCGCAGAAACCACAAATTGATGTGCTGTTACAGTTAGATGCGATGTGTCCAAGCTTATGACACTTAAAGCACTGAAGTACAGAGATATGATCGTTGAATCTACACTGCACCCAGCCGAGGTTTATTCTTTTCCTGGAAAATAACTTCTTTCGACACTCAGGAGATACCTCAACGACGCAAGACCTATGCTTTTTATTGTGCGCCGGATATAAGTAGACAATTTTAATGTCGTCAGGCTTGGAATCACTTAAGTTTTGTGCAATCAGGTATTTATGTATCTCGTCTTGAGTATATTCAACTGGTATGTCGTTGATGAGGATACGAGGCCGAAGTTTTTTTTTAGGTTTCACCTCAAGTCCCAGATCATTCAGTGCTGGGCTATCTACGAGTCCCTGCAGCGTATCACCCTCAATTAAAACAGATTTTTCAGCAGCTAGGAAAACACGCCATACTTGCAGTCCAAGATCAGCAGCGCAGATAGTTTTTAGTGCTTTTTTTGTATCTTGCGCAGTGGGAAATTCACTCAGACGGTTAACAACAGGGTCAACCACAACTCGTGATACTCTTTTTATAGGAATAGGTTTGCCGTGATTCAGGACTGTACGGCTGTCGGCTCCACGGCCTACCACATTGGCGTAGGTTTTAGCTTTTTGATTGACCGCAGACGGTGCAGATGAGCACGTACTTAGTTGCTGGTAAGATAGTTTGATTTCAGTTATGCATGCGTTTGTAGCTGAAGCTGAAGCTAATTGTGCACTGTAAGCACACGCTACTTTGGTAAACGCGTCACTGAATCCATTAATAGCAGCTCGAAGTTCTTTTTTGCGGATAGTGTCTTTTTCATTGGCTAGCCATGACATTAATGTATTACGGTGCTCATTTATTTTAGCATGGAGAGCTTCAACGTCGATAGCAGCAGTCATAGTTCACTCGTCAGTTTATACATGATGCATAATGCCAATTGTAGGAAGCGAAGTCGAATCAGTTGAAACCGTTGAATCTACTCTCACCTTGTTTTGAGGTTAGGCCTAGTATTTGCGTCCAGGGCAAAGGGTAGCTGAGATACTCAGAGCTGCGAGAGAGAGAGGGGGAAGGTAGCTTTTTCGAGTAGAGCAGAGAGAAAGTGAGAGAAAGAGAGAAAGCTTCGTAAGGAAGTAGGACATCAAACTGTCGAGCGTACTCAAATCTAGTGTTTTGCATGTAGAGAAAAGGGACATTTGGCACATCACTGTCTAAAAACGATGACTACATCCCTTGATAGCTGCCAAATTGGCGACACCCTTAGATGCACCCTCAAAACGTGCAAGAACTGCGAAGACTAAGAAAGGAGCTGGAGAGGCTCAAGAGAAAGACAGGACTCGAAAATACGAGACTACAAGAAAACTACAAGAAACTAAGGACTAATGAAGGGTCAAGATGACCAGCCGAATATTATGATGAAGACTTATCCAAGAAAGGAAATGCCACGAAGGAGACATCACCAGATAACTGCAGAATTATCCCCCCAAAAAGACAACGAGTGCATATACGTTAAGAGGAGAAAAAGAGGATGCCAACGGACAACCAACTGAGCTACAGGGACGCAGCAGCACCAGCGAAAAAGGACAAAACAGTGCGTACGCAACTACCGGGACACACAGTAGCTGCTATGTCGAGAGTGAGTGCACGGGAAGATATGTGGCAGCAACACCAGCAGCGACGGCGGTCATGACCCAAGTGAGAGATTGCGAGTTAGTCTCAAGCTGAGCGCCTAAGTGAGCAGCGAAAATTTCGGTGATTTTTTTGGGTTGTGTCATGGCGAGAAAATAGTTCGAGAGAGATGATGATGATAAAACGAGTTTTTTAATGCCAAGCTTTGATAAACCGTATGGCAACCAAAAAACAGTAATTACAGTTTGGTATATGTTGACATAAATACATTAAGTAAGCAGCACATAGTACCTTGTACAATAACTTAGTTCGCGGTAACTTACAGAATTACAGTTACCAAGTTACAAAAAATGCAAAAACTACGATACTACAAAACGCAAGTTGAAATTTCAGTAAGCGTAGCTTAGCGTGTGACATACTACTAACGATTACAACATAAGTCACAACAGTAATGGTAATAAACACAGTCAGAGAAAGAGAGATAGACAGAGAGAGAGATACAGATGAGAGTGTTTTCAAGGTGTGAAGAGTGTCGAGAAAAGAGAGAGAAGTGTGTGCGGGAGTCTAGCAGCTGCTGTATTCTCCCAGGACGACGATGTCTCCAGGTCGAGGACTACGAACGCAGCTTAGACAAGAAGAAGGGGTAAGATAGAGTGAATAGAAAGAGCGAAGCCGTAGGACAAACGACCCGCTCGAGGACCTCGGACGACATCGCGCTGCGTTGGACTCGCGGACGTTTGACCTGGAGCTAAGGTTAGAGAGAGAGAGAGAGAGAGAGAGAGAGAGAGAGAGAGAGAGAGAACGGGAGAGAAAGAGAGAGAGAGAGAGAGAGAAGATTTTCAAGGAGTAGCATAGACAGTGAGAGAGAGAGCGAGAGTGGTGTTAAATTAATAGTTCCCCTTCGTAGAACGGGAGAATTCCTGTGCTAATACGCTTATTAGGAGAAGAAGTCCAAGGTATACGAGAGACAAAAGTGACGTACGAGGACGAGATTTGTCAACGCTGCATCGGTTCCCGTTTCAATTTTCAGGTGAAGAAGCAGTGTTACAATTTTACTACCATTCTAAATATTAACTGATTCATTTTCTTGATTTCCAATTTTGTTGCACGTTTATTATAATACTGTTTGTTTACAATATATGATCAGCAAGAATTTTTTTGTGTTATATACCCATTAAAGTCTTAATTATCATTCATGTTTGTGTTTAGTTTTCTTGCAATTATTAAGTTATGATCTCCTGTTACTCAATAACTCGGTGAAAAATTCGTCAAGCTACACATAGTGTTGCTATGTACACGAGTACATTGTTCTACAATCATGTACCAAGTTAATTAATGTATACACACACATACACATTTTCTAATGTAATAAAAATTAGTTGAATATTTTTTCGTTTTTAATAATTTTTGAATTATGTAGAGTTTATTCCCGGATAATGATCTTCAAAAATTGTCACTCTGTTGCCTTAAGTTTCTACCTTTTTCACAAAATTTATGAAATCCCGCATTGCCTGTAATTTTGATGTGTAAATAAATGCGTATCGAGTTAATCAATCAACCATCAAGTGTAAATAAATTTTTGAGAATCTATTTCCACTGAAGCTACCTATTGTATCTAGTGATATTATCTCTAATGGTTTTGATGCTGGACCTAGCTGTGATAATGGAGCTTTAAAATTACTAAATCTCGTTTCGTTATTATACATGTTCCGTAAATCCTACAAATAACTTTCATTTGTTTATGCATATTTTCAAAGTAACAAACAAGTGTCATTGTTAACAATATTCCTTGAATACCAATGTGACCTTTCTAATCGTGCAGTTTTTGAAGTACGGTTGTACACAATTTTTCTGTTTAATAAATTTTTATTTTTTTATTTCAATTTTTATATACAATGTTATATTAATAGGAAAATATTTATCACGAATTAAATATTTTCAATAATTTAGAATATTTTTCAGTGTAATGAAGTTGACTATCTTTATTTTTGATTTGTTACTGCTTTTCTTTTTAGATAAAACTGGATTTCTTGAAAGACTATCAGCTTATGAACTGTTTTTACCTAGAGTATACTGAATATGATATTAAAATTGTGAAATATAGTTTAAAATATAGAAGAATTCTGTATTTTCATTATAATTCTCAGATTCACTGACTTTTATTGCAGGTAGACGACGGCACCTAACAGATTCTACTTAACTAAATTGAGAAGCTAATTTTTTTTTTCGAGAAGCTTTGAGCTTATTTGTTACTATTGTCATTAACTTTGATAATACAAAAAAACTATGCCCAACCATCTAAAAAGTGTCAGTGTGCAGAATCATTGTACAAAATTTCAGAAAAATTGGTTTGGTAGTATTCGTAATTATCGATTGCAAAGTTTTTTAAGACTTTGCTTAATACGTTTATAAAATTGGAAAATTTACTACCACATCATTGTATCTCAAAAACATAGTACAAATATGCAGCAGGCATACATAGTAACTTGAAAGAAAACGAAGCACTGCTGCACACAAACTTCTCAGTAAACTACCCATACGTAGTTCAAGATGTAGCTGAAAGCTCTTGTAACGATTAATGTACTGCTTATCCTATTATCGTATATTATAATGAACCAGAAACAATTAATAATAAAAGCTTTATTTCGTTATCAAATTGTCTTACGCATGTAAAATTGAATTTCAGATAATCGATCTCCTAAATCATGCTAAAGACTTTGGACTCGTAGGTGAATAGCATTTTTATGCAACGGCACGTAATAAGGGTGCGTGTATTAGGGTAAAGCTATATTCAAACGAGAAGCAATGTGTGCCGGTCTACAAGTAGATTTGGTGACTCCAGTAGCAACAATCGCTCTTTAAGTGGGCAACTGAAAAATTTAAAGATATTAAATTTTTTTCTCACAGTGAAAAATGTCGTACGAAATTGATAAACATTTTTAAAAAAGATTTTCTTAAGCTCCTGGTGTAAAAAATATTTCCACAGCCTACGCTTTTTTAGTAAGCCACCATAAAGTGTAAAAAATACCAATGTCTTACAGCTTATGAATCTATGATTATCACGCAATGCTAGTGATTATACATCATTTGTTAATAATTTATGTTGTAGTAAAAATAATTTTACAGCTAAATTGAAGAAATCAATTTCTACTACTGTGTACTAAAGTTATGGTAGCACTGATTCTTTCCTATGTAATTTGAATATTAAATTAAGTCTTTTATAAAAGCTTTACCACTAATATGCATTTTTATGTAAGAATGGAAGTAAAGCATAAAAAAAACAATGTTATTTGCATGCAAAGTAAATTTAAAGAGCTATTTTTAAAACTCTTTTTCATACAGTTTTGTAATTAAAATTTTTTTAGGAGAAAATTTTTGTAACTTTTCAGCATGACGTAAAGGTTATACAAAGTTTAAAGAGCTAAATAACTGACTCGTGTCAAAATCTCGTGTTACAGGGTTATTGAGTTATTTCAAGTTCGATTAAGAGGGTGTAGGTTATAACACACAAAAGCTTACGTTTGATTTGTTTTTGGTTTAAAATTTTGTTACACCAAGGTCATTCTGCTTACATCATTTGGTAATGAGGGTTCTGACGTTTTTGAGAATTATGTAAAGGTTATACTGAATTTACATTTTTTTAAGGCTATGTAATAAAGCTGTGGGCTCAAAATATTACTTAACTTAAAAAATGTAGTACTCAGCCTCGAAGGTCATGTTTAAAGCAATTTTTAGAAGGGATTTTCAAAATTTTTGGGATATATTTATTATGGACGCCATTTTTAGTCTGCATCTTAAATTTTTCAAAATTCCACGTGACTTTCAAAAACTTATGGTTATACGAAAAAATTTAACCCAAAACCAATTTTTTACAAAGCGTCAATTTTGGCCCTTTAGATGGCCTGGTTGACCTGGAACATTCAATATACATGTTTTCTATGCATACCAGTGACACTTTGCGTCCATGCACAGCGCCAACCCCCTACTTTCAGATAATGGTTAAATATAGGAACATTGTGATTAAATTACAATAATCTTTATTTTGTAACGCTATTTCAGAATTTTCATAGACAACAGTGGATTAAATTGTGATATTAAGAATGTCCACATGAAGTAAAATTGTATTATTGATGATTTACTAGAATACATTAGCAAGCTTCGTGCGCCCAATTTTATCTTAATGTTGTACAATATTGTATTTTGTTTTAGTCAATATTAATGTATCGTAATTCGTATGTATTTTAAAAATATTGAGACCTTGATAATGTTTTATTAGATAGTGATTAAAATTTGGTTCGATTAATATGATTTTTTTATTAAATTTTTAATTTATTAATAACATAACTCTTTGTAAATATAATTTTTAATTTTTGTACTTTCTCTTTGAGAACTTAAGTACACTTTTAATGAGTCCCACGATCGCACTCTAGACATGGCTACATATGTCTGTCCATGGTTAAAAATACCTATACAGAGATCTATACCTGATGTATCAAATGTTAGCCCTTGACATTTATTTATTGTCATGGCAAAAGCCAGTTTGATTGGAAACTGCCTTTTTTTGGAAGTAAATAGATATTCGTTTTTACAATACAATTTAATTCGATTTAGAAAAACAATATAATATTAAGCAACTATGTAGCACATCCACTAATTTGTTGGAATTTTTTTTCGTTGATTAATGTACCAAAAACATGCTGTACAATACATTTATTTTGTGAAAGAATAACGAAATCAGAGAGTTGTATGTTGCTATCCTGATCATTTAAAGTTCCATCACCAACATTTAATGAACTTTGTAAAAATCTTACGTCTTGTGGTAATCCTCGTATGTTTTTGGTTAGTTTGAATTTTAAAAGATGTTTCCATAAATCGCTGTATTTAATAGATGGATTTAAAATTTCTTTACGAGTTCTATTAACTTTGATTGAAAGAAATTGTCTTAAATCACCACCTTAAACCGTAATTTTATCTACAAGAGGTAAAGTGTTGCTCATAATATTTTTTAATGTCCTATTGATAATTTCTCAAGTATATTGTGAAGCCACAGGTGCTTCATCCCAAATAAAAACTTGAATCTCTTTTAAAAATTGACCTTTTTTAAATTGTGCTTTAATATATGATTAAGCGTCATGAAACATGGGAACTGGTTAACCAAAAGTTTTATGTACAGTCTTACCATTTTAAAGTAAAGTTGCAGCAATACCAGTGAAAGCCATTGAACACACGTTAATATCCTCTGAGATAAAAATATTATAAATAGTTTTATGTACCAACGTTTTTCCAGATCCTCTTTGTCCTTCTATATAAAAGTATTTTGGAGCATTATCAATATTTTCTTGAGAAGATTTCAGAATTTTATCTACTATTTCTTTTTGTTCAACATTCAACTGATTATATTGATTATGACCTACTTCTAATGCTTGATCTATTGTAATATCATCGTTACAATTCACAGTATCAATGATAGTTTGCTCCATTGAAGGGAAAACAGAGAAACTTCGACTTTCATTAATTAATAGATTATTTATATGAGCATAAGCCATTTAATAATTCATTTCTTTGTCAATTGTCCGAGAAAATTTTTTTGACATAACATCTCTCAATTGCTCCCATTATTCTTCAGGGTGAACTGGTAGACAATGAGTCAACATACGAACAAATAGAAGTCGAAGTCTTTAGGGCATCAATCATACTGTGGCCTTCCAATGCCTTTATCCATCTGTCATCGTCTTTAATAAGCCCCAAAGCTCAACATGCTGTTGTAGAAGTAGGTTTTGTTCCACTGTCAACTGTTATAAGATCTTCATAACATTAAGCACCTTTGACATGCAGTAATAACAATCTTAAATGAAATTGTTCTGTTTGAGCTGGACTAACTAAAAACATACGTTCAATGCAATTTAAATGCTTTTGACGAGTACTCCAAAAAGTTGTTACAATATTGTTAATTTTTTTTTTTGTAAGTGAAATAACTTGAAATTTTGGTATAACAGTACTGTAAAGCATCTTCACCCTAACTATTTCATTTGAAGTAGTAAAGTAACATACTACTCGTACTATTGAAATGATTACTAATAATATTATCGTCAGAACTAGAATAATCATGTTCGTTAGGTAAAGGAGTTGGTAATATCATTTAAGAGTTACTTTTATTCTGCAATGGTTTACTTAATATACAATAGCAAGCTTCTACAGGGCCAGCATTTTGTGTTTCAATAAAATTACGAATTTCATCGTGTTCGATTGTATTACTTTCTTAAACTTCTCCTATAGTAACAGTGGTAGCGTTATGACTTTTATATATGTATAAGTATAAGTATTTCCAGCTGATGTACTTGAAACAGCTTCTACATTTACATGACAATTAAAGGTTTCTGATAATGTGTGATAATATGGAACGATTCATTTATTATCAAATACATAATCACCTAGACGCTCATAAGTTTCACCAGTATCTTTACGACGATAATGAGGGTACCTATTTTCATCCATTGACATTTCATTATTAAATTGTTGAGGAAACTTTTTTGTACATTTGCCGTTTTTAATACCCCAATTCTTACATGGACCACGTATCATATTTTTCATAATAATTTCATGCAAACGGGATTTGATTGCTTTATCAGCAATTTCAGCTGATATAAATTTGTCAACAGCATCAGGTGTAGTTGATTTATAATCACGTTTTAATGTGATTTATTAATCCATATGAGGTAGACCACGTTTTTGAAATTCGATAATACATGCAAAGGCTGCTAATTTTCCAAAATATTTTTTTTTTTTTTTTTTTTTTTTTTTTTTTTTTTTTTTTTTTACGACCATGTCGAGTAATCGATCTTTTTTCAGATGAAAAATTCGTGCTACTAAATTTGGTCTGTCAGAAGCTAATTGATCAGGTTACAAATTTTCTTGAATTTCGCACCAGTAAGAATTACAGGTCATAGTAAGAATTAAGTCTGGTTTGCCTTTTTTATGTACGATTGCCATTGCATCCGGGTAATATTGTTGCATACATCAAGGGGAATCAATAAATGGTGATGGGAGGATGACAGTTTTTCCTACATTACCATTTACATTATTAGCTGTGATGTGTATATAATCGTGTAAGCCTTGGTTACTATCCGCTTTTAGTTCTTTCTGGTGATCTGTGCAACATTGAGTCCAATCTTTCTTCATTTTAACATAACTATCGATAACCCATTGTTGCAATAATCTTCGACCTAATATAAAGGGATTAAATTCGTTAGGTCTAATATCCATTCTGTATCTTATGTAACACATTCCACTTATACGTCTATTAGGATTATCACTACGTGTCATATTACTATGCCAACCTAGCGTACCATATGGATAAAATAAGGGATAGATCCAAGGTTCTAAGTTAAGATCCATAGAACTTATGAATTGTAACTTTTTGGTTCTAATATTTTTAATAGCAACATAAGAATCTAAAATTTCACCATCAGCTATTGTGGAAAAAATTGCAGTATCATCATTAACTTGTTAAAAGTTGTACCTTCCCCTGTCTTGGCGTGGTTTTAAGGAAAATAATAATTGCATTTTAGGCTCGCGATTACTTGCATCTGAAACTTGTTGTGCTTCTATTTCTTGTCGCATCATTGCGTATGATTTTGGAAAGATATTAATATTTTGTATAATAGTACCTACTAAAGCTATCAGCTCATAATCGATAAAAGGATTTACAATCATACGATAATTTAAAGCTTCTTGCTGATTGACAATAAATAATTGACCATTTGATAGATTTTCACCACCTCAGGCATATAAAGTGTTAAATTTATAATATATTTGACCTTAGATTTTAAAACAAAATAGCCTGGGTCTGCGTGATAACAAATTAAGCATATTTGTGTTAGAAAAAGAAAAAGATTATAATGTCGAATACTTTTGAAAAATTGATTTGATTTTATATGTTCTCCTTTCAGTGACAATTCAAGACCATCAGAAAATTAAGCTAGTGAATTCAGTTCAACAGAGTTGTGACTGCAACAATCAGAAAATGATAACTTCTTATTTGTAATTTTTCTTCGTTAAAATGTTGCGCGTTGCAATGGAAACAAAGTTCGTTCATTTGTCTTAAGTAATGTTCTTGAATTTCATTCTTTTGATAATTATTACAGCTATCAATATTAAGACCTCTTAAATTTTTTCGTCTTTGACGCGCATTTTCACTGTTTCGCAAACTTTTGTTTTGTTCATATATTAATTGTTCTTCATGCGTTCGTTTGATTACTTTTTAACCCATTCTTAATGATAAAATTGAATGAAAGAAGTTATACAATCATATAACTTGATATTCTAAGAAAATAATTAAATTTACTGATAATTATTTTTATTTTTTGAATGTCAAATTTTTTTTACTGGATTAATTATTGATATTTAAAAAATAATCTTCTTAGTTATTTGGAGCTCAAAGTGAGTATTTAAGTTATAAATAAAGTTTGTTCGAAGTTTTAGTGCTTAAGGTTAATTTAATCAAGATCATTAGATTTAAAATGAATAATAATCTCATCAATTAAATTTTAAGTTCAACTAAAATATTAATTTTATTTAAAGTTGATTTAAGGTCATTTGGCTAAAGATGTACGTTTCATTTCGTTTAGGTTTATACGTTTGATTTGGTTATTTGTACTTATGTTTGGTTTAGATTATACGTTTGGTTTAGTTAAGGTTATTTATTTAGTTCGGTCAAGGTTATACATTTGGTTTGGTTAAGGTTATACGCTTGGTTTGGTAAAGGTTCTACGTTTGGTTAGGGTTATTGTGCTGATAATAAAATAATTAAAATCGATGTAACGTTTGTGATGTTTATTTATGAATACAGAAATATTGTGAGGATTAATTTGAAATTAAATGTCGTAACGTTTGTGATGTTTATTTACAAATACAAAAATACTGTGAGGATTAATTTGAAATTGAATGTCGAGATATTTTGGATCCAATTCAATAATAAACAAGAACACCAATGACCTGAAACAAAAAAAAATTGTTACCTTACAAAATATATAGTTTTGTATACTTATTATAATGATACAGCAATTAAACAAGTATGATTTCTTATCAATACATTTTTTTACTAAAATAAGACTGAAAATCTCAACCAATTTGATTTGGAAAGGCATAACAATTGTAGGAAAAAATAGGTAAGATGTATCTAAATAAGTAAAAAAATAGGTAAAATATTTCAGGTTAGCCAATTTAAGAAATATCCCTCTATATTTTTTATATTTTAATAACTATTTTTTACTTTATTTTAAAGTCTGTTTTGTGAAATAATTTAAAATATTACAATAAATTTAAAGGTGCTGTTATTAACTGTTTAAATAATAATTTTGGAACTACCTGTAAAAATGACACGTTAGAATTAAAAGAAAAAATTATGTCATCAACTCATATCAAATATCTTATAAATTATCATGCGATGAGTTCTAAAGAGTTCGTACAAAAAATGCTAGTTCTACCCTAAAAGAGACAGTAGCACGTGATGGTCTTGATCTGATTCGTTAAATGTAATCACGAGGTTTGATTAGCGCAGGTAAATTTAAAGGATAAGGGTCTAGTTCTACACAAAGACGATTCTGTGCACTGCGTATTTTGTATACCTACAGTGTTTGTTTATAAAAAAAAAAAATTTAAGAATAAGAATCGATGAAGTGAATGATTTTTTTATGGTAATATGCAATCGTTTCAACAACACAACACGTGAAGCACATCTGTTTATACTAGTATAAAAAATATCAAGAATAAATCAATTTATTGATATTTGTGTGTTATTAAAAAAAAAAAAAAAAAATTTGCTTATGTCATAATAAAAAATAATAAGATAATTTTAAAAATGACCGTAGAATGACAGTTCTTTTAATAAAAAATTTATATACTTCATGTTTTGAAAGCCTACAATTTAAGACTTATGTTTATGTACTCACGTATATTCATATATTAAAAAAGAACAATTCGAAATGTAATGACATTTACAATGAATTTGATAAGATTGCGGTATGATTTCTTACAAGAAATCTATAAACTTTTTCAATCGGAACGTACTCATTGAAAACTTGTGTAATACTATGAAACTTTAATACATAAAGTGCTATATAACAATGAATTACAAGCGTAAAGATATAAAAAAATGTATTGAGATTATACAGTGATCTTAACGGTTATTTAAATAACAAAACTGAACTCTGACTACATATACATGAGAACATATGTGATAAGAGAATTGTATGAACAAATGAAAAACTGTAAAACAAAAAGAATTTTGCTAACTTTAATTCTAAATGCCAAGTCTTGCCATAAAGATAAATGGATAGAGATTTGATTCGATTTGAAAACTAGCTTGTCATGCCAAGGGCATCTTACTCAAATGGCAATTGTAAAAATACAAAGCATTTACAGTAGTATTCTATTTAGGTGAAATATCCTCACACATTAAAATTAAGCATCTTACAATATTTTAGATACAAAGAGATAAATAAGTTGATGAATAAATAATTAAATAAATACGTAAAGTGCGTTTAACAACTCATAGGTAACTTGACTTATTAGCTACTCGCAATTTCAATAAACAGTTCAATACATTATTTAACATACATTTGATAAATTCTTTACGCACGCATAATAGTATACACTAGTTAAAACCCATACACAACGCATACATCATTACACGCATACACGAACATACAGCCACGTCATCGATCACTATCTTTCTGCCTCGTATGGTCATAGAGTGCCGTCTTAAAAACTGCCAACGAGACGATCTGCCTAATAGCTGCTAGAATCGAATCCCATAGTCCCAAAGCCTGTAATAAAAATGGGGAAGCATAGGACGACAAAGCTAAAAAGGTAAGCCAGTTCTCCCGTTGCCAGGAGTTTTTATGGGAAAACACCAAGTAAGTACTTCTTCCTAGGGCTAGGGTGCAACCACCCCAACTTCTTGTAATACCGAGCAAGTGAAGCGTCACGACTCAGACGGAAAAAATATTGAACCACTGTGTTGCATAGACGATCAAGCTTAACAGATAAATATCCAGACAATCCCATAAAAACTAAACAAGCATAGTCAAAGTGTGTTATAACGAGACTTGTGGCAAGCATAGCTCTAAAGTGGCATGATAAAAACCTACCTTAATATCTTAGTTTATAAAGAACCCTATGGACCCGCAAGCAGATGGACGCTACATGGACATTTCGAGTAAGATTGCCTGACAAGTGCACACCCAGATCAGTGATGTCAGAGACTCAAGACATTTCTTGGGTGCTCCCAGCTAGCCATGAAAGCGTAGAACAGCTCTAATCTCTCTCCAAGTGGGTAAGCAGGGGTAGGGGAGATCCTCTCCTCGTCCTTTAACTGAAGCCCTGCCCGCTTTAACAACTTAATTACGTTTTTCAATCCCCCTACATCATAGCTAACGGTGGTCGAGTGGACTATGTCTTTTTCTCGCTCTTCGAATCTGTTCAAAGATAATTCGATTCCGAGCAAATATCTTTTTTTCTTTTCTTTTTTTTTATACATAAATAAATTGTAAAATTAGTCGATACCGCTTCTCAACTACCTAGTGGTAAGTATCTCGGCTTTTTTTTCGAAAGAAATACTTAAGAAATAATAAAATTTGTATACTAATGAAAAATAAGCCGCAACAAAATTACTTCGAAGTTTTAAAAGAGAAAAAAATATTTGTGAAAATTGAGAATTAGAAGAGTATATAAATTGTTCCTGCAGTTTTTTCCTCCAGTGATATCCCCAGTAGGCTTATTCCGCGAATAAAACGTTAAAATCAATTTTAAAAAAGTAAATAAAACAACCAGAAGTATTATTATTATTATGTATGCCTATAGGAGATTTTTTTTAATTGATGCGATCTAATTGACGAAGGGAAAATTATTGATTTAGTCATTCTAGTTGCAGTGCATCAACTAAAGTAATTATTTAAAAAGAAATGTCAATGCTTATTTTGAGTTAGTGGAAATATGGGTTAGCCGATTTATAATACTTTACCATCTGATTCAGGACGATCATTACAATTAGAGGGGAAATGTAGAGTGCAATGAGGGGGGAGTGAGCATGCGGCAGCGCCGGCAACTGTTTTGCATGTATTTTTATACGGGTTTATAGGCGTCTGACACGGTTTTTTTAATTTAATTTCAAAAATAATCTGTCGATCTCTCTGAAAATTCATTATAATACCAGTTTTATGGTATTGCGTCATGCAAAAAAAATTTAAAAGTTCTACGTACCGTTTTCTAATAAACTTCATTTTTATGTGACTCCTCTATAATGTTACGTGTTGAATTGAAGTTTTTTCAACATTCAATATCTAAAAAACGGTGTTGAGAAACGGTCTCAAATTTTACATGTAACTTTCTAACATGATGATGAGCATCCTGATGAAATTTCAGAAAGATTGTACCTAAAACGCTGTGTGTGATGAACGTCTTTACAGTGAAGACCATAAAATAAAAAGTTTAAGTAAAACTCGCACGATTCGAAAATAGTTTACGCATGGCATAAAAAAAAATTTTATTTTCGCGCTCAAAAAGTAAACACATGCTTAAACGACGGCGATGCAGAAACAACAAACTCGCGCGTGCAAAAAAAAAGACACGTGTTGCTGGTATTTGTTTTGATTTTACAGCTAGTTATGGTACTAACTATACCTATACTGTACTTTTGTGTAGAAGCAAAGGACAGTGTCAAACTGTCAACTGTCTTTTTGTGCGTACCTTCGGAGGAATTATGTCGGTGTAAAGTCAGTTAGTGTACGTTAATCATAGGGATGAGACTTGAATAATAAAATCAGTGCAATTTTAAGTTTACTTTTAATGTTGCAAATATACTTATACTTTGTTGCGTGCTTAGGACGCAGGTAATTATTTGCTGACTTAAAACATAGTATAAGGACTTGCGTTTGTTCGTACGGAAGTTGGCTTGACTATTGATAAAAATCAGTTTCGTTTAAATTCTAGTTCCTTTTTTCAATATTATAGCTGTACAACTTTTATCATGTTGTCTAATAGCGCTTCCGAACGAAAATAAAAAATCAGCAATGAAATCAGTCCACCGAAAAAAGCAAGGAGATTTTGTATTTTTGTTTTGGCTTGATTGCTGAATCCATTACTTCGAGATTGGCTTTTGCACGAACGTTAAACAATAAAAAACCAGCTCGTTGTTCTTTCTGTTACGTTAATATCATGTGCTTCAACAGGCAAGACTTGGAAACGCACGATGTGTCTGTAAAACATGTAAGTAACGTAAAATCTGCGAAAGAAAAAAATTTTCTACCTGTTCTTCCAGTAAGATATTGACACTCAAGTTAAAGATTTTGAATTAAAAACTGGACTTATGTAGCAGACCATAAACTTGCCTGTCCAATTCGTGAATTACTCGATCCCTTTTATACAAGAGCTTTATAAAAAACCGAAGGTTGTTGAGCGAATGGGCATAAGAAGAGAAAAGTACATCTATTTGATTAATAGTATATTACGCACCAAGGGAAGAAAGTACGGCATTCCCTCCTGGGTGCGTGGCAATTACCCAGGAGATGATGCCGCACTTTCTTCTCAAGACCCGTATACGATTTTTTCTGTTCTTTTGCTGAAAATACGACGTTTTTTTTTATGATTTCAGGGAGAAAAATGCAACATAACCTCTCAGGTAAAAATCGCATTTACTGCTTATTAGAAGTATTTTGGCATCTTCTGCAAGAAAATTGTCTCCCAACCGTGCACAGGATATCAAAATACTTTTCCTACGAGCAGTACATGCGATTTTTTTTACCTAGGAGGAATGTTGCACTTCACTCCTTGAAAACGGGGAACAAAATGGTACTTTCGGCAAGAGTATGAGAAAATAATGTTTTCTTCTTCTCCTAGCCGAAAGTACGTACCTCCTGGTCGGTCTGTTTGGCAAGAAAGAGTCTTTTATAGAGTTGAGTGTTTACGAACTACGAGATAGTTGAGGATATCGTACAGTGACAAAATCAAAGAAAGTAACAAAAAAATATAACGGCGATCCTCCGTAATTAATAAGTAACAAATCATTATTTATGTTAAATAATACAAAAATGAAAACTTGTTTTCGTAGTTTAATAAAATTTAAATTGTTATATTTTATTTTCTTTGTGATTTTGTGTCTATTCCTATGACTTCATTTTTCATTTTGTTAACTTGTGCATGTGCTTTTTGACGCCCACCCCCGACCTGCAAGGCCTCGTCTTCGGCTCGGCCATCGCAGGGTCGGCTGTCATCAACACACACATGCACGGCAGCACAGCAGCAAGCATAATCGAGCAACGAGCTGTCAGCTCGTAAGCTCACACTGGTTGCGCATCATCCTTAATACCTATACATATCAGCGTATGCTGTATGTACAGGTATTATTAATTAAAAACGTACTTTCGGCTAAGGGAGAGAGAAAAGTACCATACGATACTTGGCCGGACAGGTTTAGTCGATGGCATGCGACTTATGACAAGGCGAAGCCGAGGCCGTCATAACCTCGCAGCCATAAATTCCTACTTTTCGGCCTAATGTAGTAATCTACTACTTAACCATTTACGAGTTTCAAAAAGTTCTTGCCATTTCAAATATCAACGCTTCTCAATTTTACTAGATGAGTCAACGGATATATCTCTAAAAAACTACTATGCGTCGTCGTTGAATATTTAAATCCATCAATCGGAAAAGTCGTAACTTACCTATTAAGATAATTAGAATTGAGGGTAAATCAGTGCGGTGCTAAAGAACTTTTTGAAGCTTTCGAAAGTTTTTTTTTACTAAAAATGGAATTCATTTCCACAACATTACAATTTGGCATGCGATAATGTTAGCATTATGACTGTCTCAAAAAATTCTTTTTCTATTTATTTACAAAAAAAAGTTCCTTATGTTATTTTACTTCCTTGCATTTGTCACTTATCGGCTTTGGTTGCGAAAAAAAGTTGCGCTAATATACCTTCAAAGTGCCAAAATCTGCTGCAGTCAATGCGAAATATTTTTGTAATAGTTCCAAGAGATATGAGAATTTTTAAGATTTTCAAATTTTTTACATTTTAACAAAAAAAAATTTTCAAGTTTGCTAGTACAAGATGACTCTCACTTTTTAACTGTATTGATCGCTGTTTAGATAACTTATCAGCTTTAGAAGCATTTTTCTTTCTCGAATCTAGTGAGAGCCCTACTGCTGAGAAAAAGAAAAACTCGCCTCATTATATTTATACTTTATTAAGTGATGATGTAGTTATTGCTTACTTACATTTCTTGCACTTCACGTTAATTCATTTCAATAAATTTAATGCATCGTTTCATACAAAAAAAAACAAGTCATTCGCCAACTTTGCCATTCGTGTTCAAAAATTTTAATGTTTATGGGCTCCAACTTTCTCAATGACACAGCGGTAGGAAAGTGACAGAAAAACATTAACTATGATAACTACATGTAAGGTTAACAATGAAGATTTCAAGTCCTGAAGCAATATTGCTGTGGGTGATGCTTGCAATTATATTTTAAAGTCTCTTCTAACACGCTATGGACTTTCGAAAGAACTGCTTGAATTTTTACGTTACCGCTTTTGACGAGATTCAAACAAAATATCTTAAAAACAATAAATTGCTTGAAACACTTGATTTTCTTGAGCCTAAAGAAGCCATAAATAACGAATTTTGGAAAGAAAATCCCGGCATAGTTCAAGATCTTCAGACGTTTCTTCCATTTCCGAATATTTTTTAAGATTCATTAAAAAAAGAAATTTCGCAGTTTCCTTCTCACTTTAATTTTAATGACTTTAACATTTCTGGCATAGAGTTAACTGTTTTTTGGAAAAAATTATTGGTTTGCACTTAAGAATCAGAGATTAGGAGTTCCCAAATTAAAAAAATTTTAATGAAAGCTTTATTATCATAGTCACACTTTATGTTGAAATATCTAATAAAATAATTTTCCATCAGATAATTTGACTCTAATTTACAAATTAAAATTATGTTTGTATTTTTAATCATTAAAAAAATAAACGTTTGGTTTTAAAAAATTACACTGAAACTGCACGGGATCAAATGACTAAATCAATAATTTTCTCTTCGGCAACTAGATAGCATCAATTAAAAAAAATCTTCGACAGGCATAAACAATAAAAATACTTGTGTTTGCTTTGTTTACTTATTTAAAATTGATTTCAACATTTTATTAGTGGAATAGATCTACTGTGGTTATCTCTGGAGGGAAAAACTGCAGGAGTAATTTATATACTTTTCTAATACTCATTTCTCGTGAATTTTTCCTTCTCTTTTAAAACTTCGAAGTTATTTTTTAGTGACTTATTATTCATTAATATACAAATTTTATTGTTTCTCAATTATTTCTTTAGAAAAAAAAGCCGAGATACTTACAGCTAGGTAGTGGAGAAATGGTATCGACTAATTTTACAATTTATTTATATAAAAAAAAAAGAAAAAAAAAATGTATTTGTTCGGAATCGAATTGTCTTTGAACAGATTTGAAGCGCGAGCAAAAGACATAGTCCACTCGACCACCGTTAGCTATGTGTAGGGGGATTGAAAAACGTAATTAAGTTGTTAAAGTAGGCAGGGCTTAAGTTAAAGTACAGGGAGAGGGTCTTCCCTACCCCTGCCTACCTGCTTGAAGAAAAAATGGAGTTGTTCTGTGCTTGCGTGGCTAGCTAGGAGTACCTCAGTGAAGTCTTAAGTCTCTGGTATCACTGACCCAGATCCTTGACCGCCATTCATTTTTCTGGAGTGGAACTGTAGGCCAAACTCATCTGTCAGGCAACAACCCTAGAGATGTCCACATTAAAAGTCGTAATGGTCTTAGCAAACTCAGTGGGCATGCACTGTATGTGTGCATGTAAATCGTCCGCAAATAGCAGGCCAGTACTACTGGATAATACCGCGAGAATA
This sequence comes from Copidosoma floridanum, assembly GCF_000648655.2. The sequence continues at coordinate 72,089 of NW_019379854.1, read as the reverse complement.
GAGTCGATGAATAATAACAACAAGATGGGCCTCAGAGATGACCCCTGCAGAACGCCCAAGGTGCATGGAAGAAAATCTGTCTGGCCCCCATCAAGTCGAACAACGGCCTGGGAGCGTCCCGACAAGTAGGAATAAAACCACCTACGGAAATCCGGGTTAAAATTCGCTCTAGCTATAGCTCCTAGCAACACCTAATGGCTAATAGAATCGGACGCCCTTCAAAAGTCAAACAATACCAAAAATGTAACCTCTTCATTCTCGATTTTCAAGGAGACAGAGAAAAAATTTGAGCTCACTGAGTTCCCCTCTACACACACACACACACACACACACATATGTAGAACACAGTAAAAGGAGAACTCACTGGCAGCATTTTAATTCTCTGTGTTTATGTCAAGATTTAGCTCCTAGTATATTTTATATCAAACCCATACTTTTATAATTTGCTCTCTTTTTCACTCCTGCTAATTCAATTGTTTTGTTAAATATGCTTCTATCTTATATGCAAAGTGCTTGTACGAGAGTAGTTAGAATTACAATTAATAAATAGAACAATATAAAAAAACATGCACAATCAAATTTTTTGAACATAACTTATACATGAATATGTTGTTATTTTGTTCAATTAAATCAATAGAAATTACCTGTTCGTTTTGTTTTTTTGATATTGAATCCCTAATCAATAATCAGTACTAATAAGAATCAAACTGAATTTCAAAGTTGTCATTTTTGATGTACACTGATGGAAGTTAAAAAAAAAATAATGTGAACAAATTTGTTAGTATAAAAAAGCATGTAAAATTAATATACACCTCAATAAACCGGCTCCAAGTGCTAAAAATGTTGAAAAGTTGTGAATTCCAACTAGCACGATACATTTCAAGGTAAACAGAGATGCCAGACACAATTATTTTCCTTATTACTTCCATCTTTTTAGATAGTTAAACACGTCTAAACTCGAGGTCACAAACTCAACAGCTTATTAAACATTGCATAGTAATAATAACAGCAACAGGAGATGATCACCTGTAATGTATGTCGACTTACCAATCGTGTATCTAACCTTTCTTACGATCATCTAACAAACATGAAGCTACCCTAAGAAAAGAAAGCAAAGTGGTCAAGAATGCAGTATACGCTTGTGGAAGCCTGATCTCTTATATATAGGTATAAGGAACAGCAGTGTACGCAATGTTGCTATGCTGTATACCTACACACCAGAGAGCACGCTTTAGGCGTGTTTTGGGCACTCTCGACCACCTTGCTTACGTAACGTAAATCTAAATCAATCGGGTCTAATGTATACACACGCAAAAAAGAATAATAAAAATTACAAAAAGGGCATGTATACAGGGTGTATCGAAATTGATCCCGGAAAATAATATAGTGCTATTAAGCTCGTTGAGATGAACAAAAAAGATGATTGAACCTTTCCGATTGGATGCGTTGTTAAAACAATATGACGAATAAATTGTTGGCGTAATCGACCAATCAACGAGAGCTTTGCGACGTCGGGGCGTGGCCTTACTTAGTGGGAAGAGAAGAGAGGCAAGTAGTAGAAGCAGGCGAAATAGGTAAGACTTATTTTTAGTGGGAGAGTAATGTTCATCATACCACAGTAAAGGTCGATACAGCAAGTATTTCACCTGCTTAGGGAAAAAAATAGCGGGCTTATGAAAACAAAACAAGACTATGACTGCGGTCGATAGTAAATTGATCGTAAAGTAGTGAGCGTGCAGTTATTTTTTTGAATAGGCGCTAAGTTCTTATTTTTTTATAGTAACTGGATGAACTATTTAACACGACGGTACGAAAATACAAGTAGTGAGTAATTGACCTGTTACTTATAATAACCTAGCACACTTTTGATAGCATGGTAAACAGGCATTCGTGTTCTTTCGTAACTAATTCATACATTAATAATATGTAAATAATTAAGCATTGGAGTTAAGTATTTAAGTAGTTTTTTATCACAACATCATAAATTATTAACAAGCAAGTGATGGAGACTCAATGGTAACTATTTTAATAAAAGAACAATTATTTTACTTATCATTAAAAAGCAGGTGGTTACTTGATACTGGTAAATAACTTTAATAATTGGTGATTTCATTTAATGAATTGATGATAAGGCAGCGGGGGAGTATCACTGCAAAGTTATTTTACCGTTTTCAGCGAACAAGCATCAATAGTAAGTGACTTAATTGTTTTTTCTCAATGTTATGAGCCATGAATAAAAGGCAATCAAGCATCAATGCTAACTAGTGCTCTTTTGTTTTAGTATGTTCAATAATCACACATAACAATGTAACCAAGTACTCAGTAACATAATAATTTTATGACTTTTCCTCAACTTATAAACAAATGAATGGATGACCTTTTAACATCAACATTAACGAACTTTTTAGTTCCCATAAGAAATGTTACTTATTTCAGTACTCATTTAATATGCTACAAGCCAGCCCTGGCCATCAGTAAGCTCACTCGTTTGACTATTCATTCTTGAACAATAAACTTATCCGTATTAAGTTTTTCTTTACTTGCGTAGGAAAAACAAAAGAGATTGCGAGCGNAATTATTTGGTGCATGTTTCACTGTTACTTGAGTTAGGTAAGTACGCGCGCATGCAGCAGGGCTACTAGGTGACAATTAACAGTCGAAAAATGAAAAATACGTGATGGACTAGTATTTGCTTAGAGGATTACTTTGTTTTTCAAATCTACAAAAAAAATCCGGAATGGATACGCTCTTGCCTCTTCTTCCGTTATTATTATTGATTTCTATGCAATAAACCGTGCGATCATTCCGTTAGAAATTATGAAAATGTAATTTTTTAAGGATCATGCGCGTGACTGATATTGGCATAAGACTAACAAATTGCAACTTTTTTATTTTTATTTGGCATTTGCAAGCCAAGCTTTGCTGGGTTATGAAGTGCCGTTAACTTGTGGTGAGGTGTTGGAAGTGAGTATAACAGTGTTTAAACAACGAATTTTTTATTCTGTCGAAAAAAATAAAAGATTTAAATTTGATAAAACACCCTTGATCTCTGTAATAGCAGGATACTGGAAGCAGAGCATCATTCTATTCTAATTTTTTTAACAGATACCGCGTGTCCAAGATAGTTAGGTATTAAGCACTTAAAAAAAGGGAAAACACACAAACATGAAAAAACGAAGTCTTAATTTTTCATTATCGTAGTCATGAATTAATTTTTTATCATAATTATGTACCAACTTACAAATAGCTATTTTTTATAGAAGGTGCTCAAAATGTCCACCATTATTCTGTATGACTACATTTGCTCTTCTTTCAATGTTATTAATGGCTCGTTGTGCCATTCCTTTTTGCCGCACTTCTTCAAAAGCCCTTACAATACGTTCACGGCATTCTTCGGCGTCGTTTGTCGGTGTCTTATACACTATTTTCTTAATACAATCCCACAAGAAGTAATTAACTGGGGTTATGTCTGGAGATCGAGCAGGCCAATTTATTGGACCATTTCGTCCAATCCAGCGATCTTGAAATCGCTCATCCAAATGCGCTCGTACGACTGTAGGAAAAACAAAAGAGATTGCGAGCGAGACTTTCTGCTCTCCAAGTTAAGAGTTATTATTTTATTATAATTTATAATTACGAAGCAAGGCAGCTGAAACATGATAAAAAAGCGTCTGACCACATAATTTTATTTTTGTACAAAAATAGAAGCCATCAAGATTCGATGCGCTTCCTTAAATTTTTACCAACATTTTTACTTTTTATTGAGAGGTTATTACAAAATAAAGTGTTTTTTTTTTCGAAGAAGCAAATTACAAATACGAGAGTGCGGGATAATTACACAAGTGCAGCGCATTCGTTTGGCGTGAGCTCCAGAGTCCCAGAAATGCTAGAGTTCATATTCACGATACCCTAAATTAACGTGAACACGATACTTAAACCCTATTTTTGGGAGGATAAGACTTTACTATTAATTAACTTGAGTTTCAGGGGTTCCTTCTATAGATATGTAAAATCTGAACAATCGTTCCCAAGTAACTCGATAGCGCAGTAGGCTAAGTGTAATCTTTTGGACCCACAGGTACGAAGTTCGAGACACCAGATCAATTTTTTTATTATTATTATTTTTTTTCCTACTTAAAATCCATCCCAATTACACAAAATAAAATAGGGCATCTGTCCCAATTATAGACCCTGTCTCTATCGTGGACCCATTATCATATTATTAATGATAAGTTAAACGAGTGTTTCAATACTACAATGAATAATTTTTCAAGTTGTTATTTTCTCTCTAATTCACCATAATAATGAATATTCTGTAGGAAACTTGATTAAAAAAAGGTTGACGGTCATATAGGGTATCTGTCCCAATTGTAGATCCTGTCCCTATCGTGGACCCATTATCATATTATTAATGATAAGTTAAACGAGTGTTGCAATAGCACAATGAATTATTTTTTAAGTTGTTATTTTCTCTCTAATTCACCATAATAATGACAAATAATGGCATTTCAATAATGTTATATCATTAAAATAATATATTAAAAAGTTACACAACGCTTTTGACTATTTTCTTCATCATGCCTTGTTGAAAACCGTAAGATACTCATATTTTTGAAATGCTGTATAAAAAATTAGGAGTATTATTTGAACTCAAAAAATTGTTTAATATATCAATAAGAGTTTCAGAAAAATAATAAAAACAAATTATACTC
>NW_019379854.1:28478-63213 GCF_000648655.2 Copidosoma floridanum | reverse complement strand
TTTTTTTTTTTTTTTTTTTTTTTTTTTTTTTTTCTTTTTGTGTGCACAGCATTCTTCGCTGCTACGACATGGGTACGTACGCCACGTGCGATAACGAGCATAATCAAAGGCTTCTAAATTTGTTAAAAAGAACATATGTTATAGCTGTTTTCTTTTTGTTTTAAGGATTGATCACGCGCGTATTTAGCTGGACTAAAGAATACAGTCAACTTGTGAAAAGAGAGTCGACTACACGGCGAAATGGCGTCCAACGAGGAATTTATGCTTTTTTTTTTTTAATATCAAAAAGGTTTGGACATCGAAAAGCTTTATGTGTTTTCTTTTGAAGCATGTCGCCTGCCTTCTTACTTTTTATCAAAAGAGAATGATAAATAAACTAACCCCTTTTTTTATAACTATAAAATGATGATATTTCAAACCTACATGAGAGACTCTCTTTAATTATTTGGTGCATGTTTCACTGTTACTTGAGTTAGGTAAGTACGCGCGCATGCAGCAGGGCTACTAGGTGACAATTAACAGTCGAAAAATGAAAAATACGGGATGGACTAGTATTTGCTTAAAGGATTACTTTGTTTTTCAAATCTACAAAAAAAATCCGGTAAAAGGCAATCGAGCATCAATGCTAACTAGTGCTCTTTTGTTTTAGTATGTTCAATAATCACACAAATGGTATCGACTAATTTTACAATTTATTTATATAAAAAAAAAAGAAAAAAAAAATGTATTTGTTCGGAATCGAATTGTCTTTGAACAGATTTGAAGCGCGAGCAAAAGACATAGTCCACTCGACCACCGTTAGCTATGTGTAGGGGGATTGAAAAACGTAATTAAGTTGTTAAAGTAGGCAGGGCTTAAGTTAAAGTACAGGGAGAGGGTCTTCCCTACCCCTGCCTACCTGCTTGAAGAAAAAATGGAGTTGTTCTGTGCTTGCGTGGCTAGCTAGGAGTACCTCAGTGAAGTCTTAAGTCTCTGGTATCACTGACCCAGATCCTTGACCGCCATTCATTTTTCTGGAGTGGAACTGTAGGCCAAACTCATCTGTCAGGCAACAACCCTAGAGATGTCCACATTAAAAGTCGTAATGGTCTTAGCAAACTCAGTGGGCATGCACTGTATGTGTGCATGTAAATCGTCCGCAAATAGCAGGCCAGTACTACTGGATAATACCGCGAGAATAGAGTCGATGAATAATAACAACAAGATGGGCCTCAGAGATGACCCCTGCAGAACGCCCAAGGTGCATGGAAGAAAATCTGTCTGGCCCCCATCAAGTCGAACAACGGCCTGGGAGCGTCCCGACAAGTAGGAATAAAACCACCTACGGAAATCCGGGTTAAAATTCGCTCTAGCTATAGCTCCTAGCAACACCTAATGGCTAATAGAATCGGACGCCCTTCAAAAGTCAAACAATACCAAAAATGTAACCTCTTCATTCTCGATTTTCAAGGAGACAGAGAAAAAATTTGAGCTCACTGAGTTCCCCTCTACACACACACACACACACACACACATATGTAGAACACAGTAAAAGGAGAACTCACTGGCAGCATTTTAATTCTCTGTGTTTATGTCAAGATTTAGCTCCTAGTATATTTTATATCAAACCCATACTTTTATAATTTGCTCTCTTTTTCACTCCTGCTAATTCAATTGTTTTGTTAAATATGCTTCTATCTTATATGCAAAGTGCTTGTACGAGAGTAGTTAGAATTACAATTAATAAATAGAACAATATAAAAAAACATGCACAATCAAATTTTTTGAACATAACTTATACATGAATATGTTGTTATTTTGTTCAATTAAATCAATAGAAATTACCTGTTCGTTTTGTTTTTTTGATATTGAATCCCTAATCAATAATCAGTACTAATAAGAATCAAACTGAATTTCAAAGTTGTCATTTTTGATGTACACTGATGGAAGTTAAAAAAAAAATAATGTGAACAAATTTGTTAGTATAAAAAAGCATGTAAAATTAATATACACCTCAATAAACCGGCTCCAAGTGCTAAAAATGTTGAAAAGTTGTGAATTCCAACTAGCACGATACATTTCAAGGTAAACAGAGATGCCAGACACAATTATTTTCCTTATTACTTCCATCTTTTTAGATAGTTAAACACGTCTAAACTCGAGGTCACAAACTCAACAGCTTATTAAACATTGCATAGTAATAATAACAGCAACAGGAGATGATCACCTGTAATGTATGTCGACTTACCAATCGTGTATCTAACCTTTCTTACGATCATCTAACAAACATGAAGCTACCCTAAGAAAAGAAAGCAAAGTGGTCAAGAATGCAGTATACGCTTGTGGAAGCCTGATCTCTTATATATAGGTATAAGGAACAGCAGTGTACGCAATGTTGCTATGCTGTATACCTACACACCAGAGAGCACGCTTTAGGCGTGTTTTGGGCACTCTCGACCACCTTGCTTACGTAACGTAAATCTAAATCAATCGGGTCTAATGTATACACACGCAAAAAAGAATAATAAAAATTACAAAAAGGGCATGTATACAGGGTGTATCGAAATTGATCCCGGAAAATAATATAGTGCTATTAAGCTCGTTGAGATGAACAAAAAAGATGATTGAACCTTTCCGATTGGATGCGTTGTTAAAACAATATGACGAATAAATTGTTGGCGTAATCGACCAATCAACGAGAGCTTTGCGACGTCGGGGCGTGGCCTTACTTAGTGGGAAGAGAAGAGAGGCAAGTAGTAGAAGCAGGCGAAATAGGTAAGACTTATTTTTAGTGGGAGAGTAATGTTCATCATACCACAGTAAAGGTCGATACAGCAAGTATTTCACCTGCTTAGGGAAAAAAATAGCGGGCTTATGAAAACAAAACAAGACTATGACTGCGGTCGATAGTAAATTGATCGTAAAGTAGTGAGCGTGCAGTTATTTTTTTGAATAGGCGCTAAGTTCTTATTTTTTTATAGTAACTGGATGAACTATTTAACACGACGGTACGAAAATACAAGTAGTGAGTAATTGACCTGTTACTTATAATAACCTAGCACACTTTTGATAGCATGGTAAACAGGCATTCGTGTTCTTTCGTAACTAATTCATACATTAATAATATGTAAATAATTAAGCATTGGAGTTAAGTATTTAAGTAGTTTTTTATCACAACATCATAAATTATTAACAAGCAAGTGATGGAGACTCAATGGTAACTATTTTAATAAAAGAACAATTATTTTACTNTTACTTTTTCATTATCGTAGTCATGAATTAATTTTTTATCATAATTATGTACCAACTTACAAATAGCTATTTTTTATAGAAGGTGCTCAAAATGTCCACCATTATTCTGTATGACTACATTTGCTCTTCTTTTAATGTTATTAATGGCTCGTTGTGCCATTCCTTTTTGCCGCACTTCTTCAAAAGCCCTTACAATACGTTCACGGCATTCTTCGGCGGCGTTTGTCGGTGTCTTATACACTATCTCCTTAAGACAATCCCACAAGAAGTAATCAACTGGGGTTATGTCTGGAGATCGAGCAGGCCAATTTATTGGACCATTTCGTCCAATCCAGCGATCTTGAAATCGCTCATCCAAATGCGCTCGTACGACTGCCGAAAAGTGCGCTGGAGCCCCGTCATGCTGATACAACATGACTCGTGGAACTGCCAAGGGAACGTCTTCCAGGAGTCCTGGTAAATCGTTTTGTAGGAAATGCAGGTAGGCAACACCCGTAAGCCTAGGTAGTAAAAAGAATGGACCAATCTATAAAAATAAGTGAATGTTACTTGTGCTGCCAACTTAACAAACTAATGATAAATTTTTCAGTGGTTTCATTAATAAATGAGCTCTTAGGCAATTATTAATAATTATACTAAAAAGCTTTTTAGTTTCTAATCGTCGATGCCTACACGCCTGAAAGACTCATTTACTAACAAATTCACTAAAAATCTGTTTGATTTCTTATCGCTGATGCTTACTCGCCGAAAGATTAATCAACAAATAAATCTCCAAAATATCTGTTGGGATTCTTATCGCTGATGCTTACTTGCCTGAAAGATTTTGCGCAGGTTGAGTTTGTCTAATGCAAAAGACTTTAGAGCGCGATGTAAATCAAGGTTTAATGACGGTCCAATTATTGATTACACTTTAAAACATAGACAAGGGTTACATTAATCTGTAAAATCATATTACATATCGAAAATGCAGTAATGTTTAACGTAAACTGTATTTCTTAATCGTGATGTAATGGTGATTTAAAAATTTACTGATGATTTATTGATTTAACCGTGATTTAAATCACTTAAATTACGTAGACAGCCCCTTGGTATCCGACCAGGGTTGACTCAATAGTCTCTTAGGCATGGCTTTACAATTTCTGTCAGGCCCAGGAACCACTCTATGCAGATGCACATTTTGGACAAAAAACCACTGCTATTACATAAAAAATCAAGTTCCTTACGATCAAATCGCCGATCATTCCAGCCCAAGCGTTGATGTTCCAGCGATATTGAGAATTTTTCTCTCGTGTCAAATGAGGGTTTTTATCAGCCCAATAGTGGTGGTTATGCTGGTTTAGCATTCCATTTTTTGTGAACGTGCACTCGTCCGTCCACAGAATGGTGTTCACAAAATTGGGATCAGCGTGCAATTGCGCTAATAAACCACCACAAAAGTTCACTCGCGGCTGTCGATCGCGAAACAACAACCCCTGTACGCGACGGTAGTGATATGGGTGTTTACCTGTTTCCCGGATCACCGTTTGGACGCGGCCAACGGAAATGCCAACTTGTCGCGCAACGGCACGTATCGAGGTAGTCGGATCATCCTCGAACAGATCTTCAATCTGCTCCTTCATTTCCGGAACTAGAACATTGCGCGGGCGTCCTGCATCTGCATGAACTGGTAAAACACTACCCGTCTCCATAAATCTTTGGTGCACTCGCCCGATAGTTCCTGGATCAGGATGGCGTCTGTGAGGCCAACGAGCATTGTACAACCGCGAAGCCACTTGTAAATTCCCGTCCCTAACATGAAAAAAATGGATCATCTGCTTGTATTTTTCCACACTGTACTGATTGCCAGCTCGAACGCGATTCATTGTGCACGGCACGAGTTATACTCCGAGACTGTAACTAGATCTAATTACTTGTAAGAAAGAAAACATTCTACCATGTGATTTTTACGTATTTTGAAAAACAAAGTTAAATCCTGCCAAGACAAGTTCTAGCGTCAGAACTGCCAAAAACAGTAGTATTCGCTAATGTCGCAGCCACTTGTGGAATCGAGCGCAAGCATCGAAAGGAAGCTAACAGGAAAGATCGAACTTAGTAACCTTAGTATAAAAAAATTAGTCGCTGCCAATTGAGCTACATTGAGTAACAATGCACCCAAAAACTATTCTTCTACATACTGATGCTAATCCAGTGAAGCCGAATAGAAATAGTAAAAATTCAATTATAATTTCGCATAACTCCATGAAAAATAAAACTAATCGTCAACCACACATCAAATACCTGATTCTCATGTATAAGCAAAATACGCAGTGAAAAAAAGGTATTTTCAACTTAGATACTATGGCAATTTTTTACTTTAAATCAAAGTATTAGCAATAGGAACTGCTTCACTCGCAATTCTCGTAACATAAAATTAAATAAAAAAAAGAAGTTTTTTGTAGATTCAAAAAACTAAGTAATCCTTTAAGCAAATGCAACTCCATCACGTATTTTTCATTTTTTCATAACCCAGCAAAGCGTGGCTTGCAAATGCTAAATAAAAATAAAAAAGTTGCAATTTGTTAGTCTTATGCCAATATCAGTCACGCGCATGATCCTTAAAAAATTACATTTTCATAATTTCTAACGGAATACGAATCTACTGATCGCACGGTTTATTGCATAGAAATCAATAATAATAACGGAAGAAGAGGCAAGAGCGTATTAATTCCGGATTTTTTTTGTAGATTTGAAAAACAAAGTAATCCTCTAAGCAAATACTAGTCCATCACGTATTTTTCATTTTTCGACTGTTAATTGTCACCTAGTAGCCCTGCTGCATGCGCGCGTACTTACCTAACTCGAGTAACAGTGAAACATGCACCAAAGAAATCACAGCAAGTGCCCCTTTAACTCTTTAATATCAACAACTTGTAGTAATAAACAAAGGGACAATTTTATTTTGTCATACCCGCTTAATATAACGCAAAAAGGTATGAAAAATGACTTAGAAGGGAACACGTAAAGCTCATCGATTTCCAATACTTTTTTTTTTCATTAAAAACTAATTTTAATTTTCGGTTAGATGCTGTTCCGCCGTGAAGTCAACTCTTTTTCCACAAGTTGATTGTATTCTGTAGTACAGCTGAATACATGCGATACATGTGACAATAAACAAAGGGGGAAATTTATTTATCATTCTCACCTGATGACAATAATGCATCAGAAGAAAACTGCACATACAGCTCATTGATTTTTAATGCTTTTTTTGCATTGAAAAAAAATTAAATTCCTTGTTTGGACACCGTTCCACCGTGTAGTCAACTCTTTTTCCACGAGTTGAAGGCACTCAGTAGTTCAGCTAAAAACGCGCGAGATCAATCCGCAAAACAAAACAAAAACTACATTATGTTATTATTTAACAAAGTAGAAGCTCTCAATCACGCTCATATTCGCACGTGGCGTAAATACCTACCTACGTCATATTGGTAAAATAAGCTGCACACAAGAAAATAAAATGACAGTTTGCCTGAATACGTACTGAATTTTGCCTAATTAGAATGAATTTTGGAAAAAAAAAATTTCCCAAGGTGGTTTGACCTTGGTATCTGTAAAAACCAAAAAAATGAATCTAGCTCACCTCGCTATCATATCTAGTCAATGCCATTTTTCAGATTTGACTTACGTGAAGAAGAGAAATCTGAAGCTCCAACTTATTAACAGTAATGTTTTATTCTTTCTGAATAGGTTTTAATCTCATGCTCAAGTGTAATTTAAGGTTTGGTAAAAGTGAGCTCTCGTGCTTGAGAGACTCTGGAGCTCACGCCGAACGAATGCGCTTCACTTGCGCAATTATATCATACTCTGTGATTTGTATTTTACTTTTCCAAAAAGAGAGCTTATTTTGCCATAATCGCTCAATTGATAGAGAAAATGTTGCATTTAACCTGTATTTTCTTTTACTTGAAACTAAAAAAAAAAAAGCCTGCAATCAGACGCTATTTTTACATGATTTAGCTACATTGCTTCATGCTCGCATCCTTGATCCGCCAAAAAAAAAAAATTCTATTATTTATTAACAAAAAAAGAATTTATTGATCGCGTGCATATTCGCGCGTCGCGTACGTACCCACCTAAAGCAGCAGTAAAACATGCAGTGAAAATAACGAAGCAAGTATTTGCTCCGGCTTTAGTCCATTTTAAATTTGCAGTTATAAATAAGAAATAAAGCTAATTTTTTGTGTCATTAGAAAAAAAAAAATGTTAAAGGTAATTAAAATTGAACATGAGACAGAGTATCGTATCTCGATGTTTTTGGTCAATTCTAGAAAAAATTAAATCCTTTAAGCAAATGCTAATCCATCACGTATTTTTCATTTTATGACTGTTGCTTGTCACTTAGTAGCCCTGCTGCATGCGCGCGTACATACCTACCTCGAATAACAGTAAAACATGCATCCAAAGAATTAATGAGAGTCTCCCATGTAGGTTTGAAATATTATCATTTTATAGTTATAAAAAAAGGGGTTAGTTTATTTATCATACTCTTTTGATATGAAGTAAAAAGGCAGGCGAAATGCTTCAAAAGAAAACACATAAAGCTTATCGATGTCCAAAGCTTTTTGATGTTAAAAAAAAAAAAAAAAAAAAAAAACATAAATTCCTCGTTGGACGCCATTTCGCCGTGTAGTCGACTCTCTTTTCACAAGTTGACTGTATTCTTTAGTCCAGATAAATACGCGCGTGATCAATCCTTAAAACAAAAAGAAGAGAGCTATAACATATGTTCTTTTTAACAAATTTAGAAGCCTTCGATCATGCTCGTTATCGCACGTGGCGTACGTACCCATGTCATAGCAGCGAAAAATGCTGCACACAAAAAGAAAAAAAAAAAAAAAGATAGTTTACCCACCTAAAATAAGTATTTTATTTTGTGTAATTGGAATGAATTTTAAGTAGGAAAAAAAATAATAATAATAAAAAAATTGATCTGGTGTCTCGAACTTCGTACCTGTGGGTCCAAAAGATTATACTTAGCCTACTGCGCTATCGAGTTACTTGGGAACGATTGTTCAGATTTTACATATCTTTAGAAGGAACCCCTGAAACTCAAGTTAATTAATAGTAAAGTCTTATTCTCCCAAAAATAGGGTTTAGTATCGTGTTCACATTAATTTAGGGTATCGTGAATATGAACTCTAGCATTTCTGGGACTCTGGAGCTCACGCCGAACGAATGCGCTGCACTCGTGTAATTATCCCGCACTCTCGTTTTGTAATTTGCTTCTTCGAAAAAAAAACGCTTTATTTTGTAATAACCTCTCAATAAAAAGTAAAAATGTTGGTAAAAATTTAAGGAAGCGCATCGAATCTTGATGGCTTCTATTTTTGTACAAAAATAAAATTATGTGGTCAGACGCTTTTTTATCATGTTTCAGCTGCCTTGCTTCGTAATTATAAATTATAATAATATAATAACTCTTAACTTGGAGAGCAGAAAGTCTCGCTCGCAATCTCTTTTGTTTTTCCTACGCAAGTAAAGAAAAACTTAATACGGATAAGTTTATTGTTCAAGAATGAATAGTCAAACGAGTGAGCTTACTGATGGCCTGGGCTGGCTTGTAGCATATTAAATGAGTACTGAAATAAGTAACATTTCTTATGGGAACTAAAAAGTTCGTTAATGTTGATGTTAAAAGGTCATCCATTCATTTGTTTATAACTTGAGGAAAAGTCATAAAATTATTATGTTACTGAGTGCTTGGTTACATTTTTATGTGTGATTATTGAACATACTTAAACAAAAGAGCACTAGTTAGCATTGATGCTCGATTGCCTTTTATTCGTGGCTCATAACATTGAGAAAAAACAATTAAGTCACTTACTATTGATGCTTGTTCGCTGAAAACGGTAAAATAACTTTGCAGTGATACTCCCCCGATGCCATATCATCAATTCATTAAATGAAATCACTAATTATTAAAGTTATTTACCAGTATCAAGTAACCACCTGCTTTTTAATGATAAGTAAAATAATTGTTCTTTTATTAAAACAGTTACCATTGAGTCTCCATCACTTGCTTGTTAATAATTTATGATGTTGTGATAAAAAACTACTTAAATACTTAACTCCAATGCTTAATTATTTACATATAATTAATGTATGAATTAGTTACGAAAGAACACGAATGCCTGTTTACCATGCTACCACAAGTGTGCTAGGTTATTATATGTAACAGGTCAATTACTTACTACTTATATTTTCGTACCGTCGTGTTAAATAGTTTATCCAGTTACTATAAAAAAATAAGAACTTAGCGCCTATTAAAAAAAATAACTGCACGCTCACTACTTTACGATCAATTTACTATCGACCGCAGTCATAGTCTTGTTTTGTTTTAATAAGCCCGCTATTTTTTTCCCTAAGCAGGTGAAATACCTGCTGTATCGACCTTTACTGTGGTATGATGAACATTACTCTTCCACTAAAAATAAGTCTTACCTATTTCGCCTGCTTCTACTACTTCCCTCTCTTCTCTTCCCACTTAGTAAGGCCACGCCCCGACGTCGCAAAGCTCTCGTTGATTGGTCGATTACGCCAACAGTTTATTCGTCATATTGTTTAAATAACGCATCCAATCGGAAAGGTTCAATCATCTTTTTTGTTCATCTCAACAAGCTTAATCGCACTATATTATTTTCCGGGATTAATTTGGATACACTCTGTATAATAGTTATCTTACTTTTCATAAATTTACAAGCTTTAGGGTATAACAGTAACATAAATCAAAGCACGCAATCACATCTCTCAATGAAAAATTCTATATCCAGAAGAAAAATCTTGTTTTCAAAATCCCTTTTAGAACTGGTCGATCAAATTGTATCTAGTGCTTAAAATAAAACCACACTTTATTTGACAAAGGTCTTAATTGTAATATATATATGCGATGCCCCAAAAATATGACTTTATTCAATGCAAACCAAGCGTTTAAGCTAGTGACTTAAATTTAAAATACGTCCTAAAACAACATACCTTACAGAAATATCGCATATCCTCCGTTTCCTGGTCTAATTGATTGTATTTACAGTTGCATAGTTATTAATTAATAATCATTTAACTAAAACACAAAATGAAGTATGTCTTTAAAAATGTCTGTGCCTATGTCTATGTCTGTGCCTATAAATATGTCTATGAAATAACAGAAATATTAAGTTGCCGTAAAATCGAAAAATAATAAGAGAACTAATTAAGAAAGAAGCAAAGATTCTACTTAATAGGTCACTTAGTTTCTCCAGGACCTTTTTTTTTAATTATAAGGCATTCGTGTTTGGGCAAAAATATATAATTACCTGAAAAATTTTGTTTACAAAAGTTTGTTGGTACTTTTTTATCACTTGAATTAAAAGAAAAAAGTATTACTCCCTGTGTTGAAATTATATCAATTAATGTTCGGATGTTAAAGTAGTAGTTATATCCCTTGCACTATAGAAATGCAGCTCATTCTATAGTTTCGTATGTCGTCTGTTATTCTCACACTTGTGTGAAAACATAACCTTTAGTAGTTTTTGTCATGCTTCATAATTTATTTGTTTTCTCGCAAACAGCATTAAGTTTTTTCATACAGTTTATTAAAATCATTAAATATTTTTGTTAAAAAGTTTATCTACATTTAAAATAATAATGTTTTGACAGACGTTTCTCCATAAGCATCCATGTTACAGTTTTAATTATGAAAAAATTAGTACTCTGCCGTTTTTGCATCTTACTAAAATTCAAGAGGGTTTTGTTTAGACATTAAGTTAGTCGTATGCGCCAACTTTCGTAAGGATTAAAGAATTTTTTTTACCATGGTACAAAGTGCAACTGCCACTTTTTTCCCTTGGGTCGCACTTTTTGCCCTTGAAATTACTTTGGGCCCTCGGGCAGCAAAGTACTTTTACGCCCTAGGGCCCAAAGTAATTTTTCGGGCAAAAAGTGTGCCCATAGGCACAAAATTGCACTTTTCGCCTTCGGTAAGAAAAACAAAATACGTGACACAGGCACGAACGTACAATTACCACGCGCTAGGGACGAAATAGTAGCTGTGGAGTAATGGCGCTTGTGTGGCGAATCCTATTTTTGTTACCGAGGGCACACCCTACCCTCAAAAACGCCTGAGGTCGAAAATGTACTATTTTTCAATAAATTTCTTTAAACCCCTTAGAAATCTTGAAATACCAAGTCTGCAGCAAACAATACTTCTTATGCTTTAAGGTGGCTCCTCACTAAATCAAAACACTGGAGTATTAAATGATATTTTAAAGGATGATTCTTGAAGGTGCAAGGAGTCTTTTCCCAAAGTTTTAGACCTCGTCACCACCAAAATTGTTGAAAAAAACTAAGTGGAAAATAGACTCTGTAACATAGCCTCTTATGGAGGGTCGTTAAATTGGTGGCGCAGGTTGTATGATATCTCAGCAAAGATACTGTAGTTCTTAATAGAAAACTATGTAGCAGATAGAAGAAACCAGAATCTTTCTAACGACATTCAGGTACTTGGACATTACCATAGGTTTTATAGGATATTTTGTAAAAATAGTAGATAACTGTGCAAGTCACGGAACAGATGAAAAGTGTGGGGCGTCTGCTACACCGAAGAGCGGTAGCCCGCGTATAGTTTGAATTGGTCAGAAAGTTGTACGTAAAATGAATAGGAGTTGTGGGGAATCGTAATTATAATAAAAATAAATGAGACGCTGAACTAAAAAAATAATTTAATGTTGGGCTGACTTATGTACTTTTTGTATACATACGTCTGCTCGGGTCACTGTATTGTACGATTTAGTTCAACGGTGTAGATGTGACTAAACTTTTTTTGAAGGGTGCCACTGTGCAAATACATGTGATAGTAAGACTGAACTCATTAAAAGCTGTGTTTATAATAATATGTATATATGTATATAAGAACCTAACTCGATCAGTACAGTGATGGAACGAATGTCATTTAGAAGTTTATCGGTTTGGTAAGGAGCTGACAGCATAAGTCGATAAGTATTACTAGAATTCTGATTTGAACAAGTGAACATTCAACTATGTGAAGATAAAACAGTAAGCTCTAAAAACGTTCGATGAGATGCTGAAAATGACTAAGGAACAGTCCAAGCTGCAGGATAAGTGCGGTTTCAAAGCACAGCCACACAAAATCAAAGTAGTCTTACGTATAACGCGTATTTGCTACAGCAAAAGCTAAAAGCAGTGAATGAGAGCAGGCTGCAGCTTGACAATCACATGCATGTCAAGATCGCCAGGCCTGGATAAAAAATTATGGATGATCGAAAACGACTTTATTGCCGTAGTTTGAGTTTGTTTTGATTTTTTTCTACTCTACCTCTTGAGCACTACTCTGGGGCATTGGGTAATGATCTTCAACGGTGAAACTAAACGTTGTTGGTTGTCCATTTTTTAACAGCTGCAGCTAATAATGTTGGAAACGGAAGTAGTACAGCTAGGGAGATACGGGGCCACCTGGCCTCGTATCTCCTTACGGAGCCGGTCAGGCATACGTACTAGCACCGGGTCTACTCGAATCCCCCTACGGAGCCAGTCAGGCATACCTACTAGCGCTGGACCGTACTCGACTCGATTCGTCTTACTTCACAGTATGGCTCTATTTAAGTATGACTCTGCTGGAGAAAATATCGAGCCACAAACGCAGATATCAAGTGTAATGTAATATCATACTTTTGATCTGACTGGTGTAGACGTGATTCACTCACTTGCTAATTTATACACACTATCGTTGACGGAAGTTGTCTATAGCACGCAAAGTTTATTTGACAAAGAGATTGTAGGCTGGAATAAGTACAGTTTATTGTATTATACATTATTTTTTGTCCATACCACATGTATTTATCAGCAAATGATATACGTATTACTAGCATTCACGATTAAAACTAATCGTTTGTACATACCGTATTTTTAGCTTTTGTCAAATTCATATTGGCTAAGTTTAAGTCTAAAAGCTCACAAGCAGCTGATTTCCGTCTCCCATTCCCAACATTATTAGCTGCAGCTGTTAAAAAATGGACAATCAACAACGTTTAGTTTCACCGTTGAAGATCATTACCCAACGCCCCAGAGTAGTGCTCAAGAGGTAGAGTGGAAAAAAATCAAAACAAAGTCAAACTATGGCAAGAAAGTCGATTTCGATCATCCATAATAGTAGTAAGAGTGAGTAATTTCCAGACATCTCTGACGTCACCGTCTGGCGCTGGTGGTTGGGCCCTGGGGTGAGTGTTTGGTCGTGCTGTTCGAGGAGGGTGAGGAGCGGGGTCCCTAGCTGGGAAATTTTGGGGCTTCGAGGGATGGCGCGGTTTTTAAAATCTGGCGGGGCGTTGGAGGTGGGGTGGAAGGGGGAAAATATAGGACTTCTGGAGTGACCCTGTCTCCCTTGCATCTTTGATGTCCGCGAAAGGTGGTGTCCAAGGCATGTTGTATTTCTTTTGTTTATCGATGCAGGAGGAAAAGTAGAGCTAAAGTATCAAGATAGTAGGTCTGTGTGAGAGGTATATTTGTGAGGGGTGTTAATGCAGACCGAATGCCATATGCTCCTAACTAGAATTTATTATCCTTTAGCAACAGACCTAGTTGTAAGGGTGAGAAAATCAGGATCTCAGAAGAGTAAGAGAGCTACTTTATTGTTTTACGGTTTTCGTAAAAGAACCTGTTTTCTTAAGTGATAGTATGCTGTGAAGGTGGAAGGACCATATGTTTTCTAACCGGAAGAAAGAGCGATGAGAAATCAGATAAGCTGTGTCAAGTGGGTCGAAGAATTATGGGAGATATGGGAGTCAAAGAGCTATAAAACTTCTTAGTTACGAAGAAAATTTTAATATATGAAGGGGGGTGAGGGATGAAAAAACATATGTGATGTGACGCAGTATGGCTCAAATTATGAAGGGGTAAAAAACAAAGATTGCGTTATTTACGATTGCTAGGGGTTGTGTCAACGTATTGGTTGCTCGACTGCGGACACACTACTAAAGTAGGATCGGGTAGCGGAAAAAATGGGACTGACTGTTAATCAGATCGCACGCTCGATCCTTCTCCTCTCTCTCTCTTTTCCTCCTTCTATCGTCTTTTACTATCCCACGTTTTTCTTTAAGGGGATGGTTGCATGGAAACTGTCAGTTGTTGGGACCTAAAGTCATAAACTCGTTGGATGTTGCCATTACGTACAGAAACCATATGAGAGCTACAACGTATACCCAAATAGACAACAAGCCCTCCAATTGCATCAATAGTAATCACATATCAGTTTTTACTTTAGAGTTGTAAAAAGTGAAACATTACTCTATGAAACAAGTGTCTGCTGGGTTTCTTTCAAGTCAAAGTCAAATTCTTACGAGCTCTTAAAAAGTCATTAAAAACTGTTCGAAAATCAAGGCTTTACTCATTGCTTATGTGATTTTCATACACTCCCATCTTAGCGTTTTTCTCACGGGTATGGTGAAACAGGAGAAGATGCAGAGCTTTAGGAAATACTAGTACGTGACTTTCGTTCGAGTCAAAGTCAAATTTTTACGAGCTATTTAAAAAAATGTACGAAAATTTTTATGTGATTTTCATACTCCCCGCTCCATGCATTTTTCTCTAGAGCAGGGTAAAAAGAAGAGAAGATACAGAGTTGGTGAGGAACTTAAGACCAAAAGGAAGAGCCAGTTTCTATCGAGCACTCGTAGCCAAAACAATATTTTCTTAACCGTTGAAAAGAAGTAGTGCACGTGTTCATCATGGATTCGATGATTGAAAAATTGCGGGCTGTGGTATTGCAGTGTGTCATGTATGGATTCGCGCTTCATGACGTGATTAAATTGGAATACCCGGCGGTTTGTATTAACAAGATGCTACTGAATGCATCAGTGCAAGAGCTTAAAGAGGTGCTGTGGAGGTTATTCCAAGGGCTTAATTGTTTCTGACAGTGAGACAAGTGTATTGTATAATATTTGTGTAAAAAAATAGCGACATTGCTGTTGTTGTGGTAGCTGAAAGTTTACCACTCAACTCACGGAACAGTGGCTGTTTAAAGCCATTGTTTGACCACTACGAAAAAATAAGTAAGTAAATTTTATCACTTCAAATAAAAGTAATTTTTACGTTATTTTTTATATAATTTTATTGTTACTAATTTCAGTGAATACGATAGCCGAGGAAAACAATTTTTTTTCCTCGCCGTCACAGACGCTAAGTCCAATGACTTCTACACAGGTCATTGGAAATAGGAAAAGAAATACCGAGAGCGATGACAAATTAATGGCTGGTCCATCGGGAATGCAAAAAAAAATTTGTTATCTTGGAGCAGATGAAGGTAAATAAATTTTCTTATTTAATAAATCATTATAAGTGTAGTTCATTGTGAATATAGAATGAAAAAACTTTTTTATTTTGACAGAGCTGACTGATTCGGAACAAAGTGGTTCACAAAAAAAAGTAGAACAACAGCCTCAACAGCAGCAGCAGCAACAATAACAATCTCAGCAACGACAGCAGCAACAACAACAGAAACAATAACAGCCTCAGGATCAACAGCAGCAGCAGCAAAAAACATATACGACACCGGAACCAAATAAAGAGAGTAGAAAAATTAATTGTGGGTGTAACTGTGCTTGTGGTCTTGTGCAAACAGGTGGTGGTGTTACGAACGTACACGTAGAAAAAGTTGTTCCAGAGGATCGTCGACTAAAAGGTAGAGAATTTATTAATATAATAAGCGATGTAGAAAAATGTATTAAGGCGTTTAGATTAACAGGGCGTCTAATTACGTTTAAGATGTTACCCCCGAATGAAAATTTAGTAACGCTGGGTAAAATAAATGGTCGGTTAGCTTCCGTGATGGGAGAATTTGTAGATATGATTAAAAACCGTTATTCCCAACGTAATTATTTAGTAGGAGTGTCATTAGAATTGGATGGATTGACCGACGGTGCTGTAAGATTATATTATAGACCTCTTTACACACTTACGGCCGAAGATTTTCTAAAACTGTTTGAAAGGATCGAACAGAGTAAGAGGATTTTTGACGTTTTAAAAAATATAATTGTTGAGGTAACATACGTACAAGTGCCTCAAGGGTTGAGTGCCTCCGTAGATATTATGAAAAATATAGAAAAGAAAGGAGTATTAAGTATTCAAAATAATGATAATTTATGTCTAGCGAGGGCTCTTGTTTGCAGCGAGGTTTGTACAAATAAAAATGACACTGTCAAATATAAGAAACAGTGGAAAAGTATTAAAAATGAAAAAGAGAAAAAACAAAAAGCTCTTAAACTATTAAAAGATAGTGACATAGTTAAAAAAGATACAGACGCTTTTGGATATCCAGAAATTGTAAATTTTCAAAAATATTTTTTACGAAAAAACATATCCATTCGCGTTTTTGACTCTAAACACTTCGGGACTGGCACGGCTTTAATTTATGATGCGTCGAAAGATATGCCATCAAATTACAGTTCGTTTATAAACATAATCTATTACAATAATATTAAACATTATAATTTAATTTTAAACTTTTTAGCAATCAAAACAAATATGTTTTTCTGTTGACCGTATAATAAAACACACAGACAAATAGTAAATCATTCGTGTCCTTTTGTTTGCACGGAATGTAATGCAAACTCTAATGGTAATAATAATACTTCTGAAATGGAAAAAATGAAATGTGAAGACTGTGGGCGTACTTTTTATAATAGAGAATGTTTTAAAAATCATAAACGTCCAGGGTCATATGCCTGAAGAAAAACACATGGGGCAGTCAAAACATCTGTATGCGATACCTTAAAAATGTGTAGCTTTTGTGCAAAATTTTATAACCTAGCAAAAGGAAAACACGAGTGTGGAAAAATGTACTGTGCACAGTGTAAAACCATATATGATTTAAATGAATTGTGTATGATTTAAGCTGTAAAAGAGAAGAATTACAAGAAAAAAAATTGCTTTATTTTTTATGATTTTGAGATACGCCAGGACGAAACTGTGGACGATACGGTAAAAATACGCATACATGTACCGATTTTATGTGTAGCACAAATTCGATGTGATGACTGTATCGATTCAGAATCAACCATTTGTGAATTTTGTGGTGTAAAAAAAAAATTTTTTTGAGGTGAGGAATGATTAAAAATGATCGTTGACTTTGCTGTACGAGAAAAAAGTGAAACGTTTTCTTCTTTTATATGTATAGCACACAATGCAAAATCGTTTGACGCTCAATTTGTTTTAAAACATCTTGTTTCTGGAATCAAAACTCCTAACGTCATTTTAAACGGACGAAATATCATACAAATGAGCATGGGAAAAACCAAATTCATCGATAGTCTTAATTATTTACCAATGAAATTAGCAGAATTATTGAAAACCTTTAACTTGACGGATTATTTAAAAAAAGGATATTTTCCCCATCTTTTTACGAGCAAAGAGAATTTCAATTACAAAGGACCGTATCCGGCGATTGAATTTCTTTCACCAGACTCAATGGGTTCAAAAGAACGTCAAGAGTTTGTACTTTGGTATGACCAAATTATCAAGGGAAAAAAAGAATTCAATATGCAGAAGGATTTAGTAGATTATTGCGTTCAAGATGTTAAAATATTGCGTCAGGCGTGTACAGCTTTTAGAAAAATCTTTCTAAAAGTCGGAAACGTTGATCCTTTTGTAGAAATCATAACGATTGCAAGCGCTTGCTCGGTTGTATTTAGAAAAAAATTTTTTAAATATGATACAAAAGGTATTATTCCAGAAAACGGCTATAAACGCTCGGGTCAATTTCCAGAAAAATCGATTAAATGGATATTGTGTCAGGAAAAAATTAGAAATATTGAAATAATTCATTTCGGACGTTCATTGGAATATCGACTAATAGAAGGACCAGTAGTCGATTGTTTTTTAAAACCTATAATCGGAGAAAAAAATTTTAAGGGTACGGTTTTTCAATTTCACGGCTGTTATTTTCACGGGTGTCCGCGTTTTTACCCCGATGAGCGAACGAAGAAACTTAAAAATTTCGAAAGCTATTCGGAGCGATATGAAAATACACTTAAAATGACCTCGAGAATAAAAGAACATGGCTACACTGTAATTGAAATGTGGGATTGTGATTTCGACCGATATTTGAAAAAAAATTAAGATCTTTTTAATTTTGTCAAAAATCACCTGATAACTCAAAATAATATCTTAAATCCAAGAGACGCTTTTTATGGAGGCCGTACGGAGAATACTGTTACGTGATATGACGCTCAAGAAAATCAAAAAATAAATTATTTGGATGTATCCCTTGTACCCATACGTATGTAAGACAGGCGAATTTCCTTTAAAACATCCTAAAATTTAGAATGCGGATGATTGTTTCATTTTAACTGGAGTTAATTGCAAAAATTTTAACGATAAGGTCGAGGGTTTGGTTAAATGTGCAATCTTACCACCGCTAAATCTATTTCATTCCATACTTCTCACAAAAATGCATGGGAGACTACTTTTTGGTCTTTGCAGGACGTGTATGGAAAAAGTATGCGAGGATGAATGTTTTCACGACGTAAATGAGTGGATGTTAAAAGGAACTTGGGTTTCCAATGAAATAAAAAAAGCTTTAAAATTAGGGTACAAACTTATTCGAATTGATGTAATTTGGCAGTACGAAGCTGCTCAGTATGACTCTGTTTCGCGGAGTGGTGGTCTGTTTACCGAATATATAGATACTTTTTTTAAAATCAAACAAGAGGCAAGCGGTTGGCCTACCAATGTAAAAACAGAAACAGAAAAAAATAATCATATTATGCATTACGAAAACACAGAAAAAATAAAACTAGATAGAAATAATATTTCAAAAAATGCCGGCTTGCGGTCTGTAGCCAAGTTGCGTTTAAATAGTTTTTGGAGTAAATTTCGTCAACACGGAAATCTTCCAAGAACTACCATAGTAAATGATTACAAATCGTTATTAAAGCTGTTATATAATGAGAAGAAATTCACGTTGAACATTGTCTTCCGGCAAACGATACTGTTATGTACGTCACATGGAGGTACAAGGACGAAGCGGCACTTTCGTTCCCCTGTACAAATGTAGCTATAGCTGCTTACACCACAGCTCAAGCACGATTAAAATTGTGTTTCTATTTAAAAAGTTTAGGCGAAAGAGTCTTATATTACGACACTGATTCGATTATTTTTGTAACTAACACTAAAGATCCCGAGGAATATAATCCGCCCACAGGATCGTTATTACGCCAACTAACAGATGAGTTGGAAGAGTATGGAGAAGGTTCTTTTATAGAAACTTCTGTGTCTGGAGGACCAAAGTTTTATGGTTATCGTGTACGTGTGCCAACCGGTTAGACGCATGACACATGTCAAGTAAAATTTTGATACAATTGCCTCTATGGTTGAGAGAGAATTTCAAAATAATAGCAGTTATGAGAATAAAGAAAATAAAAATAACGTTATAATTACACGAAACTCTATAATAAGAAGAACTAACACACAAGACGTCGTAACACGTATCAAAGATGAAACGTGTGAAATTGTCTTTAAAAACGTGTTTTCATTGATGGAAAACGGTGTTACCCATTCGGTTATAAAAAAATTAAATAATTTTTAGAAACGATTTAAGTATTTATTCGTAACTTTTTTTTAATTTTCCTAGGTTTATACGATGCCTTGCAAAAAAAAACAAGGGAGTTTATATTTGTCCGTGTCAGTTTACACCAAATTGTACTCCGGATTGTAAACATTACTCTGTTTTTAAGAGTGGCATGGCACAGCATGCTTCACAGCTTATATGAACTAAAAAATAAAAGAAAAATAAATGAGTTTCATACATTGCTAAAATTTGTACGAAGATTAAAATATAAGAGCAATGTATTATTTAATGTCATAATCTTTGGTAAAATACGTAAAGCTGTATGTATTAAATGCAAATCTGATCTAGAAACGGTTTTACATGAGAAAAAAAATATCGTAAGGAAAAGGTGGATAGTGGATGGTATCATGATTTTAATAAATTTCTAAACATACATGTTTCTGATATTATAAACGTCGTAGAAGAAAATGAAATTAAATCGATCGAATTTGGTATATCTAATAGATACCCAAAAGAGTTTTCAGGTTGGTTGATAGGAAGTTGCTCATATTCATAAGCTTACACAACTTCAACGTTTATTGTGCGACTCATAAATTTCTGTATCGAATGAAAAAAAATGTAAGTATATTTTCAAAACAAAACATCATCAGCAATAGACAAACATTTTAAAAACATTTTAACTTTATTTATCAATTTTGAATACAAAATGTCAAGTAGTGCTTAGAAAGATCAATTTGTTGTGTAAATATGTGTATCGATATCAAATTCCTGCAATTAATAAGTAATAAAACTCAAACAAAAACAAAAAGTTTTTTATTTTCTCGCATAAATTATTTTTACAGTATTTTTCATAATTTTGATCATTATTTTATAAACTTTCCCTGGTAGAAAAAGAAGGTGACGATGATGAAACACGGACTCAACGAGTAAAACGAACAGGTGTATCACTAGGCCAAATAGGGTGATGAAATCCAGTAGAATCAACTCTTGCCATATTAAATGCACATAGCATGGTGTTTAAATGAATGGTTAATCCATTTATTGTATCAATAGTAAGAAAAATGTAAAAACTATTATAAATTAATCTTTCGTTAATAAAAAAAGCCCTTAATGTTCTATTTTGAACTGCTCGACAAAAAGCATACACGCGAGATCGGTCCAACGAGAACTATTTAACCATGATATTGGTAAAATATTTCCTAACCCGCATAAAATTGCTCGAGGCGGTAAACTTAACAAACGTTGTTCCAACTCATAAATAACTATATTACACTCTATCACAGATTGCAATACATCCAAAGATTTTCCTACATCAACCATTTTACATCTGTTCCCGCCTTCTGCCATACAACATCTCCATTTATTATTGATATTTATTGCTACATGCATGTGAGGCTGTAAAAACACTATTTTTCTGCATTATTGAAATAATATTGTACACAAAATTACATTAATTATACATGCCTTCAAATCCTTAACTTTTGTAAAAAAGGTAAGTCTGTTTCTCTTTTTAAGGTTGATGACTTTTGACAAATAATGTCAGATTTTTTTTCACCGTAATATTCTTGCATTTCCGAATCCAAAATTTCATAATCGGAATATTCGTCAATTAATAGAATGTAGAACGAAGATGGTGTGTAAAAGAACGAAATTCGTACATTTTTTGTAAGACCCACTAATTTTTCACTGTCACGTTGTCTTGTGTTTCGAGGAGACGTCATATTTTATTTCAGGGAGAAATTCGACCCTTAAAACTCGTAAGGATAGGATCTTTAAAAGAAAAAGGAGATAAAAACACACGTAGCACGCTTTTCAGGTTTTAGACTGACCTAGTGAGAAAAGCGTAAATTGAGAGATCCCTCTGTTTAGTCAAGCTAAAAAAGCGTGGGATGGGGAGAGAGATAATGCTTCTTAGCTAGGGGAATGCAGCTGTATGATACGCGCGCGCTCTCTAGGTCAGCTCGACTCCCCGCGGTGAATGAGCTATACAGTTACCCCCGCCGCCGCCGCCGCCGCCGCCGCCACCGCTATCACGAATGGGTTTTTCTTTTTTATAATTTGTAAATTAATACACTTTTATCAAGTCGGTTACACTAACATGCGTGGTTTAGTTCAAACGACGCGATGGATACGTGCTAGCAGCATCCGTGGACGAGTATGATTTGTGGTCCTACAGGGAGCGGTAAGACCGTTTTCGTCAAAAGATTCTTAAATTTTATCGATGAATTGTCAAGTGTACGATTCGATAGAATTTGATTTTACTACGCAGAGTGGCAGGATAGTTATTAAAGTGAAATTTTTTTTTTTAAATGGTCAACAAATTGAATTTCGCGAAGGACTACCAAAACCCGAACATTATTCAAACGATCCTCAACGTAAGAAATTACTCATCATCGATGATTTAATGCGTGAATCATCAAACAATGTTTTTGTGAATTTGTTCACAAAAGGGAGTCACTATAAAAACATAAGTGTTATGTTTATAACTCAAAATATTTTTCACAAGTCTACTCATTCACGTGATATAAGTCTCAACGCTTCGTATATTGTTTTGTTTAAAAATCCTCGTGATCGTGCTCAAATACAACACTTGGCAAGACAAATTTTTGCCGAAGATCCTAAATTTCTACAAGAAGCCTATCAGGATGCAACTATAAAGGGACATGGGTATTTAATGATCGATTGCAAGCAGGATACACTGGACGAGTTTAGATTTCATATATGTATATTTCCTGATGATGAGTATCAGTATGTATATTTACCAAAATACGTACACAGTAGCTGTATTTACATCACCTAAGGTAAAAAATAAAATTTTGTTTAAAATACTGGTCAGTGAGTTTGTATCTTCAGTTTTGTTTGAACGATGGAAGCATCTGCATCACAATAGATGACAGGTCAACACTTTGGTCGCCGAAATAGTCATAGGTCCTCAAACTCGTCGTTTTCTTCAAAGATACCGTTTGAAAAAAAACATATGAAAATATTGGAAGCTCTCGAGCATTTAAATAAAGATCAGCGTGTTGCATGATTAAAAAAAGCCGATAAAAAATTAACTCATTGTATGTGCAAGTGTGTTCTACATGTACTAAAAGGTGTTGTTCCTTTGAAAAAATTACAAAAGTCAAAACTTGAAAAATTAAATAATGTGTTGAGGAAAGTAGTTTCTAAGAAGAAGAAGATGAGGAAGGAAGGAGGCTTCGACAGTGAAGATTCTTGGAAAAAAAAAGAAAAATTATTGTACAACAAGGTAATGGTTTCTTACCTTTTATACTTCAAGCAGTGTTAAGCACAATATTAACAAGAGCTTTATAAAATAAAAAGATTTAAAGTGGTATGGAGAAACCAAAAAAAAAATGGTTTTAATTTCGAAAGAACAGCTCGAAAGAATACACAGTGACAATGTGAAACCCCTCCATGAAGCTGTAATACCTGTTTCTACTGCTACTATCGATTTCTTATCGCAACGAGTTTTACAATCTACACAAACTGTTGGAAACAACCTCAGCCGTTTAGATGATGAAATAAAACAAATTCTTGACTCCAATGAGTTCAACGACGAACGTGAAAAATCTAAAGAATATTTAAGAGTCTTACAAAGATACTTTCATTTCATAGACGAACAAAGAAATCCATACGTATCAACGGAAAAAGAGGAGGAAAAATATGATACAGATGCAAATGATTCAATGAGTGATGATATGGTTCTGAAAACTGTACCTAAAGCATATCAAAGAAAGTCTGAATTACTTTTAAATTATTTAAAAAAGAATAACCATAAAATTAGTTGGAATAGTGAGGGTGTCATGACCATTGATGGTGAAAAAATACAAGGTTCTAATATTATTGACTTAATTAATGATGTGGCAAGACGCAGAAAAACCGTCAAATCTGTGGGTAGAAAAAAATTTGGTAATAAGTTGTACGAGATCGTTACTCCTCGAGAGTTTGTAGGAAATGATGACCTGTGGGAGATTCGTAACGTCAATCGAGTCAAGACTTTATCAAAGACTCGTAAAAAATTATTCAACTCTAGAGAGAAGATAGACCGTGACTATGACGATATTACCGATGAATTGTCGAGTAAAGACGGCACTGAAGCATATCAATCATTTGGGAAAACTACTATTAAAGAGAATAAAATTATTAAAAGTAACATCAAAAGTCCATCCAAGATATCTACACCTTTGCAAAAAGGAGGAAGAGTAGGAGGCGGACAGTGGCTTAGATTTTGAAAAAATGGACGCGTTGGAAAAACAATACCTTACGCCCAGTCATGAGACTGGTTTCACTGGAGCTAGAAACTTAATAAGATTAAATAAAAATGTTTTATCAGATAAAATAAAGGAATGGTTGAAGGGACAAGACGTTTACACGTTACACAAAACTATTCCACGTAAGTTTCCACGCCTTTTTTACGATGTCAACGCTTTGGATGATTTGTGGGAGGCTGATCTCATTCAATTGACGTCTATGAAAAACTACAACAGTGGTATGTCGTACATTCTCGTTGTAATAGACGTTTTGAGTAAATTTGTATGGGCTCACGTGATAAAACTTGTCGTGAGTTACCACAGCGTTAAAAAAAATTCTCGATTATAAACACTATCGATTTCCAAAAACAGTCCAAACAGATCGGGGAATAGAATTTTTAGGAAGTGAGTTCCAACAGTTGTTAAGGCATAATGGAATTAAATTTCGGATTGTGAGTAACCCTGACGTTAAAGCAGCTATAGTAGAGCGTTTCATACGAACACTCAAGGAACGTATGTACAGATATTTTACATAAAAAAATACGTACCGCTACATCAATGTACTACAAGATTTAATTGATGGGTACAATAAATCACCCCACTCCACAATCAAGCTAGCACCCAGTGCAGTGACCATACATAACGCGCACGTTGCGAGAAATGATTTAGTAAAGTCACGAACACAAAAGCAAAAACATTGTCAGAATCGTCAAGCTAAATCAAAGTATAAAGTTGGAGACTACGTGCGTATCAGTCGCGAGAAAAACGTATTCGAAAAAGGCGCCGTGAAATCCTGGAGTGAAGAAATACTTAAAATTGTCGGTGTTAGCAAAAGACAGAATTTATACACATATTACTTGCATGATTTGGATGGTGAAAGTTTTGAGGGATTTTTTTACCCTGAGGAGCTTAGCCCAATCGCTAAAGAGCGAGTATTAGACCAGGAACATAAAATTGAAAAAATAATTCGAATTAAAGGAAAGAGAAGAAACAAACAATATTTTGTTAGTTGGGTGGGTTATCCAGAAAAGTTTAATTCTTGGATTTTTGAAAGAGACTTGAGAGATGGTTCATAACGATTTTATGATAACTTTGCCCAGCAACAGCAGTATGAAATATTTTCCTAATAATACTACAACGAATTTTTCTACTTAATTACCAAAAGAAAACGAGCTGTGTGGAAAATGGGAGGTTGGAATTTCCGAGATTCACGTACCATGCACTATTTTACATGTCACTTGAGAGGACGCTTTACTCACTGCACCTGAGGATAAAACAGAATGTCATTTTTAACATGGCACATACGACTCGATAAAAAGCTTATGTGAAGCAATAAATAACAAATGGATGGAATATATCTCTGAAGATGAAGAATATCAACGTAAGTTAATTTATAACAAGGACGATGGTTCTGTATTTATTGGTGTGCCCACCTTAGAAAACAAAGGAACAGTGTTTTAATTTATAATGAAACATTTTGAAGAAGATAAGGGTGGAAAATGACTCTGGTTATCAAACGCAGTACAACGCATTTTAGGATTCGAAGAAGGAATAATTCATATCGAAAAAGAACGTGCAGAAATAAAGGATGATTACAGAATGTTAATTCATGGTAAACAGCCAGCAAGCATGTCAAGAGCAGTGCCCGATCAACATTTTATTTACTCTAATAAATGTGAACCGTGTATTGTTGGGGACACGTTTGCACCTTTATTACAAATAGTTAACTTGGATGCTAAAGAAGTTCATTTTGGTAGTACAATTGTCAAGAGGTATACACATATTGCATACGTACCCCTCCTTAATAATAGATTTTATACAATCGATATAGATATAAGAGACCAATTTGGTAAACCGATAGCGTTCGAGTTTGGGACACTGACGGTGGTGTTACATTTTAGGAAAGTGTTTTTTTAGAATCGTAGTACAAAATGAGTTTTTACGATGTGTATCATTCTCAGTACGGTGGTGGAGGTAGAGGTGTTAAGCACGTGTTTACTGGCTCGCATGGGCAGAGGGGTCATGGCTTAGATTCTTTTTTCACGGGGCTTTTTCGCACAGCTATGCCATATGTAACAGAAGGTTCACGCACTATTGGAAAAGAAGATTTCCGAGCTGGTGTAAATATAATTGATGACATTGGTCAACGTGATTTGCCATTTAAAGATGCATTGACAAATCGTGCAACCGAATCAGGTATAAACTTGAAACGTAAGGCAACGGAAAAGCTTGTTAGATTAATGGAAGGATCCGGATATAATGCTTTACCGTACAAACGTCAAGCGCAGTCTCGTAACAGAAGCGCTACCCATCACATCTCTACGACTCGTGCTAAAAAGAAAACATATCGAGTGACAAAACGTGGACGCAAGAAAAGTGTTGTTAAAAAGAATAAGACCAGAGAAGGGAAAAAGAAGAATAGAAAAAAAATTAAGCGTGTTAACTGTAAAAAGAGTAAAGAAGGGCAGAAAAAAAAGAAATCTAAAGTGAAAAATATTTTTAGTTAAATATTAATAATGTCTTTTTTGCATAGCCACACTGATCCGTGACTCAAGGGTGAGTTGGATTTATTTTCTCTTTCTCTTACTCAGACAGCATTAGAGGCAGGTTGATGGGTTTATTATAAACCTGTTTCATCATTAACCAACGGAAGTCCGATAGAGTTTGTTATAAGTTATAAACTCTCAAAATGAGGATTATTTGGACCTTGCTCACACAATGCTGAGAGTTAATGTAAAATTAATACCTAACGACAAGGATACAGATGTGGCTGTGGCTCCAGTAAACAATTTCTTACACTCTATATTTAATCAAGTTGATGTATATTTCAATCAAAAGCTAGTGATTCCTTCTAACAATGCTTACCCGTACAGAGCATACATCGAAACACTATTAAATTATGGACCTGCAGCAAAAACTTCTTACTTGTCCACGAGTCTTTGGGAAACCGATGTAGCTGGTGGTCATTTGCATTGCGATGTGTTTAATCAAGACAAACTTTTATTAAATGGTGTCGAAGTTCGTCTACGTCTGGTTCGTTCGAAGGATGCATCTTGTTTGATGGATCCATCTACAAGGAATTATTCAGTCAGTATTACCGAAGCAACACTACTTGTTCGACGAGTAAAAGTAAGCCCCACAGTTTTGATTGCACATGCAAAGACTTTAGTCAGCACAACTGCAAAATATCCAATCACCCGTGTGGAAGTTAAATCTTTTACTATGCACAGTGGTATAACAGGCGACTGTTTTGAAAACGTTATTCTTGGCCAGTTACCAAAAAGAATAATACTAGGTTTCGTCGACAACAAAGCTTTCAACGGGGACAGAAAACTTAACCCCTTTAATTTCCAAAATTACTCTATTAATTTTTTGTCATTATACGTTGATGGGGTACAAATTCCAAGCAAACCATTACAACCTACTTTTACAGGAAGTGGATCTATGTACGTTAAAGCTTATCAGACATTATTTTCTGGCTCCGGAATACATTACATGAACGATGGAAACAACATACACAGAAAAGATTATCCAAAAGGGTATTGTCTTTTTGCATTTGATCTCACACCAGATTTGTCCGCGCACTTTGCAGGTCATTGGAATTTAGTAAAAAATGGGTCTGTCAGAATAGAAATACGTTTTGAGACGCCTTTGACAAAAACGATAAATTTCATTCTTTACTCAGAATTTGACAACGTGTTAAAAATAGACTTAAACCGTACGATAGCTGTTAATTTCCACGCCTAAAAAGACTTATTTTCTCTTATTTAATTACCTCCCTTGTACCACCACTACCACCACTAACCCCCATCACTCCTCTTCTCATATTCACTACCACTTCTTAAGCGCTGTTACAAACCTTTTTTCCTCATCTCGTAATCTCCAATCTTTCGTCGAACGATCAGTATGCCACGTACCAATTAAGACAGTGGACGTGGCTGCTCACAAAAAATCATGGAAAAAGTTAGTTTCATCATAGATATTCAAGCATTTTACGATGAGAATGATTATTTTTTACCAAAAGAAATCGCCATGGTGGGTGTCGACTGTAACTTCAATTCACATTGGATCATGAAACCGCCCTACAACACTACGGAATTGACGTCAGGACTTTTAGCTACAAATAGTTATTTAACATGTTATTTTCATGGACTCGAGTGGTTTGATGGTGAAGCTAATATGGAGGATGTACACAGCGCTCTACGTGACATAGCAAGAAGTGCTCTTCACATTTACGTTCGAGGTAATCAAAAGCAAAAATTACTGGAAAAAGTTTTGGGTCGTCAAATAAAAAATCTTGAAGAGTACTCTTGCCCATCTTTTAAAAATCTTTCTAGCGATAACGATTACTTTTGCTGTTATCATAGTCGAAAAACGGAAGCTTTCAGCTGTGCCCTAGCTCATGTTTCTTATTTACGAACCTGGATTAACAAGACAGTACATTCTACAGAAGTTATTCCCTCTTATGCCACATCAGATGATACTTTAGATGTAAAAAAAAAAAAAACTTAAGAGCCGATAATAAAACCTGCACGTTTAAACCAGTCGTCATCCTCCTCTACTGCTGTTGCTATACAAGACGTCGGGAACTTCATGAAAAGCATTAACCTTTGTAAATCTAGAAAAGTGGAGGCTCTACTGCATCTGTGTACGCCGAAATAAGAGAAGATGAATTCACTACAAATACAAAAAGCGTCGCGGCATATTCCGACACCGACAGTCGGGGTATTTCCAGCAGACAAGATGCGGTTTGTTTGGACGAGACCGTGTGCACTTGTAGCTAATACAGACGAGAGCACAAGACCTGGCACGGATTGGGTTGCCTTCTATGTCGAAACCAGCGGACATGGAGTTTTCTTTGACAGTTATGGGTTGCCACCCGCTGTCTCACACCATGTTGATTGACTTAGACGAAACTGTATTAGTTACGAGTGGAACGTACAACAATTGCAGAGTATTAACTTTCGAGTGTGTGGTCATTTCTGTATCGATTTTTATTTTTTATGTCAGATAATTGTACTTTGGGTATGTTTTGTTCAATATTTTTAAGAACTACATCAACTAATGATGAAATAAGTGTAACTTTGTACAATAAAATTACTAGACGTAAGAAACTAGAAAATAGACGCGTTACATTCTCAACATGTAATCAAAGTTGTAAGTCTAGAAATATTTTGCTTTTATCAATTTTGAAATATACATCCTGCGTTGAAACACATCACAAAAAACTAGACATCTTGCGTTCTATTTATCATTTTCATTGTATAAAACTATAACCTATTAGATTAACAACACTATTTATCAGTGACAACTTTACCTATATGTATTAATATTATATCACCATACATTTTATACTATAAACAATTATCTTAAGTTTTTACATTGTATTTCTATGTGTATCACTTTATATCTCGCTATAAAAAAATTTTGTTAACCCAATTCCAAACGACTCATTATTTTCACCTTTCCACCCCATCACCAACGCCCTACCAGATTTTAAAAACCGCTCCACTCCTCGAATCCTCAAAATTCCCCAGCTAGGGACCCCGCTCCTCCCCCTCCTCCAACAGCACGACCAAACACTCGCCACAGGGCCCGACCGTCCGCACCAGACGGTGACGTCAGAGGTGTCTGGAAATTACTCACCCTTACTACTATTATGGATGATCGAAATAGACTGTCTTGCCATAGTTTGACTTTGTTTTGATTTTTTTTCCACTCCAACTCTTGAGCACTACACTGGGGCGTTGGGTAATGATCTTCAACGGTGAAACTAAACGTTGTTGATTGTCCATTTTTTAACAGCTGCAGCTAATAATGTTGGGAACGGAAGACGGAAACCATCTGCTTGTGAGCTTTTATACTTAAACTTAGCCAATATGAATTTGACAAAAGCTAAAAATACGGTATTTACAAACGATTAGTTTTTAATCGTGAGTGCTAGTAATACGTATATATATCATTTGCTGATAAATACATGTGTTGTAGACAAAAAATAATGTATAATACAATAAACTGTACTTACTCCAGCCTACAACCTCTTTGTTAAATAAAATAAATCTATGAAAACGTAACTCAAAGTAATAGCCAGGCAATATCCCATTGAAAAGCTTAGTTTTCAAAAATCAGTTCACGTAGTGTACTGCATACTTTTGTCGTCATCTATTAATTTACTGTCAACAAATAAAAAATTACAGATAAATATACAATACTTGTTTAGTTTCAAAAATATAAGAGAAGTAGTGTTTAATTACTCAATGTACGTCAACGTCAAAGTAAAATTATGTATTTTTTTTTTTCGATAATTATTTCACCTCATCGATACTTCATACTCTGCAAACAAAATAAATTACGTGTTAATTTAAATAAAAAGAAAAAAGAATATCTCCCAATCTGGAATAAGGAAATCATGACACCTGTCCTAGTCAAAACAAACATGTGTACCTACACCAATACATTAAATTCTTGCTGATTTCTGAGTAATCATAGTGAATATGCAAGCATTAACAACTAATTTCGTCAACACCTCTCAAAATTTATAAATATCACTTATCCAACCATCAAAAAATCAATTACTTGCTGCACTAAAGGAGTCCATATTTTTTGACAAAGTATCACATGACTGGAATCCACAATGTTTTGTTGAACTGCATCCACAATCAGTAGGTTGCTGGCATACCTGAACGAAAATACAATACCACAAAGTAATAACGTTCGAGTAATATTAAAATTTTGTGTCACAAGTCAATGGAGCTCATGATACTCTTGTAAGTAAAAAAAACTCACAAGTGTTTGGAAAAATGTATATTTCTTCTTGTGAAAGATAGTTTTAACTAGTGTATCATGAATATGTTATTGTTACTTAAAAAACAGGTAGTTGAAAAAGTTTAAGATATTTTGAAAAGAACTGTTACGGTTACATGTTCCTTATGACACTTACCTGACGCTATTTTTGTAGGTTAAACGTTTACAAGCGTTTGCGACATTGGATTTTCCAAGAAACTACCGTCACTCGTTGGAAGCAACCTTAAATTGAAATAAGTTCTGATTAATAAATTAATGAATTCACTTATAAGTGATAACATAAGTCTTATACGACGTAAACATGTACAACCCCTTTAACGCTAGTTACTTTCTGAATATATACAGACGATAACCTTTAGTCGTCTGCCGGTATAACTTCGCTACTGCCAACCTTGTAAAAATACATAGTTATTCAGTATGATGCAATTTATCACGTAAATAATGTATAAAATAATATTATTGCTACTTTAATACTTGAAATTATATAAGTGTGATTATTTATACGCGAGGAAAAGTATATTCAGTCGTATATAATTATTAGATATTAATGAATCCTACTATAGTAGTAAGGGTACTATTTTGCCAGACAGTTTCATAGATATATGTCATACGGCNTTGCGTTGTACCCTCTGTATCTAATTCGTAGTCCCATAGCCATCCAAGCGGTGGTAGAGTGTCTACCGTCTAACGCTAGGAACATCGGGATGTTAAAGGAAATGTATAAGGCGTACGATAAACTTGGTAAGTAATGTATTGTATTGTATTTTTTCAAAGTTTTTTATACTTAAAAATTTTGCATGATCGGTAAAATTAAACGAAATTCTGTTTTAGTTGCCAACATATGTTTTGAAGATTCCGAAAATCTTTGAAACGTTGATGGTGCACTTAAGAGAAAGCAGGAGAACCCCTTGGATGATGGTATGCCTGGAATGTCAGGGGCGGGCCTCTCTTATAAGAAGATAAAAATATCTTCGGGTAAATTAAAATCTTTACGTACACGTCTTTTTTTTATCATCCATTTTAACTTTCAAATTATATTTTTTTTTAAATATTGCGTAAAAAACCAGCCTGACTGCTCGCTGGATTAATTTAATTTAATTTAAAATTTATATCGTTTAGAAAAATCTCTAAACAGTATGTAGTTAATTCTAAAAATACCATAACAAAATTATTTTCTAAAAAGAAATTATCGATTGTGGAGTAAAGATTTCCTTTGACGTTTTTTCGCAGATATGAGAAGTGTTCCTCTATCAGCTTTTCCAAAGACGACACATTGATTTTATTTACTAGAGTCATACTTTTACATAAAACAGTTAACTCGTCCACTATAAAGTCCTTACATTTATTGACTAACGTGGCTGTGCGTTCGATGTGTCGAAGTCTTTCATCCACGCATATGACAGCTTGAGTGAGTCCTAAAAAGGTGCGGTGTTGCATGACAATTGTTGAACCACATGTTTTTTTTTTTTTTTTCCTACCACCATCTTTTCCGCCACTGATATCATTTTTATCAAAGATTACTGATTTCATTCCATAAGATGATGAAAATATCAACTCAATATTACCCACTTGAATGCGTTCAATTTGACTGATGTTTTTATCATAATTATTAATAACAGCAAAATGATCTTTAAGTTCGCTCGATACGTGCGCATTTATAATTACACCTCCTGTGAACTGACATTTCGAAAACTGTAAGGAAGGCTCGAAACCCTGACGATGCGTATTGTAGTAAAGCCCCACAACAATTTTTTTCGTAGCCGTCTTGTTGAGTAGATACGTATAGAGCAATACTTTTGTAGTTGATATGATAGCGCTTTCACTGCTTGCTGCGTTTTCAAATAAATCGGATCCTAGTTTATCACCATCACTCGTTAAAAAATGTTTTTGTTTCTGTATGAATAGATCCATTTTGCAGATCGATGTGTCGCATTAAATTTGAATCAAACAATACTTCATTTCAAAATTTAAAGAAATACTCACTTGCAAGCAAGGTTAACGTTATCTATGCGTCCGTCGTTATCTATGCTGTGAGGCTGACTGGTAGTCTTATGAAAAAATGATACCCAAACGGCAAAATATCCAATTCTGCTGCACTCTCCCACTCAAATTTTGTCGATACATGAATCATAAGGATGTCCTATGGATAGTACACCATTTATTTTTATCACGTACAATGCTACGAAAAAACCTGCTAAAATATGCTTAAACACGAGCTTAAACCTATATTTGTATTTTTTTTAGTTACCCGACAAGTATTTGCGAATAAATGTAGGGTTTTTCCTACATTTTTTTCAAAATATGAAGAAGAGTAAGTGACGACAGTTGGGAAGTATGCAACTGTCCCTCAGCTGCAATTTATTGATTGTCCCTCAGGTACAATATTTTTAATTTTTTTGAAAACATGAAGAACTATAAGAAATAGCGGTGGAGGTGCATGATGTCACCCTGAAATAATATTTGACGTCATACTGGTCCTGGAGTAATTCCCATGCACTGACAAGAGTAGAGTGATTTGCCTGTGTACACCTATAACGTTTATCATACATTGGCTAAAATTTTGGCTGAAAGGGGGAAGTATAGAAGTAGGTAGGAAAAAGAAGAAAACGTAAAAGAAAATCAGTCCTTATCCGACACTCTCAGCCGAATCATATTTTCTTGCTGATACACTGCAATATCTTTACGTGTTACATCTCGTTCAAAGGTTTTCTCAATTTACATGAAAGTTTAATTAAGTAAAATTTTTGCATTTACGTTTGAAGCTTGTAACAGTGTATTTCTACTGCTGCATTGCATTAGGTTTTTCTAGCTACGCCATTGTTATCGATTTATGTGTATTGTGCGATTACTAAAATTTAATTAACTTCAGTAACAGTGTGTTATAAGTTTTTGCTAGATATATCGTTTTTCTTAGTTTTTCCACGTAAATAAAAAGTAAAATGGAATCATCTACGATCATGGCTTTGTTCGAGGTAGTTCGCTCTTGTGCGCGATACGCAACCATCGTGTCGGAAGATGCGCGTAAGGTGTATACCGACAAGTGGTTTAGTGACGTGCTACCTACACACTCCGTTAACGAATTAATAGGAGTATTACAGGAGCTTTTTACCATTTACCTGGCGAGGGTGCACGCGGTTGCGTTGTACCTTCTGTATCTAATTCGTAGTCCCATAGCCATCCAAGCGGTGGTAGAGTGTCTACCGTCTAACGCTAGGAACATCGGGATGTTAAAGGAAATGTATAAGGCGTACGATAAACTTGGTAAGTAATGTATTGTATTGTATTTTTTCAAAGTTTTTTATACTTAAAAATTTTGCATGATCGGTAAAATTAAACGAAATTCTGTTTTAGTTGCCAACATATGTTTTGAAGATTCCGAAAATCTTTGAAACGTTGATGGTGCACTTAAGAGAAAGCAGGAGAACCCCTTGGATGATGGTATGCCTGGACCGTCAGGGGCGGGCCTCTCTTACAAGAAGATAAAAATATCTTCAGGTAAATTAAAATCTTTACGTACACGTCTTTTTTCTATCATCCATTTTAACTTTCAAAATTATATTCATTTCAAAATATTACGTAGAGAGCGAAACTGACCGCCAGCAGGAGGAGGTATCCGAACCGATGCCCGGTCCGTCGGGGTTAACTATGATGCGTTACAGCCCTGCAGGTAACTAATAAATTTAATATTCGAGTTTCTCAAACACAATGTATAACATTTTAATTATAATTGTAACATATTTTTATTTTACAGATAGAGTTGATGGGATTGATAGTGCTTATATCGAACAACAGCAGGAGCAACCCCCTTATCATCAACATGGAAGAGGTGTTGCAAGCGTCGCCGTGCAAACAGAGGATGAAC
>NW_019379854.1:10521-28355 GCF_000648655.2 Copidosoma floridanum | reverse complement strand
AAAACAAATCGTTTGCAAGTATCCCTGGTACAACATGCCCACGTTGATTCATAAACTTTTGATCCATGGCCCAGAAATAATAGATAGCTTTGTCCGCGTAGTATGCTACAGTAACGTGTTTAGAAATCACATGCTTGTCTTACAAACCACGTGTAACCATTAGGAAAAAAAAATGGAGATGAAATAAAGTGGAATCAACTTGTAAGGGTAAGTCGATTAGTATAAAAGTTCTAGATTACTGATTGTTGATATTTAAAAATTGTTTTATAAGCACTTCTACCTCTATTTTATTACATCGTAAAAACAAAAAAAAGTATTTAAGAGACATGTTACCTTTTCCCATCGATTCCTGCAATCTAACAAATAATAAGTTGTAGATAAATGTATCAGCTATCAAATGACTCCTAATTTATCTGCTACAAGCTGCTACTTGATGATTTATGTATATTTTTGTTTTAATAGTTTTTTTTTGTGTATTTGAGCGGAAACTTCGTATGATTTTGGTTACTAATGATTTTGGATTAAATTACAAAATAGGTAGAAAAAAAAGAATCAGCTGGAGAAAAATAATCAGAAAGACAATAGTAAACAGTGTAAATATAGAAAATAGGATTGTGTGAGAGTAAGAGAGCAGGGGACAAAGAGATACAGGTGCGTTTACAAATGCGTGCAAAGGAAGAATAAAGTTTGAAATTTTTCAATGCTAAGTCGTTGTTAAGAATGAGATTTCTCAAAAATGTTGTATTTTCTTGTTCTCTTATTTATTTATTTTTTCAGTCACTACACGTTTATCGACGTTTTCACCTTAGAAGCCATTTATTTCCAATCACGTGGAATCATTAACAAGAAACAGATAGAAATAAAAGAGAATGGAATCTACCTCTACAAGTAAGCACATTTCTGAAAAAATTTACGAAATTCTTGTTCACATTAATTAATAACTTTAAAGGGTGCAAATTCTTATTTTTTATTATTATTTTTTTTTTAAGTTTTTTATTATTAAAACTATTTAGTTTATCACTTCAAGTATTAAAATTTAATCATTCCCAAAATTTATTTTAGTAATATTAATACCTAGTAATATAAATATAAAAATAAGACTTTTTTTAGATTCCACTGCTCAGCCAGAGGATAGTTTCACAAGACTGCAGTATTTCCAGTTTTTAAAAACCTTTTTAAGAGCTGACATTGCGGAAATACTGTTGAAAACTGAGGAATTCATATCAAGTATAAAAAATTCACAATATTCCTTATCCACTGATGACAGACAAAGTTTATCAAAACTAGTTTATAAAATAAGGGAAAAGTGGGAGGAGAGTAGCAGGGTTGAAGAAAGATTTTTAGCGAAAAATAAAAATTGGCTGGAGAAATATGTGGAATTACAGAAACAGCATGAACATGCAAAATCAACTACGAAAAAGACTGGTAGACCATCATTATATTTCTCAGATTCTTCTGAAAGGACTAAGAGGAGAAGAACTCAGGTATTACGTGAGGAGGAATCTTCTGATGTTCTTGCTTA
Organism: Copidosoma floridanum; assembly: GCF_000648655.2. The sequence continues at coordinate 26,833 of NW_019379854.1, read as the reverse complement.
TGCAACAAAAATGAAACTTCGATCTGAAGGAAAGACAGATGCTGCTAAGATAATCCAAGAAAAAACAGAAGGGAGTCCTAAAAAAGCCTTACAATATCGAAAATCTTTGGATTCAATAAATACAAACTCAGTCTTTTTAGCTGATGAAGCTTTGTCATTATATGTTGAAATGGGTTTATCCCGGAATAAATATCAGCAATTACGGAACGCTTGTTTGCAAAAAAAATCGAAGCTTATTCCATCATACAAAGAGGTGAGGAAAGCAAAAAAAAAATGTCATCCAGCTGAAAGTATATTCATAGAAGAAAACGAAGCACAAGTTAAGTTACAAGCTCTGCTAGACCATACTGTATCTCGTACTGTGTTTTATCAGATTGAAGTGTTAAAATCCTTATCCACAGAAATATTAAGCAATCTAACTTTGATCGGTAAGTGGGGCTGCGATGGTAGTTCAGGGCACAGCGAATACAAACAAAAATTTCAAAATGAGGCCTTAAGTGATGCTAGTATTTTTTTTACATCCTTCGTGCCGTTGCAGGTTGTCTACGTAGATATAGTAACTAATAGTACTATAGTAGTTTGCAAAAATCCAAGGCCTTCCTCACCACGATTTTGCAGGCCCATAGATCTTCGATATGAAAAAGAGTCTGTTGATTTAACAAAAAAAGTGGATAATGTTTAAGAACAAATAAATAAATTAACCCCATTTGAAGATGCTGTAGATGGAAAGCGATGTGTTGTTAGCTACAAACTATGCTTAACAATGATTGACAGCAAGGTATGCAATGCATTGACAGAGACAACATCTGCAATGCGTTGTTACCTATGTCGCAGCACATCAAAAGATTTCAAGTCATAGACAAAATTTTGAAGCAGCCGATTATTGAAGATCATTTGAAATTCGGTCTATCTACTTTGCACTGTTGGATTCGGTGCTTTGAATTTTTGTTACACTTATCGTATAAATTGGGTATTTGTAAATGGCAGGCTCGTACAGAAGAGGAAAAAAAATCTGTCAATGGAAGAAAAGAGCACATTTAAATTGGATTTAAAAAATCATTGGGGTTAAACGTGGATAAACCGAAAGCCTAAAATCATTTAAAACAACCGGTCGCATTATAACATTTAAAATTACTAACCCTACGGATACGGTAAACACATTAGAGTGGGTTAAGAATGCCTTTCGTGAACTTATAACTGTTATTAAAAAGAAATACTCTTCTAGTAACTATCTTGTGGGGATAGACTTGCGCTCAATACATCATTTTTATAACATACTGCAAACAATATCATGTGGTTATGCTATTTGTACACAAAGTTTTCGACAGTCTGCATTACAATTAGAAAAACAAATCGTTTGCAAGTATCCCTGGTACAACATGCCCACGTTGATTCATAAACTTTTGATCCATGGCCCAGAAATAATAGATAGCTCTTTACTTCCTATTGGTCAAATGTTGGAAGATGCGCAAGAGTCGTGTAATAAGTTCATAAAAATTTATAGAAGAGATTTTTCAAGACAAAATTTTCGAAAGAAAATAATGGAAGACGTATTCCTCAGATTTTTTATTGCATCTGACCCGTATGTTTCTAGTTGCCGAAAACTGCCCGCTAAAAAGATGAAGAAATTGAGAGTAGTAGCGCTTCTGAGCTAAGCACAGATGCTACAGAATCTGATGATGAAGATGATAATTTTTTATTTTAATATAACTGTATTTTGTAAAATTATAATAATTATTCACATATAAATAAAACAAGATTTTTTTGTATTTCTTACCGATATTACTGAAGGGTGGTTATCAAGGGATAAAGCGGTAATCTAGTTCGAAACTTGAAATGGAATTTATTATTATACACCTAAGAAACTATAAAAATGATATTAATCATGATCATTTCATGATGCGAATGATATTTCACATAAAGGGGTGGTGAATTGGGGGTAAAGGGAGTGAAATTTCGTAAGTCTGACATTAAATTCGTGATCAGCGACCCCAATAACCTTGAAAAAAGATGCGTGACTCTGGTACGATGTGAAATATGGGGAATTTCGTGCAAGGGGGTGGTGAATTAGGGGTGAAGGGGGTGAAATTTCATAAGTCTGACATTAAATTCGTATTTAGCGACCCCAATAACCTAGAAAATGATGCGTGACTCAGGTACGATGTGAAATATGGGGAATTTCGTGCAAGAGGGTGGTGAATTAGGGGTGAAGGGGGTGAAATTTAGTAAGTCTGACATTAAATTCGTAATCAGCGACCTCAAAAACTCCAGAGTAAGAAATTTCAGATCAATTACTTGATTTTTCGACTTTTGACCAGCTTTTTGGGATTTTGCTCTATTGTGCGTCGCCGTGTAGACCGAGGAAGAACTAGACACGTCAAGAGGTACAGAATATATAATTTTAGAAAGCGATAAGAAAAATTTATAAAATCATTTAAAACAACCGGTCGCATTATAACATTTAAAATTACTAACCCTACGGATACGGTAAACACATTAGAGTGGGTTAAGAATGCCTTTGGTGAACTTATAACTGTTATTAAAAAGAAATACTCTTCTAGTAACTATCTTGTGGGGATAGACTTGCGCTCGGACGCGTTAACCGAAGGATCGGCAGGTATTTACTATAAACTTATTAATCAAATAAGTTACGACGATATCTGGGGTTTGTGTGAAAAAATCGAACAAAGCAAGCGCATCATTGACATCGTGAAAACCTTAGTAGTTGAAGTTACATTAGTCAAACTCCCTCAAGGGTGGGGTGCGCCGGAAGATGTATTGAATAATTTAAGTAAAAAAGGCATTTTGGTGATGAATAATAGAGATAATCTATGTTTAGCTAGGGTTCTTGTATGTGGTAAGGTTTTGACCATGAAAAATTGTTCAACTAATTGGCCCCAACAATGGAAAAAAATCAAAACTGAAAATAAACAAAAGTCAGAGGCTATTAAATTAATGCAAGAATGTGACATTAAAACAAATAATGACCAAGGGTATGGATATGTAGAATTTTCTAAATTTCAGCGATATTTTGAACAATATAACATATATATTCGGATATTTGAATACGAGTCTTTTGGTGATGATACAGCTCCTATATACGACGGGGCTCATGACGGAGTAGTATATTGCACATAATTTATAAACATCATATACTATGATGACGTGGGGCATTATAATTTAATTAAAAATTTATTATCCGTAAGATCAATGTATTTTTGTGCAACGTGCAATAAAAATTACAAGCGCATAGGTGAGCATGTTTATAAATCGGTTTGCCCTGCATGCAACGGGTCGCCAAATTGTAATAACACCAACGATACGTTAAAAAAAAAAAATCTTGTACTGATTGTACGAGAGAATTTTACGGGGATCAATGTTATAATAATCATAAGATAAATGTGCCATTTGCGCATAAAAAAAATCACAAAAGAGCGACAAAAGCATATGCGATGTAGTTAAAATTTGTAATTTATGCGACAAGCTTATAAACTTAGCTAAAGGTAAGCATGATTGCGGGAAAAAATAGTGCAAAGAGTGTAAAAGCGTTCATAAGTTTAACGCGCTTTGTAGTATGCAACCTATTACGTTAAAGTATCATTTAAATACTAAAAAAAATTATTTTATTTTTTATGACTTTGAAACGCGTCAAGATATAGAATTACATGATACTGCTAATACGTGTGTGCACATACCGATCTTTTGCGTGGTGCAAATACGGTGTGATGTATGTATAGACGAGATTGAAGAAAATCCCCATGAGAGTTGTCCCTTCTGTGGTGTTAAACAACTTATTTTCGAGGGTGAGGAGTGCTTAAAAAAATTTGTTGATTTTGCGGTAAGATTCGAAAGTAAAACTTTTACTTCAATTATCTGTATAGCGCACAACTCTAAGGCTTTTAATGGTCAATTTATCTTAAAATATATTGTAGATAACAAAAAATGTACTCCCGAAAATATTTTTAATAGTTGCAGTATTATTCGTATGTCGTTAGGAAAAACTAAATTCATAGATAGTTTAAATTACTAACGTATGAAATTGGCTGATTTACCCAAAACATTTAATCTCGCAGGAAATACAAAAAAAGGGTATTTTCCACATTTATTCGTTACGAGCGATAAAAATTGTAAAGGTCCTTATCCAGATTCTCGCTCCTACGCGCCAGATTCTATGAACACCTGCGATCGCGCAAAGTTTTTAGAATGGTACGATAAAGTAACTTCAGACGTAAACGCACAATTTGACTTTAAAAAAGAGCTTATTGAGTATTGTGTCCAAGATGTTAAAATATTACGTGAAGCTTGCACGTCTTTTCGAAAAATTTGTATGCAAGTCAGAAAAGTAGATCGGTTTGTTGAAAGCGTGACAGTAGTAAGTGCATGTTCCCTACTATACCGGAAAAACTTTAAAAAAAAAAATACAATCGGGATTATTCCTGCAACTGGGTATACATACGCAGGAGGATTTTCTAAAAAATGCATCCACTGGCTTTTGTGGGAAGAAAAAGTAAGGAATGTAGAGATCATCCATGCAGGTAGATCGCGAGAATATCGTTTAATAGAAGGTCCTCTCGTTGATGGTTATTTAAAACCTCAAATAGAAACAACAAATTCGAAAGGAACCTTGTTTCAGTTTCATGGGTGTTATTTTTATGTTGTATTCGTTGTTTTCCCAACGATCGGTATCAAAAATTAAATAATAATGAAACTTTCACAGAACGATACGAAAATACTATGAAAATAAGTTTTAAAATAAAAGAGTACGGCTACGAAATGATTGAGATATGGGAGCACGATTTTGACGAATTCACAAAAAATAATACCGAGTATTTAGACTATATAAAAAATCATCCAATTGCGAGAATCTGTACTTTAAACCCTCGAGATGCCTTTTACGGTGACCGTACGGGGAAAGTTGTTACACATTATACGGTTAAAAATAATGAAAGGATAAAATATTTGGACGTTTGCTCACTATACCCTTACATTTGTAAGACAGGTACATTTCCACTTAGACATCCAAAAATTTATACCAGTAATGACTGTTTAATATTATCAGGGAAAAATTTTGAAAATTTAAAAAAAAAATAGTCGTGTCTAGAAGTTCATGAGGTTATGTGAGTAGCAGACATACCTACTGACTCACTTTATCACGCAAGATTTGAAAAAGTTAAAATTCGTACGGGTTGAAGTTTGTACCTGTTAGTATTTGTAATGAAGGGTTATGTAATCAGAAAAATACTGTTATATTCACTTCAAGTCTTATACAATTTTTGTAACATACGGGTACTGAACACTATATATACTAGGTACAGCAGAAAAGCGATTTGCAAACAAGACGTATAAGTAGTCACTACTGTTTGCTACACGGAAAAAACAAACAAGATACTATTCTCTGGCCCTCAAACCTAATAATTGCTCCGTTACTTATTTACAGTATATTTCCTGAAACATAAGTGATAATAGTTCAAAATTCAGCTGAAAATCAGTAAAGTCAGTAACTTGGCAATAATATGACCAACATTCACCGTTATCCAGTACTGTTCTGCACAATCTCTGTTACGCCATCTGTTAATCGGTGCAGTGCAGCTACAATATTTGCATGATTCTCCTTCGCCTGGTTATCCCATGCTCATCACCGAATTTTTCTGGTAGTGTAAAGGGACTCTGTAAACTATAGGCAGTTGGGTGCGTACAGGCAGTATAACCGTATGTAAAGATTCTATTAATGTACATAAACACATACACTGAAACAAAATCGGGGGCACTACTGTCCCTCAACATGCTACCACTGTATCAAGTGAGCACGCAGCCCATCTCTCGGGCTCCGGCTCAGTAGCTGAGCCGGAGGAAGCTGTATGAGTCCCGTTTGAGAGCAAATGCAGCACCGCCTCTTGAGCGTGTACGTAGGTCCTGTGGCCAGCATAAGCTTTGTTCCGAGAGTCGGGGTCGTAGCAGTGTGATGCAGAACGCCCGATATAGATATGTATTCCTTATATAGGTATACGTCAACACTATACTTATAGCCAACGTGAAAGCCAATGGATGGTTTTAGTGAGAAATGCACCTTTCTATTTTCTAATATTTGATTAATACTCAATTTATGATTCACGACTTGGTATGGAGGGCTTCTTCAATAAATACACTTACCCCGAAGAGGTATCACAAAAAATTTCTAGTAAGTTTATACATATTTATGAGACATAAATAACAAATGTGTTTATATAACCTTACTTGTCAGTCATGTGTTATGTGATCCTTATTTCGATGTATTTTTAATTTTGTCTTGTTGAATGTACAATCCTAATGGAAAGTCGAATAAAATACTTTGTGAACTATTACTCTAAGGCTCGTACTTATCCCATGTAACATAATACTTTTGCTTGTGTTCCCAATATTTTTTTAAGATTATTTTTATCAATTCAAAAAGTTATCATTTAAAGTGTTTTGATAACGTTGAATAAAACACGCATTATTAAAAAATATGTTTTACTTTTTGTAAGTTCTACAAGTATTACAATACAATATTTCTCTCTCTGTGTGTGTGTGTGTGTGTGTGTGTGTGCGCGCGTGTATGCCTATACACGTCTACACATTACATAAAGGACATTTATATAATAAAACAATGTTAGCGCACGATATTACTATATATGACCATTGCCCACTCTGTTGCCCTTGTGAACACAGTCCTTGGGTCACGTTGTCGCGTAAGTACAGAGCTCAGCAGCTGCTCCTTCCGTTCAGTGCAGTGACTGTACCATACTGACGTCTCTCGTGCGAACCACGAAACCGGCTCAGTCAGCGCTCCAGTTAAGCTTATTACTAGTTCCGAAACGAGTGGTGCTACTCACGCGCCATCTACGGAACTGTAGTATGTCCGATTCTGTTTCTGTGTACGTGTGGGCTGTGTGCAGAGATCGTGCTAACTGCGCTGAAAACTCGCGCACGTTTGTGTGCAGACAGCTTCTGATTGGCCAAGCGTTTGCGCGTCGTTCGACCGTCTGAAACGTCATTGAGTCTTAAACCCATAATCTTTGCATCCAAAACAGAGTGCGCAACCAACTGAGCTAACAAACAATTTAGTCTTTAGTACGGAAGCGCCTATAAGCCATCTGTATGCGAAGTCGCAAGCATGCTGAATTTATCGAAAAACGAGAGTGTGAGCCGAATCGAAGGTGAGGCAACTGCAGTGCAAAAACGTTGCTGATTGAAATACGGGCGGTATGGAAATACAAGCACAATGTAGGTAATCCCGCTCACTGTATCTTCTTAATTTTATTGATATTTTTTGCTTTACTAAATGTTTGGCGTTGCAATGAAAAAGATCAAAATCACACGCGATAACATAAGTGTGAACATTCTTATAAAACATACCAAAATAAGGAAATCAACTTTACTAGATCTTTTCCAAATTGGAGGTTATTTGTCTTACAAACTGCAAGGTAAAGTCTGACAAAAATTATGTGTTCATCAACGATGAAGTTTACTCTTACAAGTTTCATGATCATGGTAAAAAAATTCATCTCCATTACTTTAAGTTTGATTATATGAATGAACAATAATTGTTTATTGTATCCTTAAAAAAATAGAAATATGTGAGCCTAAGCAAAAAAAATGTAAACTATTTGAAGAGATGCTGGGTAAAATCAAGGAAAAGTTTCCTTATTAAAGCTCTAAGGTAATATTTTTAAATAATAAAATGTTATTATTAACGAAATATACATCTGTTGTATCTGGTTTAGGTGACAGATCAAAAAATTGGAAACAAAAAACAAAAATGCCAAAGTGCTGAAGTAATTGAAAAACCTTTTTTAAAGAGAGTACTCAATGTGGGCTGGAAACACAAAACTAGTCCCTCAGGTGATACTTATAAAACTATGTTTTCACCAAGAAAAAAAATCATGATAAATGGAAACTACAATTACTCTATTCAAGAATTACAAGCTGCATTAGCTGAGAAATATATCGATAATCAGAATACAAGTTTTTTTGAAAATTGTGTGATTCAAATTGGTCATTGAAACGGAGAAGTTATTAAATCTTTCAAGGATAGACAAGGAGAAGACATTAATTTTTGGAATTATGGTAAACTTAACTTGAAAAATCTGATCACTATTGGCATGTATTTCTCCTCGCAAAAAAAAAAAAAAAAAAAACCGGTGACAAACTTGAAAAATCAGTAAGGAAGCTCCAATCCAAACTCAATCTTACTAATATATAAAGCAAAGTCGCTAAAACCGTTGTAACCGCTAACCGCGAAAACTACTGAACCGATTTTACTGAAATTTTGCACACTGATTCATGATACTTCCTAGATGGTTTTAGAATAGTTTTTATCTTAAAAAATTCAATAACAATAGCAATAAATGAGCTCAAAATTTTGCAAAAATACGCCAGCTTTTCACTTTAGTTCAGTAAAATCTGCTAGGTGGCGTCGACATAAAATCGAGGCTACCTACAACAGAATTGAATAACATTAAGCTTAACAGCTTTAAAAAATAGCCCTTTTCGTGAATTACACGGGAGAAACTGTAAATCAACGGCTTCTTATAGCCACTGATTATTTTATGGCATAAAGAACGCACGGTACTTTTCAGCATAATTATTTTTGTGAATTTTTATACCTTATTATTTGACCAATAAACTATATGGATTCCAAAAAAATATATTTTTAATAAGAGGATTTTTGTTCTGAGATGTGTCAGGAATATGTGTAAAATTTCTAACTTAAAACGTTTCACATTACATGTCAACACACTACGGTGTTTTATTTAGTAAGTCTCGGGCGAAGCCGAGACGGGGGGCTGCTAGTCGAGTGATAAGACGCATGTAAGTGGTATTGACATAAATTTACCAGTCCATCATTTATATGGAAAATCGACATCAGTTCCTAAGATTCCACCACAATGTTTGATTGAAGTTGACAAAATATCTATGAGTTCATCTAATCAGTCCATAACATCTCCAATTTTCTCTCAACTAACAACCAATTCAAAAATGAGTGACCAAAATGAACAACATGTACCAGCATTAAAGGAAGTCAGAGAACAAAGGCCACTTTCTGAATTTGTTGTTCCTACTGACACAAATATCAAAAGACTAAATCGTATCAACATTCCCTCTGTAAATGCTAGTAAGGTAAAATTGTTAAATGTAATTCTGGGAGAAGGAGCACAAGGCAAGGTGTACGAAGGAACTTTTGCTGGTAATGATGTAGCTGTAAAAGTAATGTTGAAAGGTACGATGGAAAAAAATATTATGAGAGAAATAACTCTCCTCAGTCATATTCTACATCCGAACATAACTTCAATTATGGCAGTTGGTGAAACCAATGTAAACTATCAAATAATTATGGAATATTTCCCTTCATCCAACTAATCCTGGTATCACAGTCTTTGCAATTCTAACGTACTTCTTGCACAAGATTTACATTGACAGCGAAATTGTGTAAGTCTGCATCTAGTCTGCTTCCAAGATCTAACGTAATTCTGATGCACGACAGGTGAGCAAGACTCTTGCGTAAGAAGTGCACAAATCTGACGATCAGTCGAGTGCGTTATTTATCTTGATTTGACGCACTTCTGATTGTGGCAGATTTGCGCAAGATTTGGGTGCAGGCGAGTGCGCAAGACTCTTGCGTAAGAAGTGCGCAAATCTGATGGTCAGTCAAGTGCGTTATCATTCTGACTTGAGGCAGTTCCGCTTGCAGCAGATTTGCGCAAGATTAGCGTGCAGGCGAGTGCACAAAGTCCTTGCGCAAGAAGTGCACAAATCTGACGATCAGTCGAGTGCGTTTTTTGTCTTGACTCGGCGTACTCCTGATTGCGGCAGATTTGCGCAAAATTTTCGTGCAGGTGAGTACACAAGTAAGTAAGTAAGTAAGTAAGTTAGTAAGTGAGTGAGTGAGTAAGTGAGTGAGTGAGTGAGTGAGTGAGTGAGTGAGTGAGTGAGTGAGTAAGTGAGTAAGTAAGAAAGTAAGTAAGTAAGTAAGTAAGTAAGTAAGTAAGTCAGTAAGGAAGTAAGTAAGTAAGTAAGTAAGTAAGTAAGTAAGTAAGTAAGTAAGTAAGTAATGTTTATAAGACCATGTGGTATAACCACGTTCTGTCTCAAATTTTAATTTTACAGAGTATAATATAAAATGCGCAAAAGTAACAAATTAGTTGACAAAAATAGATTTACATTTGAAATTAAGAGAAAAATTTATTAATAAATAAAAATAATGTATGAAAAATAGAAGTTGAATTAAAAATAAAGTACAGAATTAAATACAAGTTATATAAAAACAAAAAAAAACAGAAAAACCAAAACAAAATTAAAGAAAGTGATGGTCAAGTCGCATGTATTAGTTTAAATTTATATGAATAAGTTTGAATTTATATGAATTAGTTTAAATTTATGTGAATCCAGTGTAGAGTTTATAGATGTAATGTGTGATTAGTTAATCAAGAAAAATAAAGGGCGTAAAAACAGTTACAGCCTGGGGGAAAACCTGCATTCAAAACTCCAGTCATTTTTATCAAGAATAAGGAGGATGTTGAATAATGACTGCTTGAAACTATAACTCAAGTCTTTTTAACTCAAGATCCTTGCGTCCCTCCTGACGAATCTCACCTGAGATCTCATGCCAAATTCTCATGTGAGATCTCAGGTGAGATTTTGGAAAGAAAAATAAATAAAAAAATTTTTTGCAACAATTTTAATTATTACATGAATAAAATGATTACCTAACATGTCAACAGTCGTAGGACAAAAAAAAATTCGGCTTATATGGGCCACGAACTCGAGCCCCCAGATTGACAGGCAAGCATCTGACTGCTTGGCCAGAGAGGATGAGATACCAATAGGACAATTTCCGTCTATATAAAGTGTAAGTACCATGTGCTATTGTTTTTCTAATTCACAACTGAATCATACAATTATAAATAGATATAATTTTTCCCAATCTTAATTCCGATAGTTAACCAACTAAATAATATTCAGGAACATTATTTTCTTCACAAAAAATATTTTCTCTCTTAAAGTGACTCTTAGCCCTACTGCCTGGTATTACGTTATTCCACTAGAAATTACACAGTAAGTTATTTGTGTAATCTCACGAAAAAACTCATGTGTAAAGCTATGTGGTATTCCATGCAGGTAATTGGTTGATAAATTTCATGTATAATGCTTGATAGCGTTCCACATGGCATTACACATGGCATTACACATGGCACTCCACATGGTATGCGTCGTGTAATTACGTTAATAAAATAAAAAAAATATTACTACATACATTAATAAATACCAAATGTAATTTTTACTTATTTAAGTACACGATAATACACCCCCAACTTTATCAGTTAATGAACAAAGTAAGGTCTGTATTGAATGGCCGTACAAAAATCGTATGTATAATTATAATAGTAATGAAGCTTGTGTGTGGATTTCCGGCTATGGACAGGTTATGCAAACGATATTTTGGCTGAAAATATACCCGCACATCAAATTATATTCTTTAAAATCAGCTTTTCAGTTTGGGGACCAATTATACGTTAATAATTTTTGTGACAGAGTAATCTCACGCGAGTAGCCACGATGCCTATGAAGTAAGTTTTGCTAAAATTACCAAAAAATGTCTACGTTTCACACACTTTGAATCTTTAATGTTTTACTTGTTGAAATAGTGAAATAAGTATTTTATCATCATATAATTACGCACAAAGGGCTTGCATATAACTTGTCTGTATGATACATTTGAGATAAAGCATTGGAAATTTAAGGATTTAGGTATTACAATAAATTATTAATGTTAAACAAACACATTTTTTCAATTTATTTTCGTAAAATAATAAACGTTTGTGGCATTTTCATTCTAAGAATGTAATAATAAAAAAATAGTGGCCTTTTGCCAGTACATTTTTTGATTTGATGCTGGTAGACACATAAGAACAAACGCACGTTTTGGGCAATCTATGCTATCTAAATAGTTATTTTTATAAATTATGGCATTTTTTAATAACTTCTCACTATTCATATACCTCTTTATACAACTTATTTCTTACTTCTTTAATCTTATGATCCATGCTCCGATTCATCTTCGCAAAATATTTTGCTTATGTTTCTTTACACATAAATCTGTTTTTCAAGAATTATTTGTACATTTCTAGAACGTAAGAATTTTTTTGATCAGTGAATATAATTGTTAATATTAAAAAAAAAGCAATAAGTATTTACTTACTTTTGAGATCCTTATATTTTTTAGGTGTTAAAGTTTTTCTTGGGCTTCTGTTCTCCAACTGAATTATTATCTTCTCTTTCGATATGCAGCGATTGGCTATTGCTTCAGTACTCCAGTATATGACAAAAATTTCTCGCAAAAAACATGCGGGCTCTCTTTTACATAAAAAATCGTAAAAATCTTTGTCCACATATTTATTTGCTCCTACGTACACCTATAAAAAATTTGCAGTGTGCAATCAACAATAAAACGGCATAGAATCTTATTCACAAAATAAGTGTAGAAAAATGAACACCTCACCTCATGGTTCTCAATGCTTCTAATTTCTACTTCGTGATTTCTATCTACAACTCTTGTATTCAGTTTCGGTTTTAAATTAAAAACGTTCTCATTATCCTCATCAGAATCATGACTTGAATTTTCTGGAGGGTTATCTCTTTTCTTAAAAAACCTGTAAGTTCTTCGAGGTGCCCTTCCTAGTATTTCCCCATTTTAGATGTAAAAATTATATGACAATGCAATTAATTGTAACTGTACCATGTACAGTTGAAATGTAAAAGAATTTTCAGTCGCACAATGTGTTCCATACATACGATCAGATAATAGCTATGCTCAACTATCAGATGTGACAATTATCAGAATAGTTTATTTCGTAGTTGATATGGATACAAAGAGAGAATTAATACTTTGCCATAAAATAAACGCATCTAGTAGATAACATGTTTAACTCAATCTATTGGCTCCATTGGTGCTGAATTAGTTACGTTTGAGACTGACAGCTTAAGTAAAATTGTTGTTTGTGTAGAGATTAAAGATAAAAAGTACATTGCCCAGATGCCCATCTACGACTACTGAATTATGTCTACCAGCATCGAATCAAAAAATGTACTATAAAAAGGCCAATTACATTCTTAGAATGAAAATGCCACAAACGTTTATTATTTTACGAAAATAAATTGAAAAAATATGTTTGTTTAACATTAATAATTTATTGTAATACCTAAATCCTTAAATTTCCAATGCTTTATATCAAATGTATCATACAGACAAGTTATATGCAAGCCCTTTGTGCGTAATTATATGATGATAAAATACTTATTTTACTATTTCAACAAGTAAAACATTAAAGATTCAAAGTGTGTGAAACGTAGACATTTTTTGGTAATTTTAGCAAAACTTACTTCATAGGCATCGTGGCTACTCGCGTGCGATTACTCTGTCACAAAAATTATTAACGTATAATTGGTCCCATAACTGAAAAGCTGATTTTAAAGAATATAATTAGATGTGCGGGTTTATTTTCAGCCAAAATATCGTTTGCATAACCTGTCCATAGCCGGAAATCCACACACAAGCTTCATTACTATTATAATTATACATATGATTTCTTTATGGCCATTCAATACAGACCTTACTTTGTTCATTAACTGATAAAGTTGGGGGTGTATTATCACAAATCTGACGATCAGGTGCAGACTTACGCACTGCCAGTGCGTAAGATTGTGCTACCAGGGGAGTTGTCTGCGCTACTGGTACCTAATCATTAAAAAAGCCTCAATGCTCTGATTGTGCGTGCTCTTACCTTTCATGAAACTGGATTCTTTTGCAAATTCATTATCATGATGATATCGAAGAGCAATTTCATCACACCAACCTCAGAACCATGATCTGTTCTGATGATACTTGGCAAAAATCGATGTTTTTTTTTATTATTTCGCAGTAATAAAATCCAATTACTTTTGGGTTGTTGTTCGTAGAAGCTACTTCAAATGACAACACTTATCTGGAAAAACGATCGATAAAACCATAAATGGCAAAAAGCTGTATCTTTTCAGCTTATCGTGGCCATCGGAGTGCCACATGAAATTCGGCCCTGGAACTGCATATACTCTCCGTTTTAATTTATATTTACATCGTTCAGACACTCCTTCTGGATCTAGTTCTCTTGATATATTCTAATAGTTTCTTATATGTGACTTAAAAATTATTTTGTTGCATCTGCTTTACACAAAAATACATTACTATTATAGCAGCTATTGACATTCGATGTTCTAAAAAAAAAAATTAAAATAAGTTAATGAATATAAACAATTAACATTAGAACACATTTAATATTTTATATTCCAGCTGGTACTTTCACTTGAATTTTACTTCCGCTTAAACACAATTAAGGGGACCTGCGAAGTAGGTAGAGTTCAAATTTTGAGTGAATGCTCCCTCGCCTCATCTCGCCTCCCTCCTCTTACTCGCCCCCTCAGCTAATGCACTGCACAACCTCGCCGTGCATGCTTGCTTGCTAACTCGCTCGCTCGCACTCTCGGTTTTCGATAAATTCGGCATGCTTGCGACTTCGTATACAGATGGCGTATAGGCGCTTCCGTATTTGGTACTAAGAACTTACATATGTTTATAGTATGTACCGAAGCTTAACCTCTACTTGTTTGTACTTCCGTTAATTAAATTTTAATTTTAATTTTGTGTAAGTTGTACTAACGAGGATGTTTTACTTTTCCTCAATTTTTGAAGAGAAGCTTTCAAGTGTGAGCATGCAAGTGCGCTGAGACTCTAGAAATTAGCATGTTGAGTTTTTGTTTATGTTCAATTTAATAATGAATCCAGGTATGTAATTGCATTGAGTAACTGGGGATTAGCTGCTTAGGATTTTGTTTATAAAATAACCAAAACTGCAGAGAAGCGACCGCAGTGAGTTACTGGGAATAAAATGATTGGGATTCAAGCGATCATGGGTAATTCATTACTTAAATACCATTAGCTTTATTCGGTTAGTTAAGGTTATTCACTACGGATTAGTTAAAACTCCTCTTTTATACTAAATAGCATAAAAAATCTTAAGCGCACTGGGATTCGGTATTTGGATTTGGTATTTTCGGGCTTTGAGCGCTGAGTCTTCAAGTTTAAGACGTTTGAACGACGGGCAATCAGAAGTTGGCTGCACACAAGTGTGGATAAGTTCTCAGCACGATCTTGGCCCACTGGTGTGCGTCTGTATGTAACAGTATACTGCCTGATATCACTGCAGTATATATTACGTTTCCGGGACTTCCGTTGTGGACACGTAGGAGAGTGGACGTGTAAAAGTAAGCTCCTGAATAAAGCAATAAATAGAAGAAAGAGAAAGGGTGGATAGTTGTAATAAAGTCTTTAAAAAGTGGTGAAATACACGAGGACATAATAAACGGTGACAAAAAGTGAAAAAGAAAGTAAAACAGGAGGATTATAAAGGATTGAAAAACAGGTAGGACAGAGAACGCGAGAGACGAACAAGACGCCGATACAAGTCGCAAAAGAATAGTGCAATCGTATGAACAAAGGAAAAAGTTGTATACGAAGGAAAAGGGAGAAAGAAAGAAGTGATAATAATTAAAGAAAAGTGAACAGTGAATAGTGAAAAAGTGGACAAACAGGGGTATAGAAAAAGTGAGGTCAGGAAACCCAGTAAGAAGGAAGGGCACGGGTAGGGAAAGGTGATTTCTTTTTATCGGTTACCGAGAGAGAAAGTAGATAAGGAAGATACCAAATTTTCCAACGGTAGTTACGTAATCAATAAAGAAGGAACCCTAAAAAAAAAAGGATATTGTTTATAGAGACAGTAGATAAAGGAGTTTTTGACAACCTGGTTACTGGCAGTAGATAAAAAGAATTTCTGAATTACCGGAATTGACAGAGTCGCTAAGGAAGATATCTGTAGAGTCGGTAAAATTTTGAAAATGACAGGAAAAAACGCAAATATTAACACGAGAAGTAATACAAACACAAATCCAAAAATCAAAGATCAATCCACCCTGAATTTCCAGAGAGAAAAAGAGAAAAAGGATGAAAGTCAGGATGTTAAAGAACAAAATGATAAGATGAGTAGGATAGAAAAGAGATTAGATAGTATGTTTGAGTTGATGGAAAGATTAGAAAAAAGAGAAGAAGAATGGAGAGAGGAAAGAAGCAGGTGGTTAAAAGAAAGACTAGAGTGGATAGAAGAGAAGAAAGCTATTGAAGAAAGGATCAATAGATTAGAATGGGAATTAGAAAAAAATGAAAGGGAGAAGAGAAGACAGAACATTGTCATTAAAGGTGCAATTA
>NW_019379853.1:1028-206653 GCF_000648655.2 Copidosoma floridanum | reverse complement strand
AAAAAAAAAAAAAAAAAAAAAAAATAGCAACTATGATGAAAAAAGTCTGTAAAACCGGAAGAGTACGTACAACACAAATACGAGTAGTGAAAAAAAAAGGAAACAAAAACAAAACCTAGACGAGGCAAAAAAAAAAAAAAAACGAGAGGCGACACGGAGCGGTGTACAGCAGCAACAGAAACACGACGGGAGAGTGCGAAATTCCTGCACTAAATGCAGAAAAACACGTGAACGGACGCCCGCGTGCGAGAGAGAGAGAGAGTTCCAGCTCGAAATGCTGGCTCAGGATAACGAACGAGAGGAAGGGAGGTAGGGAGGGAGAAAAAGTTATCCGGCCTATTGTGTCCGATTGTCATCGCGTGTCGGATTATTCGCGAGATGTAAACGTCGATTCTATCTCACGGTCTATTTTTTTTTTTTTTTTTCCACTCCCTGAAAGGGAGGCCAAAATGCGCGCGCAGAGGCGCTAGAAATGACGTACAACAGGGCACCGGGACACATTCTTTTGAAATTTCGCAAAATGGGCTCGCTGCCAAAGAATCTCGGGCGCGTGTGCTCCATCGCCCATGGGGACCATTCCCCTCCTTCTCCCTCGTACAGAGCCTCGGTGCTCTCGTTTTCCGTCTCGGGTCCCTTTCCTTCCTACAATCCATGCATAGGTATATCCCTTAGGCCTTGCTCGCGTTCGACTATTGAAAAGCCTTTCGCTGCTATGCGACATTATGTCCGCGCATTCTCCAGGCGTGACGGATGAAGCACACACCCACACACTCGGATGACTCTTCTTTTATTTTTTTTTATTTTTTCGAAAGTATGGGCGCCATTGATTATTTTTTCCGTGTTCTCGTTCTGCGATTTCCACGTGGGTATACGTGCACACGCCTTTTGTCCCTAAAAGTCCCGAGCGGCCGTGTGTGTCGCTGGTCCCTAATGAAGCAGCCACACACGCGCCAAATGATTGCACATCGCGTTTTCATTCTTTTGGCTCGTCGGTGGCTGCGAAATATCTATGCGGTCTCGAGCGAAAATGGGTCGATTCCCTTGTTTGTTGGAAAAACTGGGAGCCTTGGGGGGGAGGAGGAGTTGGAAAATTGTTATTGTGTATCGATCGCGGGATAAACGAGGGGGAAAAAGAGGTCCCTCTGCGGCCCGGTGCGGGTCGCGAAGATACGTGGAATCGTGATTTCTAATAACCCTCCGGAGTTTTGGCTGGTCGGGATTGCTTTTTAAATAGAAGCATTTGAAAAACAATAACATCATTCTGGAATGATTCGAGTGTGTGGTTTGATAAATTTTCAAAAGCGATCCGTGGAGGTTTTCAACGTTGAATGATCAATGGTATATTGCCATCAAGAAAAATTTTTTCAGTAATTTAGAACATGGACAGTAATGAAATTAAAACTCAAGTACAAAGTCCATTTGTTTCATTTAATTTTTTTAAATTTTATTTTGCATGTACGTTTCGTCGCTTTGGTCAACTACATATTCACTAGTACCAAAATATTGTAAAATCGGTTACACAAACTATGGTGTTGATATTCAATTGGCATGTTTTATTTTTTTTTTCAAGGTACATCTCTATTTATATTTTCGTTAATGTAACAAAATTAAAAAAAAAACTTTTTCAAATACAATAGTAAAAATGACCATCAGGTATCGATGGACCTGTCAAATATATCAATCAACCTTGAATGTAAACCGAAACCATCAAACGATAACCTCGCAGCCTTGCGTTTATTTGAATGAACTTTTTATACAGAAATAGTTTGCCACAAATTTTTATCTCGTATAGAAAAAAAAAGACCATCACTGTAAATCTCAAAGTTTAATTGAATCACCATCTTCGATCATACCACGTACTATTGTCCTGTAATCCCGAGCGCAACCCGTCAGTAATATCAAGCTTTTGATCCAATGCGAAGGCTATTATTCTCATCCGCGGAGATCCGCAGGGCGAATTTTGATAAGCCGTCCTTTTACAAGAAGTCGTGTAATCCTTTTACAAAATACAAAAGGCGTGTACGCTGTTACACCGCTCGCATTTAAAACTTGAGTCGAGATAAACTGGTCGATGGTTTTTTTCCGATGAAAAGAAACAGATGAAAAAATAAAAAAACAGGCCCCAGTTGACGACGTTGTTTTCTCGAGAGGGTGGGATACGTTCTTGGAATGCCGGACAAAAGAGGGCGAGGCGGTTCCGTCAAAGTTTAAGCAGCGAGTGAGCCCCCCCCCCCTCGCGCAAATCGCATTTTCGAGCTCTGGTCGGTGCACGCGCGCAAACACCCACACGGACTCACTTTCGTTTTACCTCTGACCTACACTCGCGCGCAAGTGCACCCGAGTCTCCGTCTCTCATTCTTCCTTCGGCTGTGCGCCCTGACCCGAAAAATCGAACCCAATCGAAAGAAAAACTGCCGTAGAATCGGACAGTGGAGAGGAAAGGGGCCACAAAAAAGCTTAGCTGAGAGAAAAAAAAAGAAAAATTCACGTGCGAATGGTGAGGGGAGAGGAGGAAAATGGGGCGAGGAAGAGTACGTGTGGATTGTGTCGGCCACCCTCTGCTTTTACGACACCGTTTTCCTTCTTCATTTACATATCCGACACTAGCTTGCACTGCCATTGCATGAAAAATACACCGTAACGTTGACGAGTTGCTTATTTTTTGCTTGATCCTCCATTATGGGTTGATCATGTGTTGAGCTTGAAACTTGAATTGTCGGATCTTGCGAATGAAAAAATTAGATTATTATCAAAAAATAGAGGATTGAAGAGGGTGTTGTAAAAATATTCTATAGCTGTAAGCATTTAATGTGGGAGCTGTGGTTTTCAAACTAAAATTCTTTTGTCATATCGTAAATGTGTCCCCTATACAATTTAGTCAATTCTAATGCTCAAATGGCAAAAATTGTTTTGCAGCATCCCATTTTTTTGCTTGTACTGTATAATTATCTTATATGCACGAGTGCCGTATTTTTCAAATAACAAGCAAATCTTTGTGAATTTCGCTTACTCAAGAGTCTTGATGCCAAGCACATTTTTGTCATCGGTAAAAAAGAATTTACCAAAAAGAATCGTAAAGTAAAAAAGTAGATAGTTTCAATAGCAGTGTAGCACGTAAAGATTAAAAATCAGTAAAACGCCACAATCATCGTATCGGCATCCAAACGATGCCGTGAAGGCTCGATGACCCCCCATCTTTTTTCTCCCATTACACCGTTGACCTCTCGCCACATCAATTATCACATAATTACCTTTACAACGCAAAAATCAACACGTTCACGAGTTCCCCCCATGCCTATATTATTCCGTGAAAAATGTAAAAGTAAAACAAATTACGTCCAGCGTCGAAGAAATTATGCATGCAACTACATACGTAAGTATCGCTCACGAGCTCAGCGGTGGTGGATTGTAATCGGGGGTGGGCTGTATGAATGTTTCACATATCACCCTTCGAAATGACTCGACCCTTTTTCTCATCCCTCTAAACCAATGGATGACAAACACAAACTCAAAGTCGTGTGTATATATATATATATATATATATATATCCCCGCGCAGTCAAGTGTATACACAGCATTACACCAAGGTCTCGTTTTCACAATCCGAGACCCTCCCTCCGTGCTCTTATTTTTTCTCCCCCTCGCCCCCAATGTATATGTGTGCACAATACACATGCGGCCCCCCTTGCAAATGCGGCACGCGTGCGTATGGTTATACGTATCATTTGAGCACGCGCTTCGCAGTCGATGGCTCGAGCAGAGGGTATATCCGTATTACATACATAACATTGTGCAACCCCCCTTAGAGAGGGGGGGGCTGTATGAATTGTCTTTCACCTCTTTGTTTTTGCCACTCCCATTTTTCATTACCCGATCGAAGGGGAAGGACTGTACGGTAAAGAAGACGAGAAAGGAAAAAAAAAAACTAGTCCATTAGAGGCCGTAGCGGCTGCCTCTCTCTTGTTTTCCTTTCGCGTCTCTTCTCGTTCTTTAAAGTCAGAGGCCAAGACGCGCGTGGGAAGGGTCCCCGCGATATTCATTCGACAGCACGTCTCGTGCCTCGTACGTTAATGATTGCACCTGTGCTCATTGTTTTTTTGTTATTTAAAAACGCCACTTACTTTGGTTTTTCATCCTGATAATGAAAAAAAGCTCAATTACGATAAACGAAAATTCATCCCTCCTTTGTCATCGTAGTTGCTATAGGTTTCATGTCTGCGTACTTTAGCATCGAAGTCTTTGGTACATTGTCCCATTGGAGGCGGTGCCCCAAAACCCATTACGAATAAATTAAAGCCAGTGCGATAAAAATCATACTATGAATTCTCTCAACGCAAGCCAGATTTCACTGAGGATAATTTCCAGGGAGCTAAATTCCCAGGGTCCATTTATCATCCCTAATTGGGCCCGGGATTCTCCGCGCACTATTAAAATAGATGTTTCAGCGTTTAAAGTCCATCTGTCACGGGGGCCTTTTTTTTTTTTTACGAATCATCGTCGAGTCATCTTGAAAAAGTTACGCGTGATAATCTTTACCGTTTGATTTTATTTCTGTAATATTTGCATTTTCTTTTTTCTCATACCATAACAGTTACGACGAAAAAAAAAAAAAAAAAAAATCCGGAGAGCAGATGGCTTTTGTGCGCCGTCAGGTAGTGGGAGTCGAAATAAGCCTAGCTCCGACGAATAATCCTAATGGACCGTGGCGTTAGAGGACGCACAAACGAACAACGGGGGGAAAAAAAAACAAAAACAACTCGCTCATCGCTGTTATGACGTTCCCGAGCCCCCGTGCAGCCAAACGAAAAGAAGAGCATGAGCATGTAAGCCGGCCAGTATATATATATACGTGTGTGCGGGTACGAGAAGTAAGGCGTATACTACTCGCGAGAGAAAACGGTGCATATATATAGGAGAGCTCTTTGACACTCACCCGCGGCGATGCATTGGCCACTGTGGTAGCCGTCACGTGTGTACGGGGGAAAGAAGAGTCGAGAGAAAATGTAGGCGAACAATGCACAAAGGACTCGGGTTTGTAGGAGGATGGGGAATGTAGTGACGTATGGTACAGTGGAGGAATAAATAAACGTGATGGTTAGCTAAAGAAGATGATGTTGCAGATAGTTGCAGGAACAGGCTTTTTTGAAAATGCTCCGGTTTCTAAGATATAATTTATTTAAAATCAATACAGATTGAAAAAAAAAAAAAAAAAAAGAAATACTTTGGAAATTCTTCTGCGTAATGGATCGAAATTTGTTTTAGTATTTTTGGCGTTTGCGCTGGGAACATTTTCAGAACACGCGTTATGTGGATGAGGATGAGAATAAAGGACGAGGGAAAGTTGGAGGGTGGTATTTTGCATACGCGTGAGAAAAAAGGGGAAATTCATGGCCTCGCTTATCCTTGTTTTGCCCTGAAAATTGAAGCGGTATTAAATTTTTGCAAAACTTTTGTTTTTTTGTTGTTGTGAAGGTACCAACTTGGTGTGAAATTGAAAATTTCATGTCACATGCTTAAATTGACTTACTTGCTGATATAGACGAGAAAACAATTTTTCAAAACCCTTTCAGCCATCCTTTTGATCCAGAGCATTTACATTGAAGTATAAAATTAAAAAATGTTGTATTCCAATGTGATCTAATCCGTGAATTTTTTGCATTGTGTAAAACGTCACTTAAAAAGTTCCAGACCCAACAGTAATTATTGAATTTTCTTTCAATTAAACTTAGCTTAATGCGTACATGAAAGCATCTATTACCAAATTTCAGCTTCATCAAATGCAAATTACTTTACTTTACTTATAGTTAGTTTTAGTTGATAACCATGGAGTACTAAACGTACATTTTAAAAATCTGAATGACTGCAGTTTGGTAGTTTTTCTACAAATATTTGTGGTAACTATTATGAAACGTTATTTTATTTGTATGATAACTCAATTCTTACGTAAACAATCTTCCCCTCACCCCATTTGATTACAATTAATGTGTCAGGATGATTTTCATTGCTTTTTGAAGTTTAATTCAGGTAATTTTACTGCTGTCTCGTTAAACCAAGTAAATAAATCAAATCAAGTTTAAAAATGTTTTTACTTTTTATTATTCTTGAGGATTAAAAGTCATTGCAAATTGTTCACTTCTAAGTCATCTGAGTGTTTTCGTTACCTAGCCTTCGTTAAACAGACAAAAGAAAAAAAAAAAAAAAAACAAAAAACAAATCAAAGCTCAACTTGTACGAAAAAAAGAGAAATATTACTTTGACTTCCCCCCCTAAAAAAAAGCCCACTTCACCCTATAACAGCTCATACGATACCCAGTACTGTTTTTTTCCCTCACCGTCGAGTCGACCTCTGTCACGTCTAAGCGGACAAAAAAAGCAAAGCAAAGCGAAGAAGAAAAAAAAAGGTGATAGGGTACGTCAATATCGCGACCACGCGCACTTAACTCTCACGTCAGCCGCAACCGAACTGTCATACTCGCTCTTTAATGAAGTGGATATTTTTAACCTGTGAGCCCCCCAAGGTAGGGCCTTTAGTGGATTGCCCGCGCACGAAAAGTGTTGAAAAAAAATTAAATAAATACAACAAAAGAAAAAAAAAAGAGCCAGAAAGAGAGCGATGAGAAAAAAAGATAGCGCCGCCTCCGGAGGGACGTTTTGACAAGCTCGCGTGATTTAAATAAATGGACTTCTCGCGCGGCTCAGCGAGGACACGAATGTGTATGTGGGCGCCAAGTGCACGTGTGTTTATACGTGTCCGTGAGTGGATATGAAAGTGCGGTACTCCGAGCGGGTATATTTTTGGCACGCCCCCGGGCGTATTAAGGTGCCATATATGGCATACATATATATACATACACACCCGTAGGTATACTTTTTCGCCTGCTGCTCTCTAGCGTCGATTAATATTTCGCGGAAAGCCTTCGGATGATACGAGGAGGAAAGCCAGAGAGCTTTCATGATGGATCCTTTTTTTATTCCGTCGCTAAACAGCACAGGGCGATGCCTTGCAATTTTTTTTTTCTTTTTTTTTTTCCGTTGCGCGTGTCCCTTTGCTCTCCGCGCGAGATCCCCCTGCGTTTTCGCTTCCGAAGTGGTATTAGTGGTAACGCCTACGCTGTTTGGCCCCGGGTTTACTCGGTAAACTTTTTTCGTGTGATTTACCTTTTTCATTATCATGGTTTTTCTTTTTTCCGCGAGACGGGTGTTGGTTATTGCCATTTTTCAGGGCTTCTTTGCTTCCCGAGGAGCTAAAAATTTCCAACTGTACCATTTATATTTATGTACGAGGGAGTGGTATGGAGATTAATGAAATTAAAAAAAACTTATTTTCACATTAACATTATTACAAATGATTAATGTATGTTTCGGTGCAACATAACAGTGTTGGTAGGGATGAAAATAAATATTTGAAATCATAGTTTTGCAAATATCAATAATTGTGTCTAATATGAGGTGAACAACAAAAAATAGAGATGATGTTTTTTTTTTATTTTTCAGGTGGGAATTTCATAAAATCGTCAAAGGAACTATTATGCGACACGTAATAATCACTAGTTAACAAACATGACTACGCACGATTCAGCGGCTCGGCTGTCCAGTATAGTCGCCTTCATCGTCTTCATAAATGGTGAGTTTCAATCAAAATATTTGGAAAAATCAACGTAAATTTACACCTTTTCGTAGTACTTGTGATGGAATATCTTTAAAAAGTATTAATTATTACGTCTGTTAATTTTATTACCATATCTCATAATTTTGTTATAGAAGCCACAGTTTAATTTCTTATTTAATACGCGAGCTTCTCACGATATTTTTGTTTCTCCCTGATAGTCTTTTTCCCCCTAGATTGCCCTAATCGAGCAAGTTCCCCCTAAAACTCATACCTTTTTTTATTCATAAGAACAACAATGACGTATCAATAATAGTAATGATAAAAAAAAAAAAAAAAAATCTACCACGCCATCTTAAACGAAGATGAGGCGAAACCTCCTACTCCCCAAAAACCATCAATCAGGGCAGATTACTCGATCGCCCGGTTGCCCCAAAAATAAAAGAACAACCGATGACTAACTATGTCCCTCTCTCTTTCCCGTCCTTCCTCCCAATTCTTCCTCTCCCTATACGTAACAACGTTATTTATTTCGCGCCATCCACCCATCAGCCCCACTCGGCCACCGCGTTCGCGTGTGCGTGCTTCGCCTACTTTCCACATCCTGTATGGCATACACAGCAAGTTTCGTGGCGTTTTATTTCTCGCTCGCACGCTAGAGCGCAATAGCCGGCAGATAGCCGGGCCGGTGGCGGATAAATCGGCAGCGTTAAATCAGAGCCGACTTAGGCAAATCGCCTTTTCCGCGGCACGTTTATCAGCAAATGACCCGCCGAGCGCTGCTCTTCTCTCTTGTTTAGGTACACGCTTGTATACGTGGATACATGCATCCTGGTATATACTCATTACGTGGGTATACACGTGAGTTTTGGTATTGTGTCATTGCATGTGTTTCGAGAGTTGGAGAAAAAGTGAAACACATGCACAGCATATATAACTCGTATGCTTGGAATAAAGGAAGAGATGATGGTATACGAGAAATGCATGATTATACTGCTTTTGAAAGAAAAGTACCTGCTTAATGATATGCTATGTGATTATACTTATAGTAAGTTGGTGAAAGTAAAACATGAGTTGCAGGTAATTAACTTGCACCATGCCTAGGGGACAAAAGGGCTACTGGATCATTTGGTGCGTGTAGCAGGACGAGGATTACCGAAACATTATTTTTTGAAATCTCTCCAAGTAAAATCACGTAAAGTATATTCACAGTACAGCTATAAATGGCTCATCACAAGCTGATGTTCACCAGCTCATTTGCTTCCACTTGTTTTACCTTTTACCCGTTGCTTACAAAACAACTTTACATTATTCTTACCTTCCGTATCTTTTGCTGTGAAAATTATTTTGATTGTTAAAATATTGTGATTTCAACAATTTAATGGCAATAATTTGGTCGCTTCGATAAGACTTACTATATCCTCACGAGATGCACCTTTGGCTGAATCTTCAATCATCCATCAAATGCTGATTTAACCCAGTAAAAAAAAAAGAAAAAAGGGACCAAAGCCACATGATACGATTCCGATAATTGGAAAGTAATAATCGATTCTAAAAACTCTATGATGACACTTTACTCCTCGAATCCACACGGTACACACACCAAGACTCAAGACGTGTTGGCCTCGTCAACGATGCTCATTTTCAATTTCATCGATTGCCATTAATAAAAAAAAAAAAAAAAAAATGGAGAGGAAGGAAGACAATGGAGTAGAGTTCAGACAGGGCCATGAATTCGGTGCTCCATTATGATCAAATCCTCACCGGCCGTCTTTTACTTTTTACCATCAGATGAGTTTGAAAGGAAAAACGGGGCACGCGGGGCAGAGATGGGGCATTGTTGAAAACCCCGATGAAAAGTAGTCGCATCGCGACCTCGTTACACCCTCGAACCCCCCCCCCCCCACTCTCCTCGTTAAAGATGTGAATTTATTTCCATGCAAATTAATGATGGCCGCACGGTCACGAACTCGATCACTAGGTAAGATCGTACCCGAGGACGGGGGTGGTGGGCTCTTAGTGGTGAAATTTAATGTCCCGCGAACTGTTACGGCCCGATCGTAAATTATTTACAATCGAGTGGTCTTTACTCCTGGAGCTGTACCGAGAAATCTCTCCAGACGTTATTTACACCGCACGTAGTACAGGCTGTTTTTTTTTTATTTCCCCGAGGTGGGGAATATCGAACAGCTTCGCAGCTCGATTGGCCGTTGTAATTATTATTTTATTTTACAATAGAGCTGGAGGTTTTTGTCGATTGGGCGAAAGTACAAGCTTTAAAAAAAGCACACTGGCAACACACAGAACTTTGCACACGTGAACCCATTGGAATGACGAAAGGACGGGATAGCTCTTATCGAAATCCTCGAGCCATCTATGTGCATACCATTCACAGTACCGACAAGTGCCCCGGTGGGGTGTGGCGTTGGCATATTAAAAAAAAAAAAAGAGAAAAAATTTTTTTCCTTCAAATCGCCAAGGGCTCTATCAAACGTATACGTACATTGGTACGTATACACACGCGGATATGCTCGATTCTGGGTCAACGTATAGCTGCCGGTCCTTTTCAACTGGCGTTGCAGAAAGGCAACGTGTGTATATATACATATATCTACCTGGCACTCGTCGACCTAATCCTCTCCTTTCTCTCTCCCTTTCGACTGTGGGGGATGATGCTGCTCCTGTGCCGTGTCGGCGTCACTCACGCGTACACGTACGTGTGTATACCAACATGCATGTGCGGATCTGCAGTCAAATCACGTTTCCCTGCACGTATATTCGTCCTCCGTTGGATTTTCGAACTCGCGCCCCGTTTCCGGTGAGTCCTGAATGCCACGGAGCCGAGAGAGGGAGTCGTCGCGTTGTCGATCGGACGTCCGATTTGTAAAAGCAAAGTGCACGAGTCGGGAGACCAAGTTGTACGATGTTCCACGCTATATTGTGTATATACCAACTGGTTTTACGTTAACTTGTAAACATGAATGAATCGTCATTGGGGCACCAAAAAATCAATTTTTTTTTTTTTTTTTTTTTTTCTTATACAAACCCACCTTGTTGTTCATTGAAAATACACCCGAGGTCTGTAAAAAGAAAAATAAAGTGACCGACAATTGGGGGACATTCACCTTAGACATGATTTATATCCGAGACAATTACCGCATGCGCGAATCACTTGTACCATTTTTCAACACTCAAAGCACAATTGTTTCAACTTTGTGGAACTGTAATGTTAATCCGTGCGTAAAGTGTACAGGTATAAAAAAAGTGTCGAACTCTATAATCGAAAAACAACCCCCTTTCCTGCATTGCAACGCGTTGGCTCGACAGCACGCAAATTTATACACTTCATTGTTCCCATCCTCCTGCGTATATATTTCTCCTTTCACGAGTTGCATGCACCGTCAGCTCACAATAGACGCACCCACAAGAAGCTAGAGAAGACAACTCACTAAATATACTCTGCACCTAAGTCGAATTTAACGTTGCAATTAGGCATACGTGGGTATAAGACGCTAAGACCTCCATGATCATTGAAGTAGAGACACAAAGACACTTGCTCGCGATGCACACGGGGTTGGGGTGGGTCTTATGGAAGTTTCGCGATAGGAGGGGCTTTTCATCGGGCCGAGAAATTATGTGCCATCTTATTTTCCTGCCACACACGTTTACGTATGCATATATGTGTGTATAGTACGCATGAAGACGAACTTTGAACTAATAGCCGGTATATATGTATGGAGGAGCGATATAGGCTTTGACTCCTTTCGCTTGCGTACTGCATTGTGTGCGTGAGTGTAAGTATGTGTTTGTTTGTTTGTTCTCTTCGAGGCTCGGAAGATATTTTTCATACAACGCGGCTTCCGCTGAGACGGGGTGAATTATATCTGCCGAGATAGTACCGAAGAACTCGAGGTGTTTGTGAAATTCCACGACTGTTGTCTTGAGAGTGTCGATGTGGAGTTTTGGTTGTTGGATTTTGGAAACATTTTAATCAGCTCGAACGTGCCTCATTTAGTACAACTATAGATTAATCTTTGTGTACGTACTTTCTGCATTCGTGTCGAATTTTTTTTTGCAATATAATCTAATCATCGATGATTTTGGCATTCAAACGAACCTTTCGTTACCCAAAAACACCGTAGAGCTACTTTGAATAATGACATACATGCATGTATACTTGATTAAAATATTTTTAATTGAACCTCGTTACAATGCTCGTCCAGGCCGAGCTGAATCGTCAATCGGCCTTTTAACAAATTCATGCGACGGTTATCATTGATTGTACGATCAATCCATTAAAATCATTTTTATCTTCCGTCCATGGGTACTCTCGACCAATGTATTGTGCATTTCAATATCGTATCGAAATCGGAATAAAATATCACGGGGGACCCGCCAAATATGTATATCATCCATTTGAAAAAAAAAAAAGTAATTGAAAAAGTGTGTACGCCATTAATCCAGTTGCAAAGAACTGACGAGGGGGGTAATAGGAGAAAAAGAAAAAAAAAGAGCTCCTGTAAAATACAAGCCCCCGCGGCTCCAGCTCGATAAAAACGCCATTGCTCCGCTAATTACGCCAAATTACCCTCTGTCCTCGGGCTCTGAGAAAAAAAGAGAAAAAATGCCAAACTTCATTTTCCATAAAACATGGAAGAAGGAAAAACGGGCATATCTCAAATCTCCGATCGCGGAGGGGTTTACAGGATCGTACCACGGTACTCGCGCCTCGGGCCAGCCAATCAGCGGCTGCGGTTTCTACATTGGCTCTATCAAAGATTTGTCTCCCCTGCCTCGTGAACCGCCACGAGGAGCTGCACTTGTGTACGGTCGACCGGCAAGTCACGACGATACAGTGCGCGGTTGTATACATATGTTTCCCGATGTGTATGTTTGCATGCGGCGATTATTACGAGCAAACGATGTTTGGGACGTCGATTCGCTCGATTGTTTGACGCTCCGCGGAAAGGGAGGATGGAGATACTCTGTTGGGCGGTAGTTGGTCCGACTTGTTGCGAGTAAAGTCACGATCGAAGTTTGGGCTGCTCTTGGGTAATATCGAGGAGTACTGGGTCGCAGCTGTACTATACTTTTACAGATTTGCAATTTATTTTCAAGCTACCACTACTGCACATTTTCTGCACTCGACTTTCAAATTAAAGCAAAATTTCTACCGTAGGAACTTTATGCAACGTTTAATTTTTTTTTTCTCTTTTTTTTTTTTTTTTTTTTTTTTTTTTCAATGCTTATATTTTCATTGGTCGAAAATAATAATGGTATATTTCGTTGCAAGGCAGGAATTTTTAGTTAGTTTTACATAACTTCAAACGTAACGTTAGTACACGTAAATACAATATATACACGTAACTCCAGAAAAAAATCTCGTTCGACGTGGCCCGGCCACTGCCGTGCAGTTCCACGGCCGTGAAATTAGGTCAAATTTACATGGATTTTGAATTTAAAAACTCAATATCAGTTTTGTAGCGGAAAAAACGTCTTTTTCACCTTACGACGCTACAAAGCACCCACCCCCTCAACTCAACACCATCGATTTCTCCTTTGATGATGTAACGTTACAAAAACACAACCGACGTGGGTCTAAGATCCCCAAATCCTAACAACGCGATGATCATCGGACTAGTTTATCCCCGCTAAAGTGGATCAATTCCACCCGGGAGCGATGAAATATTCATCCTCCTTCGTCACGTCGAGACTCCCCGAATCCTCGTAAAGCATACCTTCCTGTAGGAATCACCCCGCGACTCCGCGTCTAATCTGTTTATCTTGCGAAAAAAATAATCAGAAAAAAAAGCTATATCCCGGCCATTTCTCTCTGCTGGCAGCAATTGCACCCTCCCCGCAACTCTGTTCCACCGCGGAAAATTCATTTTTCATTTCTCGGAGTTGCAGCGGCTGCAACTTTTATCCTACTCTCTTTCTCTGATGCATCCGTAAATGCATGCAGCGAAGGGCCAAGGGCCGATTATCGAAATGGAGCTCCCCTATGTCTATGCGAGGGAGAGAGAGAGAGAGGTGAATCGATTCGACCTGATTCACGTGTATACGTATATATTATGTGCCCGCTACTGTAATGGGTGCCGATCGTTTTTATCTCATACGCGTTCGTACGTGGGTGCAGGCGAAAGGGCGTCATGAATTATGGCGCGCGACGAAAGGAGCGAGTCAGGCCAAGGGGGGATTTATGTTGTTTTATCGATTTTTTTTTTCACCTTTCTTCTTTTTCCATACTTTATATTTCGCGCAGTAAATACAGCCAAGGAGCTCGAGAGCTCGGAAAAGTGGATTTATTTCTCGATTGGTTACGGAAATATCGGGAAATGTATTTAATGCCGAATATAGAAGTTGGGGTGGGGGTGGATGCTGGAAAAGGCACACACGGTTACATCGTCGAAAGTTGCTTGGCTGTGAAATTTAAAGTCACGCGGATGAAAAATTTCAGCGCTCGTTTCAAACTTTTTCATTGAATTATTTTACCACCTTAGGATGTGTTAGATGCCACAACTTATCGAAACGCTTGTACATTTCCCTTCAAGTGCCGATATCACGAAGCTCTCTTCTCTTCTCTGTGTAGTAGTTTACGAATTCAAAGGTGAAACAAGCACTGCCAACACGATTCTCCTCCTTCCGAGCGTTTTTCTAATTAACGCAAGAAAGTCTCGAGAAAAAAAAAAGCCCCTGCCCCTTGTCTTCGTTAGAGTACAGAATACCGAGTGTATGTATGTACGTACACCCACGTAGGGATCCTTTGACGTTGTTGTCGTCGCTGATGATACGAAAAAAAAAAAAAAAAAAAAAATGACGCTACCCGAGACTACTGAAACGAAGACCCTCTTGGGTGCAAAGGGGTGTGGAAAGAGGCTTGCTGCTAATATCTTTATTATCCCTTCCCCCCTTAACTCTCCTTTCCATCCCTCGCGTCAGCGAGCTAAGGACACGGAAGCGAGCCGGCTCCCTTTTCTCTGTCTAGTAGAGCGCGATAATTATAAATGTCGATGGCTGGTGTAGGGTTTTGTTTGCCTCTCCCGTTTCACTCCTCCTTCGCTGACTTCCTCCCTCCCTCCCTCTCTCTCACTCTCTCTTTTCGTTTCCACGGTGTACCTTTTAATCAAGCCTTGCGAAAGAAACTTGTTTCCGGGGAACAAGATAAAGAGGGGCTCTGCCCCGGAGACGTAGTCCGACTTTATAGTTACTCGGTGAAATTAATGTGAAATTACGCCTCTGGTTTCTTCCTGATTCTATGAGTGGTTTTCAAGTTAGCACGACTGGCGAGACTTTTACATTTTTTTTTTTTTTTTTTTTTTTTTACTACTACTCCGAGATGCGTTTTTGATGCTTTTCTCCCAATGTACTCTATTCGCTGACAACATACCCACATATAGTTAAAAATCACAATGAGATACTTTGGTTCTCGATTTTTCCTGAATGCCACAATTAAACAAAAACCAAAGGGTTGAATAGAATAATTTCTCATCAAGATCCCTAATTGTTTGAAAGCGCAGCGACCGGCAAAAACAATATCCCTGTCGTTAAGATTTTTTGTGCCATCATGTCCATGTACTTTCTTCAGCCTCAACAAATAGAGGGACCTCTTGCTCCCCTCTCGAAAAAGTAAATCGCACAAGAGACCGCGTACAGACACCAATCGACTTTTCTCATCTCCCTCTTCACGAGGTCCCTTTGAACAGTGCTATACGTGCACACAAAACTCTGTGCAGCAGCCACTTTTTTTTGTGTACAAGCGATTCAGCGTACACTGCATCTATACGCTATTTTTCATTCCCTTCTCTTTCTCATCCTATTCTTCGTCGTCTGTGATACACAAATGAAAATAAAGGGACGAGTAAAAACAAAACAAAAAGTCACGAATGAAAAAAGAGCAAAAGACGGAGTAACGAGCGAGATGGGCCGGCTTTTACTCATACGTTGTACGCGTGTATAATATATATGCATTCGCAACAGCAAATCTCGGCAGCTGCAGTCCCAGGATGATGAAAGCCGCTTTTCATGAATATTATATGGGGTAAGTGTGTACGGGCGATGTATATGCACATCTAGTTTGAGAGAGAAAGTGCGAATAGGATGCATTACTCTTATTTTTTTGTAGATTTTTTCTTTCCGAAGACAAAATCCTCTTTTGGATTAATGTTAATGCTTCGAGGTACAGTTACATTTTTCTTAACAAGCAAGAATTTCAATTTTGAGTCTTGCTGTACAATAACAAAAGCAGATTTTTTAATGTTCGACTTGTTTTTCGGATTTCCCATTGCCTTTTTAGTTTAGTTTTTCCATTGACAAAGCAAATCCGTTAATAATTTTTAGTTACGTTCTAACTTATACCGTCGGGCATTTAAAAGCATTTCAATCACAGAGGCGTCCGCACAAAAGTTTTTCACCTACATTTTAAACTATTAAAAAAAAAGAAGGAAAAAATGAACAAAAAGTTTAACTTGTTCGTACACCCCATCCAGGTACACCTACATGATATTTTCTCACGTGCACGAGTCGGAAGGTACGTACATGTGTAATATCTGGAGCACAAAGTGCCCGCGTTCTTTAAATATGTATGTATACGTACGCGTCTCGGGGCCTATCTTTTTCGTTCTCGGTTCGAGTGGCTCTTTTTCTTCGCGAAAAACTTTCAGCTTACTCGTTTTTTCGGCCACTCCACCGTACTAACGGTCTCTTTATTTTTTCATCCCAAGACGAAAGAGTCCGTAGTTACACACTGCAGTCGGCAACGCTCGTCTTTTGTGCAATTAATGGGTGTTGGAACCACTGCCACCGCGTTAATGACTTTGCTACCATCTTTTACGGGAAAAAAAAATTAAACCAGGTTTAATTCTAGCTGCCCTTTTGAAGCACCTCAAGTCTAATGTTATTGTTGTTGTGGTTGCTCATTACCACCTTTTTGCGAGCGGGTAACGTTACACCTTTTTTCTACCATCACATCGTCATAATTTTCGAAGAGTGGCTTGACCAAAAATAATACAATGCATACACTAATGACGACAAATTTAATCAAAACTTAACCAACATCAATTATTTTAATACAAATAATGCAATATTTTGAAGGTTGTAATAATCTGACGTATTGACGTATTGAGAACGCAAGTAGAAATCAAATCATATCGAGGATGCGTAATATTCACCAATAGCATCCCCTTTGAAGACCAATGGTACAATGAACATAACTATCGAGTTCAGCCCGCCCTTAAAGCCTGAAGTTCCGAATGGCCGTGTGTATCTTGATCAATCGTACATTAATTTGGCCACGAGAATCAATCGAGCCTCCGTTTACCAATCTCGTACATTCCCACTCCTGCGTGTGTCTAGTGTTCTTATGCTAATCAAGCCGGCACTCCGTTTGTCCGTCCGTCTGTCCATCAGTTCTCGATGGCCATGTATACGTGTCTAATTCAACGTGGATCCGTAATGAATAGCCGTGTACGATGAGCCCTGCATCTTTACGACGTTGTTTGACGCGAGGGACAAGATTGTTGGCGAGCGTTTACCCATTTGACCTTCTGTTATGGAAATTTAAATCCGTGCAGTTGCAAGGAAGTAAAGACTTTTAAAAGTTTTTTTTATTGATTGCGTCGCATTTTTGGCTCATTTCCATAGATATCAAACCCTAATTCCACGTAATAATGAAGAAATAAGAATACATTATCAAGCATCAAGGAGACTAAATGTTGTCGCTTGATTCGTGTTCCCTGCTTAATCCCCTCGAACTACATTGTGTATACGAGTCCAAAAATTTATTCAAAAAAAAAAAAAAAAAAAATTCAATGATCAACGTAACAGGGTCACGAGTCGAATTCATTATCAAACGGGTATACATTGAAACTATATCCCATTGTAACGATGTGCAGCTCGCCCCAAAGTCCACTTGCTATACGCCTAAACAATTGTAACCGATCAAGTTTCATTCGACTGCGCTTCCTGGTGGAATCATTGCTCCATCGTGATCAATAAATGTTGATGTACCGTACACTTGTATAACCATTGTACAACGTGAAGGAAAAAAAAAAAAAAAAAAAAAAAACTTGACCCTATAGCCAAATCCTCAAATTTAGATTTGGCCTTGCACTGGCCGCGCGGAGGAGCTGGCAGCCGAGAAACGGAGCACCGCGGTCTTTTTGACCTCGTAAGCTCGGCTCTCGCGTGTTACATCGCGCCCGATGTCCCGATAAGGCCTGTACGTTCACGAGAAACGCTCCTGACCTACCCACTGCGTGCGCTTATACACGTGTTTGATTCCACTTATTCACCGTCGCTTTTTCGACTCGATTATTAGCCCAACGACGGGGGGTGTCTACTTATAGGTTGTTGTGTATGCCGTTAGCTCGTGTAACCCCCCCAGGAAATTAGATTCGTCGGTGCCCAACGAACGACTAATCCCTTTTTTCTTGTTACTCTCGCAGCTTATTTTAAGAGCATTAGTACATTATTCAAAGTACGGCTCCAAATGCAACGAACGTATAGTGTTCATGATATATTGATACTGCATTTATACACCCGAGTCGAAGAAGTAGTCCACAGCTAAACCGTACCTCGAATAGTTACGAGAATATACCGTGGAAAGTAGCAATTCCATTACGAATCGGATTCTACGATTACTCGACATGACAAGGTTTCGTACTATCTGTATAATGATGAGCAACCCGAAATAGTCCTGATTAAAACAGTACATAACGATTTTCTCGTCATTACTCGGGTGCAAAGGAGAGCAAAGATATAGAGACCGCAGTTGTAAAAGCCTTTCCGTTTTTTTTCTTTCTCTCAGCATACAAGGCTCAACTTTTCGAGGCTTGCCCTTTGCTCGTACGCATATCGATTACACCGGTGAACAACCCCTAGAAGCAGCGATATCGATATCCTAGTGCACGTGCATACGTGAAAGGATCGCGACAAATTCTATTCTGTTTCTTACATGTACAGGTACTGTGCTCTTCTTTTTTTTCCGGTATTTTTGCTCGATCGTACATGCGTAAGAGTTTTATCGAATCTTTCAGAGAGAGAGAGAGAGGGAGAGAAAGAGAATAAAGTTGTATCGGCAAAGGAAATTCGAGACTTTTTACTTTAACATAAGTACTTATCGGTATCTTATACCTTTTATCTTTTAAAGTCGCGTCTTCATGAAAAACTGTTTTAAGTTATATGGACAAAGAGAATGGGAGGTACAAAAGAATGGTCAACAAGTCAAGTGTTGCAACAAAAAATGGTGTTTTACGAGTGTTTATCTGATGGCAGATAGTGTAGTGGGTGCTCGCGTACCTATAATTTTCGAAATATTGTAATACTCTTAACGCTTTTAGATAATTTATGAAGGCTACTATCTCACGTGCGATAACGAGTATCAGGTTGGTATATATTTTTACGTTTTAACGAGGACTTGAGTGCAATTAGTGCGTGTAAATTGTCGCAAGCTTGAAAACCTCATGGTTGTTTGAAATTTCCAAATTATTTTTCCCGTTAGTATACCTACAAAGATAATTCACTGATATATTATATCTTTAGGATTTTTTTTTACTCCACTTTATACAATTTCCTTTGTGTCATTGTTGCCAAGAGGCACTACTGATAAGGTGATTGTGTTAACCGATATTTGTAGAATCCTCGAAAAATTGCCTAAATTTTTTTTTTTTTTTTTCCTAATTTTTAGAATATTAAGCAACACAAGTTCAATTTTTAACATGTTTTGTCATGTAATGTTGGCCATATTATAAAATATCGTGAAAACGGGATTTATCATTTTTTGTGAAAAATTTTTTTACAGATACGCTTTTATGATTTTTTCAATTCCGATGTAAGAAATCAGGATTTGTATTAAAAAAAAATTATCATCTTGTGTTCCTCACAATGACTTAATGTTTAAAAAAGAGGTAATTAACATACGATACGAGACAATATATTATACCAGAAAAGTCTTGCTCTTCGTCATAATTAATTCAGCGAAAAAAAATATAATCTAGCAAGCGCTTGAACAATCGAATGGTCTCGATTGAAATTTTAATTTTGAAAACTAAAAAGAAGGAAAATTGGCGCAGCACAGAAAGTAAATATTTATAACTGTAGCCTTCATCGAGCTTACATTGAGATGGATCAGTCAGATAAGCAAAGTTATTACCATTAAAAAAAACTTACATATACCTATGCTACGACCATATCTATTGCTATATACAAAAAAATGTGTTAATATGACACAATAATATAGATGTAGTGAAACCATGATTTTTTCAGCTAGTATTTTTACGATAAAATACAAGAGTTGTCGTGGTCCAGACAGACGTGACTCATTCATACTTGTGACTAGACGGCGAAATTAGCACCTAACAATTGTACGAAAAGTATTTAATGATAAATCAAATCTTCAGGACACATTTGATGCACATTATGCCTATTACAAGCGTTTCTGCGACTAAAAAAAAATAAGTTGTAGAGTACGACATCTACTTCGCGTATATAAAGCGCGCATCGGTGGCAGCAGCAGCAGTAGTTTCACGTAGCTAGAAAGGAATACACCTAGCGATCTCGTCCCGCTCAATCACGCGATCATTAGGGTGACTCTCTTTCTCAAAATCAGAGACAACTACAAGCTTCTAAGCTGGGTACGTAAAAATATTAGCTTATTGTGTAGAACAAGTTTCGATCACTTCTCGTCAAACGTGTATTCACATAGAGAAACGGGGTTTCGTTTACGTATTGATTTATGTTTTTTGTGCAAATACTTAAAGTAACATGTACCTACGTTTTGTTAAATATACTGTAGTTTCTAAGTACATTAAAAGTTTGAGCGTCAAAAATTAACATTAAAAACAAATTGCCCTTATCATTCAATTATAGACACAACAAGAGAGATGCCATAACTTAAAGAAAGTATAACAGGAAACAAAATATAAAGAAAAGAAGCTTTATGTAGAAGATTTATCAAAGTTGTCTACGGGGTATATTTTATACATACATTTGAACGATGAGTCAAAAATCTGTTTGCATGTGCGATAGTTCTCACAGCTGCTCTGCACATTTACAAACATCAAATAAATCACACCATCTTACTGCACAAATTCATCCCGAATCTGGGAATAAGCTCCACCACTGCAACAATCGTCAAGTAACTTTCTCCGATCACATAAACTTTTTGGGGAGTAAAGGTATTCAAAATAGCATCAAACCCCGCCGCTATTCCGAGGGTTCGGCAACTCATCACCACGTAGGTGATACCTCAAGGCATATGCACTTGGAACACAATTATCGCTGCCTGGTGTGCAAGCAAAATTTTTCTAAAAGCGATGATCTTTCATGCCACGTGGACTCCGAACACAACCACCCTTGCACACTATGTTCCGAAAACTTTTTCCGAGGAGATGTCCTCACGTGGCATATGAAATACCAACACAACCACCCATGCACCGTGTGTTCGGCAACTTTTTACCAAGAAGATGATCTCACGAGGCACATACAATCCCAGCACACCCACCGTTGCACCGTATGTTCCGCAATTTTTTACCAAGAAGGGGATCTCTCGTGGCACATGGTGTCCAAACACAAACATCCTTGCACCGTTTGTTCCGAAAATTTTTACCAAGAGGATGATCTCACGAGGCACATAAGCTCCCAGCACACCTATCGTTGTGCCGAGTGTTCCGCAATTTTTTACCAAGAAGGGGATCTCTCGTGGCACGTGGACACCAAACACAAGTACCACTGCCCCGTGTGTTCGGCAACTTTCCATCAACAGGGGGACCTCACGAGTCACATAAACTCTCGGCACAACCATCGCTGCGGCATATGCGAGCAAACATTTACCAAAAGCAATGATCTCACATCGCATGTGAAATCCGAACACTGCTACTGCTGCAAGGTGTGCCCCAAAACTTTCGTCCGAGACAAAGAACTCGCGTTGCACATGGAATCCAAACACAAGTACTCCTGCAAGGTGTGCGAGCAAGTTTTCACCCAGAGCAATGATCTTGAATGCCACGTGAAATCCAAACACAGTTTTCGCTGTACAGTGTGCCCCGACACTTTTGTACGAGAAAACGAGCTCACGTGGCACATGAGATCCCAGCACCACCATTGCTGTTCCGACTGTTGGAAAACTTTTACTCAAGACGGTGACCTCAGGTTGCACATAAACTCCGAACACAACCACCGCTGTACCAAGTGCTCGCAGATTTTTAAAAGAGACACTGCACTCAAATGGCATATGAGTTATGAACACAAGGAATTCTGACCATCCAGGGTAGACGATTTTTAACCAGAGCACCAGCTTCACGGTACAGAAGCGTTGGTGTACAAGCATACATTTTTTTTTTTTTTTTTTCATTTATGTCAGTCGTATGAGATTACATTGCGAAAATTATAACTTTCCACAATTTTGTGCCTAATTTTTTACTTTGAATAAACATATTTCATGTAATTTTGGACTCCTTTTTTTATGGATACAGCCTTTATTTCATTGCGTATTACACATGTACAGAGCTATTGTATTTCAAATGTCGCTAATACATACTTTGGGTGTAATTTTTTTTTTTTTTTTTTGATAAATTTTTTATTCTTACACGTTACAATATCGAGCAATATGAAACTAAATCTTTTGCATTAGTTTTAAAAGTTATTTTACTAAGAAAAAGTGAAAGTGCCCCAAAATGTTTTTTATCTAATTACAATATTTAACGTAAATGGTGCATGTATTCTTGAGCGAAGGTACGTGTGGGCTCACCAGTAGTTTTTATCAGTTGTTTGAAAACGAATTTTTAAAAACCGTTAAAAATCCATTAAAACTTTGCAATTGAGATTAATTCATTAATAGTAGCATTATATCATTAATATTTTGAAAATGGAGAGTTCGTCTAGATAAAACATAATTTTTTAAAAATATTTATCAGATTCCTATTATTACGAACTAAAGAACAATATTGAGCGAATTGAAAAAAATAGTGCATCTTGCATCAAAAACGTGGTTAAAAATAATGACCTGTTCATTTAATTGTTGTTCAGTATAATTTTCACCATATTAAAGATCCATACGTCGCATTCGTGTTGTTTGAACGGAGAAGCTGTGAGACTTACGTAAGCGATTTCTTTGCTCTTGGAATTTTGAATCAAACGAGCTTTCGTCTTAATAGAATTACTAAGTGAAAAAAAAAAAACAAACGATAAATAAGAAAGAAAAAAGGATTTTCAGGTGGTTAGCTGAAAACTTTTCGGACCCCTGGCGATTAAAATTACACAAAGGAGAAGCTAAACTCCACTTGCGAGACTCCAAAGAGTCTGCAAGAAATGACGAATGGCCTTTTGTAGCGGTCTTTTTTTTCGTCAACCACTTCTTACCATCGCCACTTTCCACGTCCGTGTGTACACATACATTTATATACGAAGAGGTCAAGTGTCGGAAAAACTAACGCCGACAAAGAAAAAGACCTCCTTTGTGGAATTTTTCTTTCTCCCCCGTTTCTCTCCTCCTTCACCCTTGACAACTCTTTAAACGGATTCGCAAGCACCGAACGAATACAAACGACGCATAAACGCTTGTTCTTTTTTCCTCCTTTCTCGGTCTTTGTTAAAATTTCGCGTCGGCAAAATCACGAGCGTGCCACCGGGGGATCTACTTTTTCGTCTTGCCATAGAGTTTTTAGTTTATATCTTGGTAAAATTAGCGTTAAAATCCTCCATTTCTACTTTAGTCGCGTTATTTCGTGCCTAGATTACTCTTTTGTCTGAATTTACGGGTTTCGTTAGCCCACGCGGAAAATGAAGGGACAAGGGTTTTATCGTTAAATTTTATCAAAATGATTTCTCATGTTACTTTGTATGGTGCACTGCTTAAAATTTAATTGAATCTATTATCTTGTAATATAAGCGAGTAGCTACATATTCTTCGTGAAAAATTAATGTTGTGTAGGTAAAGAATTTGTATTAAAAAGAATATATCAACTAGTTTCATTTAGTTTGTCAAAATGCGATTTTAATTTTAAAATACAGAACTCAGAAATTTATTAAAATAATGTTGGAATTTTTCGTATCTTGGGTCGAGAACAATGAATGAAAGAACAATGCATTTTTTTTAATGATCACAAACTTTTGTTTACAGAAATCCAGTTTTTCTACCTAAAATTTTACTTTTGTTAATGTGTGTATTATCCTTGAAAACAATAAACCTCTCGTGTACTCATTATCCCAAAAACCTCGCCTTCACTCACTTTCAAACCGAATGTAAAATTTTGACCAACTTTTGCGAGTAAGTAAAAAAAATCTTGAGCGACAAAAAAAAATCTGGTTTGAAGGACAAAAAAAAAATCAGCAAGTTAGCTCGTAGACTTGCAAGAGACGAAAAATGTAATAAAAGAACAGAGTGATTTCTGGGGCTCAGGTAGAGAGTATATATAACCTCAAGAGTGGTTTTTATTCTTCGTTATGAGGCTTTAAAGTTCTTCACTATCACGTTTGATTGACTCTTTTTCTCTCCTCTCTCTCTCTCCCTCCTCTCACCTTCCACCTTTTTTTTTGTTTCTGGAAACTGGCCTTTAATCGCAACTGCGGTGCAAGGATGCATTATATTTGTATTTCTTTTGTTATCATGCTTTTCTTGAAAAATTCGTTTGTAGAGCGAAAAAAAAGATCCATTACATGGCTATCCACCCTACGCAACATCCGATTCCTCTCACACATACCAATTTTCTTTCTTATTTCCACGTACAGTGATATCACGTTCGTTTGTAAATAAGTGCTCTTCTTTTTCTGTCGAAACATCAGTGCATTTCACATAACTTTGCACTAGTACACCAGCTTAAAATACTTTTAGATACTTATCCATCCACTCTTTATCTGTGGTAGATTTAAATACGACTGTCAAAGTACGTGTAACCATGGCCATCATACACACGCTCGAGTCATGCAAATTTGCTGGTTGCTGTGATAACACTTCCTCTCATTACCGCGTCACTCGATATGCACGTTGACCTCAAGAGATAGAGAGATTGTGTCGCATGCACATGTGCATACAGGCCGAGAGAGGTCATATCTCAAAGGACAATGAAAGCACGGGTTTCCTGTGTGCTTGTGGTGGCATTTGCAATTTTCGTTATCGCTATTTTTCTCGATAAATTCGTTTTATATTTTTGTTGTATGCAAATATTGACGTGTGATTAGTGTATGGATAAACAGTACGCAGTTAATGACAAAAGATTAAACCGATTACACAATAAACTGTGTACCACCAAAGCTGATACGAGAAAAAAAATATTTCTATCAAAAATTACTATCTTATGCATAATTACGGTTATCAAGAACTAATATTTTTCTTAAAAAAACAGCTGACATGAAATAAGTAGTAATACGTACGAATAGTCAGTCAGACGTAGAAAATTTTAGTCACCAAACTTGAAAACATCTCAACGACATTTGAAGAATTACGTTTGTACGTGTTGGATTTCAAATCCAAAAGATCCAAAAGACCCTCTATCCCAGCCGATCGTCCAATCGAATCGAGCCTTTTAATCAAAATCCGAAATCTAACCCTTCCGATCCATAAAACCAAAGCCAATCTGCAGATCGAGAACACTTCGCTTCCCTCCCCGACGGCCAATTTGTACAGTACAAACACGCCAGCGATATCTCTCTCTCGACTGTATCCTCCGAGTGATCTTTACGAAGAAGCGCCTGGCGCGCGAAAAAGCAGCGGGGAGCGAGCGAGAGGGCCAAACTTATTTAAGTTAAGCAGTCCGATTCGATATGTCGATTCGACGAGAGCGGATAGGGGTGAGGGCCAAGTCAAATAAAGTTTGGGGAAAGGCTGTGGCTAAACTTTCCGACACATATCTCTCCGGAGAGCATGTATATACATACACCTCTCTCTCTCTCTCTCTCACTCCCTTGTGTGATGTATTCGCGACCCTGGCTTGCTTTTCGTCCTTACTCCTTCGATCTCTGGTGTGCACGTTTTGTCATTCTTCTTTCCTCCGTAGCTTCGTTCCACTGATAGCATTGGGGCTATTATTTTACTTTGTCCTTGTCGCTCCACTGCGACTTTCCGCCTGCCCTGGCCTGACGAATCGAGAGCTTGCAGTGCTCTCGCAAGGCCGTTTTCTCGAGTCGCGGAAACTTCTTTGCGCAGCTGCTGTGCGATTTGTCGGGCTTCCTGCTTTCACTTAATCTTTTTTACAAGTGCGCGCGAGGGTTACTTCTGTTTCGCAAGGATTACGGGTAACTGTGACCAAGATTTTCACAGCGAATCGGACACGTTTTTTAGTAATACGCATTCTAATATTCATAGTTATATTTTTACTGTTTAATATCAGTACAAATATTACAATTGCTTCTATCAACCTCACTGAGAAACTTTTAATATTAATAATTTATGTGTTGTGATTCATCCATTTGTTGTAATCAAATCCATCTCAGCTCAAGAGACATATATTATTGCAGTACAAAGATTATGAGTAAAAGATAAAAGAAGCTTCGAAGTGAGATTCATGTGTATCTAGTTGGTAAAAAAGTTAGAAATCAATTTGTGTTTTTCGCAAATCATCTTTGAAAAGCAAGCAGTGAAATTCACATTGACTGTTGAATATATTTATGTACGTCTCGTGAATTTGCTTGGGCTTTATGTTTTTTCACCACCTTCGCTTGATATCTCATCAGGGGTCAATTAAAAGCCTGCAAACGATAAAGAGATAAAAGTCTCGTGGGCTTGGTCCGACGAACACGCGTCTCAATTAAGGGAAACCCTGTCAAAGGCAAAGATAGAGAGGGAGGGGGGGTGATAGAGGTAACGGGGAAAAGAAACGAAGGTCGTCGCAATTTTAATATTCTGCTCTCTCATACCTTTCCCACGTCCCACAGCACCTCCTCTTTTCGAGAGAAGCGTTCAGTGGGATGAAACTCCTCCTTTTCCCCTCCTCTGCACGCAAAGGAGACACGGACTTGGATTATGAGAGTGAGTCGAAAGTTTTATATGAACAGCATGAACTCCGTGTGAACGAACGGCCCTTTCGCTAGTCATACTACTAATGACTTTTTAAAGGATGAGGAACGTTTTACTATGTGTAGGTACTGTGCGTCATTTGAAATCCCAACTTTTAGGATGGTGATGGGAGTTTTAGGCCAACCTGGAGAATGTATTCGTTTGCAGGATTGTGAATAAATCTCTATTGTGGTCCATTTTTATCAGATAACGGTGTAAACTTAGTGAAGCTGAGTGCGATATTGTTAAAAATTTCTCAACTATCAATTGATATCAATTCATATGATTCCTATCTACGTAAGCGTAATAAGATTATTGATCTTGGAAATGGTTTTGACGAAGACTGCATTTTTTATCGTGAACGTAGTATTAATTTGGATGGCTGTTGAAGGGCTTTTGATATATTTTCAGCGAATGTTATGTGTTGGTTACATAATTTTTAAAGCATAATTTTACACATTTTTAAGAATGAATTGATATTTTCTTTATCTTTTGCAATCAATGATTGATGCACGATCACAATTGCATTATATTTATTCTAATGGATTTTTGTTTGCTTATAGTTTTACAAAACTTCGAATTGTATAATCAAATGACTTACTTAATGAACATTTTTACGAAACAATAAAACGGATTAAGTCTGTATGAAAACCATTACTTTTACTTTACGCGTGAAAGTACGTGTGACTAAATTTACTTGCATTCTGAAGTTAAATAAAAAAAAAAATTGCTTAGGTTAACTTTAAACAAATATAACGAACATTATCGCTTTTTCTATTGCCCTTTCTTTCGTGTGTACGAGCCCTGGCTCGTTTTATGATTTATCATACAAATCTCGCTATGTTGAACCTTGAGAATTTTCACAAAGTCAAATAAAAAAAGCGTGAGGGACGCGAGGGAAAGCGGTATATTTCAATTACGTAAGCCGGACACGTGGAGCCGAATGAAAAAGTGTGTCTTGACACGTTCAGCTGCCGAGTAAAGGAAAGATTCGTTTGAAAGACATGTCATTTCTGCAGAGACCAAATGAAAACGTATGTTATTTGTTATTTTGGAAGTATCCTTTTGTTAGTTTTTTTTTATGACTAAGAAATTTGAAAAATGAAAAAAAAATTCCCTTTCTTCCCTAATTACCAAAGTCTACAACATTGAAGAATCAAAAAATAATTTTTTTCCTATTATTCTTTCTCAGAGTTTATCAACTTGGATCATAATCCATGATTCGGTCGGAGCTTAACTTTTCTCTGTTACTTTGTCGATGGAACAAAGTTTTAATTAGCTTATACGAAGTTAGATAACTACTAAATGCGAGAATACGTCTTTTTTTTTCTTCTTCTTTATTTTTTCCGAAAACTTAACATTTTGAAAATTAATAAAGTTCCTTAATTCTTCTGCAAGCGTTTATTAAAAGTACTTCACGAGAGGTACTTACAAAGTTTCGAAAATTTCGGGTAATGGCACAGAGTTAACTTGAAGTTGAAAAAAAATGAATGGCATCTAATGTCCCATAATGGCTCGATCGCACACTCCCAACGATTGTGTGTAAACAAGGGGCCATAAAAAAGGAGAAACTACTCAGAATGCGTGTACGGAGAAAACTGGTTGTAATTATTTTAATCGGTGCAGTAGTAGTGCACGTACCATCGGTTATACTTCACGACGGATGTAACAAGAGATATTATCCTACCGCGGATACGAGAAAACGTTTCCATCTGGCTCAACAAGCCCGTATAACGTACGGGAGTGGCCATTCGAGAAGCTCAGGGCGGAGTCTCTCGTGGCTCGTCACACGGTCGTAAAGACACGATTTCTGCACGCGCGTGCCCGTGCAAGTGAGGCCTTT
This sequence comes from Copidosoma floridanum, assembly GCF_000648655.2. The sequence goes on along the minus strand of NW_019379853.1, from coordinate 178,217 downwards.
TACGAGAGATATCGCGAGCTTACGCTCATAAAAAAAAGTCCACGCCATAAAAACAGCTACCTACGAGTGTATAGGAGAATGAGAGAGAGCGAGGGAGATGAGTAGTTTATGCGCCGTAGACGAAAACGAAGCGAAGGGAGATTCGTGCGTTTACGATGTATATCTCTACACACCTGGGTAAGTTTTGCACGCGGGAGCAAAGCAAATTTGGGGACGAGGTCAAGTTTTTGATTCAGATGGACTTCTATTTTGCTAAGTTCTCGAATGGCTGGTGGTATACACTCGTTCCGTCGAGGGAATTTTCGGGTCTGACCTAATTCGGACCTCTACTACTTGTAAGTCTGAAAATATTTTCATCACTCATTCTTGTACAAAATCAAAGCTATCGATGTTGTCCCATGGTTACCTGTGGTAGAAAAAAGACCTCGAACCGGCCGACCGAGTCAAGAGCGTGGATCAACGTCAGGCTTGTGGTCCCGACCTTTCGCTAAACTATTTGCTCCTTTAGCCTCTCCTCCCTTGCTTGGCGTACTCTCGACGTGCGGTTGTTGGGGTGCAAGGCAGGACTCGGGATTGGAGCGGCGTGAGTTTAGCGTTTGAACGTTAATGAGCTCCACCCGAGAAATTGCTGTCGGCCACGCGTCATGGAAGACGGACAGCAATGTTTATTGCTCGCTCGAGGAATACCTACTGCACTTGTTTTCGGGATTTCCAATAGTTACGTTTTTTCAGTCAGCCGCGATAAAGTGTCATCTTAGAAGTGGAGTTACGTACATAGCATTGTTGTTAAAGAATGTTCTGTACATGTATGTATCCAGTGATTACGAAATTTGAGGGTTTTTTTACTCGTACTTTTTCACGCGAGATAGGATTTATTTTTTACTACGACTTTAATTAGAGTGATCGGGCACTTGTTTGACTTTCGGATAAGTTGAGCCTGGGCGCGTCTCGTAACTTCGTCCTCCTCTCACTCCGCGCGCATATTTTCACTGCCAAGGTACGTTAATGTTGTTTTCGCGTACACTTCTCTGGCTTCGCTTTTTATCGCGAAACTTTTTAGCCAGTATCAACTTTCGAGAAATTTTTTTTTCCCCTTACTCGTGCTACAGTTTCGTTGGGAGAAAAGTTTCCTGGGTAGGGTACTTGTAATTAGATACCCACGCGTCGTGGTTTGACTGATGTAACTTTTATCATTGCCAGTTTCGGCCTGTATGAAATGACGTTTCGAAAATTTGACATTTTTTTTTTTTACATTGTACGCATTGAAATCCGGATTATTGACAACATTTTTGCACAACCCCACGATCCCTCCTACATAACTCAAAGAGATTATCGTCACGGTTCTTTCGGCCCAACAAAGCAAAAGCAAGCCGCAATACATCCATGGAACAGGTGTAGATCGCGCATATTAATTTCGTTGCACATGCTCCGAGTACGACATTCCGCAAAATACCGCACGAGCGCACGCGTTTCATCGAAATTCCGCTTCAGGTCCTCTTTATTCACATCCCCGTTCATTAGAGTTCATTGTTTCAACAGCGGGAACATAATAATGAAAGGACGTACGGGTGCTTGCTCGCCTATTTCGTTTTCTTTGAGAATATTTTGTAGTCAGCAAGAGATAAAATTTAATTTGCGGCTCTACTTGCTAAGTTTACGTCAAAAGTCAAGGACATACCGAATATATACATTATTACCCGGGCATGTGGTTTCCATGCATATCTGACATACACTCGTGCGCGAGGCCTGCTTTTGGAAATAATCTCTCGTTGCGCCTGGAAATAATAATAAACGTCACGCACACACGCTTGGCTCAAGATCTCGTTCATTGCTCATCCCATTCAACTTTGATCGACAGTTAGTCTTGTCGTACAACCTGAGATTTCTCCATTCCACTTCTTGGCCTCTTTTTTCGTGCCGATCTTAGCGGTATTTAAGAGACTGTAACTGCGGTGCGTTATGGTGTTAAAAAGTTCATGGACCTCATAACTTCCAGCGAGTGAGGAAGAGCAGAAGCGCAAATCTCGCGAGCGTTGTGAATCCCAAGGTGTGGTTAATTACGTCAAACTTCGGAGTTTATATATATATAATTCATGCCGGATGTACCAGCGGGTTGTTGTTCTCGTTGCAAACGGAGAGACAAGGTTGAGAGTATAACTTTCGAAAGGGAAACGTTGGACTGAGAGAGAGAGAGAGTAGTAGTAATCCAAAGGGAGTGTCAAAAGATTCACGCAAGGGGGGGGGGGATCAAGCTGCACGAGAAAAGTTGAAGGAGGCTGCTGGCGAGGGAGGGTACGCGGTCCGGTCCTTTATGCCGTGGGAGCAAGTAGCGTCGCGCTCGTTAATATAACGAGTTTCGGGTGGGCCGAGCGCGCGACGATGCTAAATCTCACGGCTCGCTGGCTATGTGGGCCGAAAAATTCATTGTCCGTGCGAGCGGAACTTTATTTCTACCAAGGACTGGAAGGGGCTTGCTTGGTGGAGCTCTTTTTTCGCAGCCCGGGAGGGGGGTGTTCGGGTGCGCGTCCTTTTCCGGTTCGTGCGTTCGTTACGTGGCTCGGCTTGTAATGCACAATTGAGACACGGCTGTTCTTTTGGCTGGATACATCTTGTATATTTTTTTTTTTTTTTCGTTGAAATTTTGGGTACTCCGGAACATTTGTCTCTTTTTTTTTTTTTAAGTAAAATTCTGTCATTAAAATTTTTTGAATGATGGGTCTTTGGCGTTAAGTGTACAACTCGGTTGTTGTAAGCTTTCGACTTGCGCAATAAGATTTGTTTGTGAGGGTAAGAAATGAAATATCTTTTTTTTAAATCAAAATTACTAACCATACATTATGGTTTTTGGACCAGAAATTTTTGAAGTTGACGTTCAAATGTTTGCCTAAAGCTATATCATAAAGTTTTTCAACTAAGTTGCTTACTAAAAAAGTTGTAACGGCTAGGAAATTTCCATCGATAATTTATTAATAATTAATAATATTATGCAAAGCAAAAAGAAAAAATTATGATTAACAATGAATAAATATTGTTGTAAGCGGAGTTTAAGATTATTTCGTGACCTTATCAATACCTATTATCTGAAGTGTGCTTTCACCATAAATCTGTGTTATTATTCGTTTACGATTCACATCTGGGTATCTAAATTTCCATTTGCTCTTCGGTGAAGCTGTATCTTTAACAAAAAGAAAGAAAAAAAACGTATAAACGTGCCCCTAAAAGAATGAAACAAGAGACGCGCGTAAAGGAGCAACAGTCCAATCAATACTGCACCGGTACACCATACAGTCATTACGTGAACGTGCATGAGATTACTAATTATAGATCCAACAATGGGCACAAAAAGAAAGAAAAAAAAAAAAAAAAACCACAGTCAATTATATTGCCCAGGGATATTTTATAGAAATTTATTTAGAGTCGCACTCGTAGCCGAGTTTCGTTTTTTACGAGTATACACCTGTAGGATATCGCTTCGACCGAGAGGGGAGCAGACACCAAGCGAAGCCAATATAGCCACAGAAGAAAAAAAAGTTGGGACGGGCTGTCCTCGCTCGTGCATCCAATGTCTTTTGTGCATGACTAGAGTGCCAAAAAGTGGAGGGGCCTACGGTACCNATAAAAAAAAAAAAAAAAAAAAAAAAAAAAAAAAAAAAAACCAACAATAATGATGATAACTACAAAGCGGTAGAACCCCAAAGTTGATAAGAATCGCCAACCGCTCTCATCCCGCTGTACAAACAACAGATATGTGCGACCAAGCCGCTTCCCCAAAAGGGACGCCAAACATCGAAGCAATTTAGCGTGGCTGTCGGGAGCCACGTGTGAGCCTTCTCTGGCAAAACCTTTAAATACACACGACCACGCCGAGGCTCGGATTTCTCGCAAAACGGTGGGGGAGATAAGTTCGAAGAGCAAACGCCCTTCCCCTCACCGCCCATGCCGTCACGCGTTAACGCGTGCGTCCCGAGATTTGTGCTCATTACAGCAGCTAAGGGATGCCTTACCCTCCCCTGGTTTCTCTTGTTTCAGGTGCTTATATATGTGTCGCACGGTTTTGTTAAAAGAGAAGGACTGCTGTTTAGGACTTTTTTCCTCTTTTTCCCTCGAGTGAAGCGCACTTGTCGGGCTTTTTATTTCTCTTTAAAACGACTTCCCTCTCCTTTTTCTTTTCTTTTCTTTTTTTTTTTTTAATTGTCCTTCATTCTTCTTTTGGTGCTGTTGTTCCATGAACTGCCGGCATTTTTGTTGCTGTTGGCTTTCATTTGGGGTTTTTTTGTTAACTCCCTTTCGGTAGATTGTTCCAGGACTTTTATCTCGGAAGTTGCGTGGTTCTTTAATGAGGTTAACTCGTTAGCCGTCCCATGCTTGTGTGGAATATTTGTTGGGATTGAGAAAGAAACAATATTTTAAATTGAGTTATCCGAGCCATAAAAAAAAAACGGAATGAAATAGAATCTTGATTATGAAAACACGTTTATTAACAATTTTTTGACTTCGCTGATGTCGAAAAATTGTTAATAAACGTGTTTCCATAATCAAGATTCTATTTCATTTGGTTTTTTTGATGGCTCAGGAATATGCTTCCGAGAAATGTGATATAATAAAGCAAAACGAGCTTTGTAAACTTTTGTTAAATTAAGGTGATGGTCGAAATTCTCCCAAACGTATTTACGTATACGTTTTCGGAATAAAAATGCACACAACAGTGCAGAATTATTTTTGTAAATTTTTATGAACCGTTACATTGCCTGTTCATAAGCTACAAGCTAATCACAACTCATACGAGTTTAAACCAAGTAATAAGTTTTTCAAATACTGCAATAATTTCAGATCTACTGATTCTATATTAAATTTTTCCAGGCAAAATTTTTTTGTTTCAAAGTTTCACAAAACGCAATAAAAAATTCAATTTTTATTTAACTGTAATTCTCCTGCACATAAAATTTTTTGTAACCCTTGCAGTGATTGTTTCCAATTCGAGGATCTTTCTTGAAGCGTCCTAGAACTGCTGTCATTAATTTAAAAAAAAAAAAAAATAATATATCTCCTGCTCCATAATATGGTCAAAAATACCATAATAATAATGAGAGAAAAGACCAGTATAAAAAAAAATCAAATCGACATCTAGGGCATTTATTTTATACCCGTTGCGGAGTGTCTCTTGCATGTGAAAAAAAAAGAGAAAAAGATAATTTCACGTACAGCTGAGGGATCAGAGAAGGGGTGCATAAGACGGAAAAGGATCGAGCGAGCCCGATGTATACGGAAGGTGAGCGTGCGCGCGACAAATCTCTCGCTTATACTCCCGTCCAGAGGAGTTGGAGGAAAACGATCGATCCGTCGTCGTCGTCCTCGTTGAGAGGTAGAAAATACTCGTAGGAGGGATTCAAGGGGCTGGGTGTACAAAGGACGGGAAAAAGGGGCAAAGCTTCGACTGACCAGCACGTAGGTATACGTAGCAGTAAAAAGAGTAGAAAAAGAATGACAACAAGCGGACCGTCAAGCTAAGCGTTCCTTCTTTTCCTTCTCCGATTTTTCTTTTCCTATACCATCACACGAGAGGGTACTTGCTATCACTCACACTTTTTTACTTAATAATGGGTATACCTGTTCCTCCGTTTCACTTCGTGTTCCAAAGTCATTCATTTCGTGATGCGTGTTGTAATAATTCTTTTTTTTTTCTAATAAAAATCGTAGCAGTAACGCCTTGTGTCGAGAATTAGTTTTTTTTTTTTTTTTTTTGTTTGCATAAATTTAACCATTTGTTCCTATCTTGATTGATTCTTTTATTGTAATGCCAATCATTATTCACTCGGATATCTCGGAGGAAAGGTCTTTGGGGACTTTTGAACGACTACAAGAATATGTTGGATGTCAAATTTATTTACGGAGCTACCGCGGGGATTAATAATAACGACACGACATTTCCAGCCCCATGTTTTATTCATTGCGCCCTCCAGTTGATCAGAGAGACCGATAGCTTAGTGGACTGACTCCAGATCGCCCAGGAAGTTATAGCGTTATGTTATTATAATCCGTCCAAACCACGAATTTTATTAAGATTTTTCACAATGATGAATAATTAATTAGTCGTACACTGCCTTTTTGCGTTTCCAAAATACATCACAACAAAATAATGTTGCTGTAGCAAACATTCCTGCAGTTCAATACACCATCAATATTATTACAGACTAATGACGACACAACTGAACGACGAAAAAACAAAATACGTTAATATGAAAACACCTTGTAAGTACAGGGCAGTTTACTGTAAAACCACAGTAATAATTATCCTAAAATATAGATAAAAATAAATACTGAACCAATTCATCACTGCAATCAATACCCCATTTTACCAAAATCTCCCAGTCGCTTCGTATATTCGTCAAACACAAAACAAAGCTCTATTACGTAAGCTTTCGATGACGCACGAATTATTAAATAAAAATGCTCGAGCCACAAATACCGGCTGGTTAACTCCAAATATACATTTCTCGCCTATCGATATACTTGTCCGTAACATTGCAAAAGAGAGGAAAAAAAAAGTTTTATAAATAGGGGGAGGACAAGTAAAAGATCGACTTATTAGAAACATGGAGGGAGAGAGGAAGGATTTTGCATCCACGTGCCCATAACATAAGCGACAAATCGACTCAGGATCATACTGTTTGATTGATGTACGAGAGAACGAGAGAGAAAGAGAGAGGATTTTGCTCCAGTCCCCTTTAAAACGCGCATGCCCCGATCTAGCGCTGCACCGTTTGATGGATGTGCGTTTTCATTACCAAACACCCCACGCCTGTGCGTGAGCCTCCCTCTTTTCATTCAGTTCTCGGGCCTGCTTTTCCTCTCTCGCTTTTTTCAAGCGCACGTACACGCTCGTTTTCGTTTCAACGCGTGCAAGAGCAGTCCCTGGAAAACAGAGTCCCACCACGGATTTATGGAATTTTGATTATGCAGCTGACGAGGGAAAAATTTAACACTGGCGCATTGGTACTCGCATGAAAGAGTAATGCAACTGCTCGATTCGTCGTTTGCATTTCGCATGAGAGCTCGCGAGCTTTGACTGTCTCGTTTCCAGTTATTAAAGATTCAGTCCACGTGTGGCTAAGAGTCCCCTTTTGGTTCAAGTTTTCTCGCTCCATACCTTTTATTATACATTACATTTATAGTATCAAATCTGGTTACTTATAACAAAAGCTATAAATCTTGAATTAATATCTCATTCAATTTATCACTGGGTCATTTTATTTTTCTTCTCTGCTGTAACCATTTAATTTTTGTATTTTGATATTATCAACATACTGGTGTCTACTTATGATGTAAAAGACGAGTCATTAAAAAAGTAAAGTGGTAATTTAGCGTGTATTGTATTCACAAGTGAAGCTAATAAACTGTATTATTTTTTGTACTATTACAATAGTAGATGGTGCAGTCTTTCGAGAGAACAGGTGAGATTGAATCTGTAAATCAATTACCTCGAGATGATATTTTTTTTTTAGGAAACACCTCGTGGTTCTGTTTGTCCCTCTAAATCGAGCACTGGTATCGATATTTTTCGAGTCTGCACTCTGGAATAGCCAACGAACGGTGTAGTGTGGGTACACGAGAGGAAAACGATTTCTCACGAACGAAAATAATTGTTTGTTTTAGTTTGCTCAGCCCCACCTCCACCTTCGCCAAATCCAATTCACGTTCCTTTATCCTCTTCCTTATCTCGAGACGGTGGCTACAAATTGATATTTTCTCTCCTCGTCCCCCTCCTCCTCTTTTCTTTATTTCTTTTCCTCTGGTACGGAATTTCCGAACACGTGCGGTAATTTTGTTTGTTTACCGCCGAGGGGACGATTCCTTTTCTCGATACTACGTTATTGCAGTTTTGTTTCATTGGTTGGGTCTTGCTCCCTTTCTAAAGGGGGTGGTTTTTTCATGTTTTTAAATCGATATTTTACGTTTAAACAGGATTGTGAGAATTTTTTTCCACTCATCATTTCCAGCACTGTTAAGTTTTAGTTAATTACGAAAACAAATGACTATAAGGTATTTGGATTTGATGATTCAATGCAATGAATTTTTTTGCACTCGCCATAATTTTTTCAGAGTAATTATCATCGCGCTCTCGATTTTAGCTCCAGGGTGATAATAAGTAGAATATAACACTACGCCAGGGATAAGCTCTCGGTACATTGGAATGGTTGATAATTATTCATCAGGCCGTGACGTGGTTTCACGAAAATTCAAATGCAGTCAGAGTTGAGCCTCAGCTGCATTTTCGTGTGCATAATATCGTGAATAATATATATTCGTAGGTACGTATATGCAATATTCGGAGGTGAAAAAGATGCCTTTGTGATGAGTTTTAAATTAAATGAAAATATTGTCTTCATTAATTCTACATTGTATGGCCTGTTGCATGAATTACGAAAATCATAATATTGTATGGATGAATGCTTGTCAGGTCCAGGCCTTCTGGCTTTCCGATAAAGATTATCAATTATGATCGTTTTTTATGTCCAGAAAATCGATATTTTAATTTTTAAATGAACCCTCCACTATTTTGTATAGAAGAAGTGATTTACAGTTTCTTTGTTGTCATACTGGGTGATTTAATCTGTTCCACCTAGGTAGAATTCACAATTTTGAACAATTTCTCATTTTTAAGCTGTCAAACCTCATCTTAGCCTTCTTTTATGTTATAATGCAGTGTTTTATCTAATGAAATCATAGAAGACAAATGCATTAAAGTGCAAGTAAATTTAACTATATTATTATTACTATATCTCGGTTTTGAATAATTTTTACTGCCACATTTAGCGTAGTTTTATCACTTGTGTCTGTTTCAATTCATAAGTATAATTAAAATAATAAGAACTTAAAATTATGCTATTCAGTTCTTTGTACTGTGTTTATTTCTTGAAATTTAATTTTTAAAGCACAATTTTTTTTAAACGGTTCATTCGTGCTGACACAAACCCAAATTTCAATGTAAAACTTTGGTTTTATAATGAGTTTAGTTTCAAGTATTGTGAGACATAAATCTTTAATTTAGAAATTGTTCCCCCACGATACTTGTATCTCATAAAAATGTAGTAATATACACCAAGTGAATTTTCACGTACGTCATAATTCCACTAGAGCCCGGATTTTCATTAGTTTGTAGGTCACCCAAAAATGTTTCATTATTCGTTATTCATGTAATGGATACTGCATAAATTACTTCAAACGATAATTAACATAAATCAGTGGACTAGCGAACTTACTCCCAGGAGTGCAATGGAAATCTTTCTTCTTGTCATTATTCTACAACTCTCTCGCTCTCACCACTGGTATTTTTCGTTTTTTATTATTATTATTTTTTTTTTCGATTTACGCAGCGAATTTACTGGCTGTGGAATCCCACCAACGTTCACTTGTGCGGTTACCGGTAAGGGAAAGGAGGGAAAGATAGTAGGTCATAAAATATAATTTGCATAAAAAGCCACTGCGGTTTGGGTGATCGAGCTTTTTTCTGCCTTTTTTTTGCCCCGATCTATGTGTCATGAATTTATCTCGAGCTAAAATATGAAATCGTTATTAATACAGGTTTGAATTTTCTTGGTACGAATCGCCTGTATGATGCAAATTTCATTGAAAATCATGCATAAACGTTCAAAAGGCGTAAATATAAGTATTGAGTCGAATAAAAAAAGGTTTTCAATACATTGACAAAGAAATCCAATGGTAAAATACACGACATATTTTGTAATTTAATCCATGCAAGCAATTCTCTTGTCTTTTTGAATTTTCAAAATAGTTACTCTAAAGATATTGGTAAAATCTAGACCATGAATGAAAATAAATATTAATTAAACCGACACAAATTCAAACCAAGTAAAGATCATATTCGACCGTAAACACGTATCAATAGGTCCATGGACAGTGTAAGGAAGTTTATAACTGCGTTTCTATTTCTGAAATTATAGTCAAAGCAAAGTGCAAGCAGCCAACTTTATAATTGCATAGAATCGCCAACCTCTCCTTCCTTTGCTCTAAGTTGTGTTAGTTACTTATTACGAAATCGTTTTCACACTATTGTGTAAGGGAGTTATGCAAGGACTACTGTGAGTCGTTCACAGTGTATAGCCAATTGAAATTAATACAGGTAGTTTATCCTTTTTACTGAACGGTATTGAAATTCAATAACACGTATTGTTTAAATATTCTTTCATGTGTTGTACATTTGTAAAACTACTTTAACTTTTTTTTTTAAGTTACATTATAGTTAAAATTAGTCGGTATTGTATTGTCAAAGGAAGCCCTGCGGTCGCTTAACGGTATAGTTTCACAACAAAGTTCAATGATGGATGACGAATAATAATAATAACAATAATTTAAGTAACTATGCACAGTATCAACACAGTATACCATTTGTTTGTTTGTTAGTGTTTCATCAAAATGACACAATAAGAAAGCATACGTTTAAAGTTATTTTCAAGTGTCCAAAAAAGAAAACTCAATTTTTTTTTTCAGAAAAACTGACAAGACGAATTACATTGGTATTATATGATAATGCCTATTTTTCAATTAAAAAATAAGCTAGCTCATAAAACCAAAGTTTTCATTAGGGTAGTTTCCCTCCGTTGTTGTTTTTTTTTTTTATTTTTTCATGATGGTAAAAGTAAAAATGAAAAGTAGATAAATCGCTTCAAATTGACGGTTCACTAAGGCAGAGACCGAACTTTTTCACGACGCAAAAAAGAGAGGAAGAGGGGCGCGATGCAGCTACTTCAGCCGCCTTATCATTTGGGGCTTTCTTTAACGCGCGGGTGCGATTAAAACTTGTGCTGTTTCTCTTGCGCTTGCCTGCAACTTTCCCACCTGCCGTGACCGCAGTAGTCGTACGTTTAACTTCTCTGCATAAAAGAAATGTGTCTGCGCGCGGGGAGTGGGCTTTTTTTAGCCCATTGCGCGATGAAAGAAAAGGATAGATGCAAGGAAGAGGACGACGTGGGACGCGCTGTTTGCAACTTCTTTTCTTTTCTTTTCTTATTTTTTATTCGAGGAATGTGCAAACTAGAAAGATCTTCGTAGAGAAACTTTTTTTAAGGCATAGAAGTGAAAATAATCAGTGGACGTTGTTTTATTTTGTAATTGTCTTTTTTCCCATGTACTACGAAGTGGCTGTTACGGACACCCCCTCTATTTATATCAACCTATACTTTCTTTTCTCTCCCAACAACCTCTTTTTTGGGAAGATATGAAAACAGTTTTCGAAAAAATTTATTGCACTGTCTAATCACATGCCTATTGAAGTCTCTACAAACGTAGGTTTGATAATATTTTTTTTTATTTATTTTTTTTCGAAAAAATTTGTTATCCATGCTTATACTATACGACACTTGTAAGCCTTGCCTCGAAACCGTTCATTTTTATACAATTTTGGATTACATTGCCAATCCAATTTATTCCACCTGAGTGGAGAGGGTTTGTTTCTTAAAACTAGTTTATTTACGTACGTTTTTTTTTTACTTTATTGTGAAATTTGTGTTCCCATGAACTCTTTTTTTTCACCTCTGCTATACTTATTCTAATCGATTGTAGAAAATTATCTTAACCTATAACTCTATAATTTTTTGTTCCACAATTCTTTCTTTAAAAAATTTTTTTATGTTATAATTTTAACTATACTCTTACTGCTGGCAAGAAAAAAATTATACCTCTAAACAATTGGTTTCCAACAATTTTTTTATTTTTTGAGGGACCAGCGAGTGATCAAGCCGATGCCGCAGTTAAGTTGGGCCAATAAAGATTTTCTTTTTGATCTCGTTTCGCCAAAACAACATTGTAAAGATCTGAGAAGGTACTATTTTTGTAGTTATAGAATTTTAACCACCAAGTCAACGAGATTGCTTCGATCTTTATTATTTACACTATTTGGTACGATGCAGTAGTCATCAGAGTAAGCATTTCGGGATCAAGTGTGTTTTAGAATTTATCGTTTAAAATATGTATATTGTATTAGAAAAAGTGACAACAAAACACAGGATAATAAATTAGAAGATAAATTGATTGAGCTTTCCCATTTACCAATAATTTGGTAGCTTTGGACCTTATTTTTTAACGAACGTAATCATTTGGCTCGTCATTACTCAGGTTATATTGTTTTTCGATAAATACATTACCATTAGAATAATGTCGGATCATTAGATATGCCCCGCTGTACAGGACCCCAACACATCAACGACAGCCCTGGTGCACGCAAATTAATTGTAATTGATTCTAATGCATGAACTTCCCAATGTGCAGCTGAATATTCGATAATTCGCGGATCACGTACTTAATTCGGGGCAAATCGAAAAGAACGAGCTGATAAAGTGAAATTAATTTCAACGCAATAGTTGACTGAACGGGATTACGTCTACATAACGAATTACAATAATGATAATCGAAATTAAATTTGCGTGAAATTCATGCCACGCAGCGGCAGAAGTTCATTTTAAATTCAAATGAGGCCACGTAGGTACGGGTAATTTATGCGCGCGCAGAGTTTTCCCTCGGTAACTTTTGACTCAGCGAGCCGCCACGTCTCTGTAAAAATTCTTCTCATCTTGTACACGTACTCGTGCAGCCTCATCCTTTGTTTATCGGGCTGAAACGCATACGATAACTTTATCGCGTCTTGAATATCCTGGGTGCAGCGTTAAAAAAAAAAGGGATCGAAAAACATCCTGTTACAGGCGTTGCTGGGGGGCGGACGAGGTATAAGAAAAGGGGAAATTTAAAGAGCAGTCGAGTTTGTTTATCATTTCGCTCGCGAGCAGCTGCAGCGCAAATATTAGCAGGTTCCCGGCACAAGCCATCGCGTAAAAAACTCCCCTTCGCCTCCTTGCGCCCGAGAAAACACCCTCTTAGCGCAGCTCACGAGGTATTGCATAAACAGCAGGTGGATATCTCCTCGGCTAAAATGCCTAAGTGGATGCATCGATTTAGGGAATATTACGCGCGTTCTGTAAAACGCCTCTGCCTTTCCCTTCCTTACATGCGCGCGTGAATGCACGGAGTACTTGTACGTGTGCGCAGACAACGATAGCTGCAGCAGCATAGGTAAAGGCGGCACAATTTATGGCAGTTTGTTAAGCTCGCTATCGTGCGCCCGACCTGAATCTCCCGAGTAAACACACCATCAGCAGTAGCGGTGCGGAAAGGGTTATAGGGAGACTCTTCTGGGCCAAGAAGCGGCCGATATTTGCCCTCGCAGGCCTTACCCATATCCATGTACATCCCACCCCTGTACTGTGGCCAAGGGGTGTTAAGCTCTTGGTTGGTAGGATAATATATACGCTTAGCGAGGGTGGCCACGAGAGACATACGGGTTATGTCGATGGTGTGCGGAGGCTGGGGCTTCTGTAGCTAGCAAATTTTCACCAAGGATGGAGGATGCGATGGGGAAGAGAAGAGAGTGTTATTATTCTAATATCGATTATGACTTCACGGTAATGGGAGTTGCTCGTTATCGCCTACCCAGATGCTCTTAAAACTTTTACAGAATGCCTGATGTGTCTCTTTTCTTTTTTCTCCGTTACTTTCGGTCCATACTAACTTCTCCTGCATCCCCTAATTGTCGCGCATCTTCCAACTGGTTTTAAGCTCATTACAAGTAGATACTCCGTACGGAAAGCAGATGCCAACTTTTTGAGTCGTGTGCGAGTAATTTTAGAAATTTCAATAGTTGTAGCGGTATACGAGAGTCGGGCAAGGCTTTCGATTAAAACTTGCTGATTAGAAATCGATCGGTCGTCTTTGAAGTCGCCAAGTATGTGGAAAATAACACTCGGCTCCGGGCTATGTAGATTCCTTCTTCGCGTTAATCGAGAAAATTTATTATACTTTCCCTCTATTTCTCTCCCTTTCGTTCTCTTTGTGATTCGCGCGAGCGACTGTTAAGACGTAGAGGACGGAAAATCTGGGTCAAGCCTTCCCGAAGCTGCTCTCTATTGTCGCGATTCCTGAGTTTCGCGACTATATCCCCACCCTCTCGACTTCTGTAAATAATGTTGGCTTCCATCTTGTTAGCTTCTGTCTTACTTCGGTCCAACCTATTGTCTCGATGTAATTACATTTGTATTTTAATATTTCGAGAATTGTATGGCCCCTAATGGCATGGCCTACACTGTATTATTATGAAGTTTCTCATTGTGCTTGTTTTCATACAGTCCGCAAGTTGTATCGAAAAAATTAGACTTTTCTTCTGGTAGAGTTTGGTGAAAGCATAAATTATTATTTATTATTATTATTACCATCATCGTTGTCTCCGATGCTATCATATCTAGATTTCGGGTATTACGAGTCAACCTCAGACTCTCAGAGGAAACTCAAAAGCATTTTTGACTGTGTCTCGCCTGAGTGATTTTCGATAGCTTATCAAAGATCATCCCATGGAATCTCAAAGGTGACGGTTGCGAGGAAACGTCAAAGTAATTGATGTCTAACTTAGGGCTTTCAGTGCCAATCTGTTAGGCATGATGAGCCATGCGTGATCGGAACGGGGCTTTGCGGTGCTTCTATCGACCAAAGTCGTTCCGAATATTAATCAGTGACTGCACCAGTTTCACGCCAGTGTGAACAAAACTTAGGTTTACGCTCGCTCGGTGGTAATTGTGGCAATAACGCAGTTCGTTCTGCAGATTCAACGAAAGCGACATTTTTCGTCGAAAGTTTCAATGTGAATTTCGATACTGTTTGGTTGTTGCTTTTATTATAAAATAATATAAAACGAGTGACTTCATTCAGAGGGTATATCAAAATAAGTACATCGATTTATTCAATGAAATTTGGTGCTCTTCAATTTTTGTAACGCACGAATAGAAGCTTTCACTGTATTAAGTACTTTACATTGTGTAGGAATTCAATTTCCTAGGAAATATTTTGGAAACTCTTATATTCAGGACAAAAAGTAAAAAAAAAAAAAATAAAAAAAATGTGAACCTTTTTATCGAACTTCTATATCAAATTTAAAATTCGGATATCGTAGATACTGCAGTTGCTAGGCGGAATCTGAAAACGTGGATTTCTATAAATTTTGTAAGAGCCCTTTGTGTTTATTAAAATTGTATCGGACGCACGGAATCTGATATTGTTTGCCTCCTCCTAGCCGGCAAACACCATGGAATATTGTTTACACCCGAGAGGTCCCAAGAGATTCAAGCGAGTTACCCACCACGTACCAAAATTTACGTCCTGAATTCCTTGCACACTGCTTCATTCGTTGAATTATACATTAAAACGGTACTCCTACATTAGCTTTGCTGCCGCATAAAACACAAGTTGTTTCGTCGTATGGACAAAAACGGAAAACCAAAAGAAGTAACGTGAAAAGAGACGCACTGGCAAATACCGAGTTAATATATCCAACGAAAATATATTTTTTGTACGCTTCGGACAAGCAAAATGTCCTACTGAAAATACTCATCGATTTCCGTGTGGTAAATTCAAGTCCCACGCCATGGACGGCAAAACATGTGCTTTCCCGGGATCTTTCCTTGTATGTGCGCACCGTCAATTACACCTCGCGGCAACGATAAACTCGGAGTCTACAGCTGCAATAGACTTCATCCAGCCACCTTTCACGTGCACATATCTATATACTGTACGTATCATGTACACACGAGGAAACAGCGCAAGGAGCAGCGCACGAGCTCGCCTCTGGTAAATACGAGGGTCTGTTTGTAATATGGCTCGAGTATTGCACCGGTGGCATTGGGCATTAGATGGAAGGTAATAGAGGTAATAGAGGTATTGGCTCCCCTCCAAACGGCCAAATATCATTTAGATCCTCTTCTCCGTGCGCGCTGCGTATGTTTTGCAGTAATGTATAGACGGCTGAGCACACACCCGCTGGAGAACGAACTCTCGTGCAAATACTCGTTCACGATGGAAAACTGGTACTCACACGACATCGTACCATAGATATGTCGCACACAACCGCACTCCGTACCTACACCAGCTTGGCTTTTTTTATCCAAATATACCATCTCCTACATCTTTCTCGTCTCGTCTTCTTTGCTCGGAAGCTTACAGCGAGTGTTCTACGAATATGGGTGCTTACAGATATGGGGACGCTAAAGTCCTTGCGTGAATGTAGGTATGCCACGTCTCCCTGGCCTTGGCTGGCAGTGTGTACGTGCACCGATTAATGGCACACTCGAGTGTATCCCATCTTCTCTCTACAGCTTTTTTTCTTTTATCTCTACGACTCACGCTTGGTCAGACGGGACGATAACACTATTGGCGGAAATGGGCCTTTTTTTTCTTTTTCCTCGAGTTTATGAAACAGCACAGGTAGACGAAGTAAATGCAATCGATTTTTAGTAGACGTGGCATTTTAATTTTTCGGTCGATAAAATTGAGTGAGGTGCTTGTGTCGAGATTTTCAGACACCACTTTTGCTGATCTGCAAACTTCATTAGGTACGATCCTGACAGTTGACTCGATGAAAATTCAATCCTTTCGTTTATTGCTGTCAGAGATAATAATCCTTCTTAATTAAAATCTGTGCTCCGACCCTCTTTGCGTACTCAATAGTGGACTTTATGGGCAGTGATAAATCTGAAATATGATCCACCGAGTCCCGTTGCCCGTTTCAGCCCGTGAATCGTATAATAAAAACTGTATATCTGATCCACTAAACGGGAACCAGAGTTTGATTAATTCTAGTCGCTAAAATTGCCTGAGTAATGCGATTAAACGTTAAACGTGGCATTAATTCGCGCGCATCTCTTCGCTTCGTGGACTTTGAATAGCTGAGTCCCACTTATTCGCTTATGGCAAGCAGCGATATATTCGTATCTGGGGTTAAGTTTATGAGAAACAGTCGAGAGCCACTATGAAATGGGTAAGAGGAAGGGGGAAAGAAAAAGGGTGGGAAGAAGGTACCACCAGCGAGACGAGAACGACGCGAAGAAGCAAATCTAATTTCACTGCAGCAGAATCTATTGGTGACTTGAGCAAACTTCGTTTTCCTCGTTGTGGTTTTACTATATCCAACCATCACATCCGCCCCCTACTTCTTCTCCTCAACCTATTTCTCTCTCTTCTGCTTCGTCTTTACTCAACCTTGGCTGGGGATGGCGTATCTGTGCGAAAAAAGGGATGAGGACGCCCTTAGGGAGTTGCTTAATTTGCGTCTCGCAGCTGACTTGGCATGCGCACTGGCTGCGATTTCGAAATTTCGGTGGCGAGATTTCCTTTTCCGGCTTACTTTTACCACCATCTCTCGCGCTCCGACTTTGTCTATGCTTGTAGGAAGCGAATAACTTATTGAGTTTAGTCAAGGACAGACTCTACTGCCATCTACTCCATCTACTGCCAACTGAGAAACATCCAGTACAACTTGTTCAAACTGAAGGATTTCAAATTTTTTGTTTCTTTTTCACAAAGATTTTTATTCAGTTTGGAACGTTTTTTGTCGGCCACTCGATCAAAGTTGACCTATAAATTACATTTGCCTACTCTTATAATCAAATCAATCAAATTACTATCGATTTTTAATACAAGCTTTCTTGAAAAGGACATTGGTATAATATTGTTTAAACGTTAAATTAGAGATTTGAATTTGATGGACGTTTCAGGATAAATTTTTCCAGAAATTTTTCTCAAGTTTTTTTTTAGTAAAAAGATAATACGTAAGAAAAAACATTTGACGGGTAGTAGTTAATGTGATCGACGTCTTCATGACTGAGATATAAGAGAACGCCTTTCTGCTCTAGTCTATCACTTGTGCATGACCTACTGTTTTTTTTTTTTTCAGCAAAGTTACGCTTCTGTTATTGTTTTTCTAATTTTATGTCACCGCAGATAAATGAATCTATTAGAGCGGATTTTAAATGTGTGTACATATTCATTTATTCATCTTCTCTGATAGAGGGATTACGTATTTTTTCTTATCCTAATCGTCCTTTTTTTTCATCTTTTGGAATCACGAACTAATGCAAACGCTTATTGGCGGTGTGAAATTACATAATTACATATAGTGTGATCTTCATTTTTAATTAACGGAGACTGGGTCAAGAGTGTTAGATTTTTCTTACAATAATGCTGGTTAAAACCACTTTCTTAAGTTTTTAAGTATAAATTATGGTATGAAATTGTACTCTTAAAATATTTAAAACTATATACTATAACATAACAAATCATTATTGAAAACTAATTTTTTATTATTTTGTCCATGATACAATTTTTTAGTCGAAATATAATTTAGAGAAATACAATGTCTTCTTTTTTTCTTTTCAGGTAAGTTATAATTATCTCCGTATGATTATTCTGCATCTATTACGTAAGTAATTTATTATATGAATTATCTTTTTTATGAATGTAATAAAGAAGTAAGAATAGCTGTACAAAAAATCTTTAGTTTGAATATTCTCGAGTCAAATAATTAACGTTCATAAGTTATCAGTAGAAGAACCAGTATATAGTCAGACATACCGAAGTTTTTGTATAGAAATTAATTTACCAGTTCTCAATTAATTTATTCTTCATTTTGACATTAAAATAGTGATTAAATTATGAACTTGAACACTTGTCACACGTCACTATCACTACTTATTTTATAAACAATAAATTATTCGTTGTATAAATGCAATAAAGAATTTAAAAAAATACAAATATTCTCGAGTAAAATAATCAACGTACGTAAGTTATCAGTAGAACAACCCGTAGATAGCCAGACATACCGGCATTTTCGTACAGAAATTAATTTACTAGAAGTTATTCTACATTATTTCTTTATTTTTACATTCAAATAGTGAATTGGACATAAATTTGAAGACTTGACACACGTCAAAATAAGTTATCAGTAGAAAAATCCGTATATAGTCAGACCCCCTAAGATTTTCGTATAGAAATTAATTTACTAAGTAGTGGTTATTCTACATTACTTTTTGATTTTAACAATAAAGTAGTGAATTAGTTATAAATTTGAAGACTTGACACACGTCAGTAGTACAGCTAATTTTGAATAACAATCATCCAGCACGGAAGTCTGTATTTCCCTCACTTTTGGCGATTCAACTATCTGATTCATCCAGCGCAGTTCCCGGAATAGAAATAATTAAAATCGATTTCTAATTTGCTAATAGCCAAACGACTGTGCACATACATACGCAATGAAGTTTGCCCCGAATCTGTCAGAAAACTCTCTTCTGCTAGACATTTTAATATCTCATTAGCGAGCTCACTTCGATAATTCATACGTGCCCCTAAAACTTGTAACACGTGTACGGCAAAGTCGTGCAGCGGTGCAAGATTAAATTATGATGATTTGAATGGCAAGGAAAATTGAACTTATTCCGGGAATGGAGCTTGATTTTTTTTTTTTTTACCTTTTCTTGGAAAGAAAAGTAGGAAAGAAGAAAAACCAAAAGAACCGAGTGGCGGTAAACCCCGTAACGAGGAAAGTAACGAGTTTTAATAACCGAGCTATTAATTATCCGGTTCTCTCGGCCGTCTAGCACCCGGCCGAGCGAATCGAAGCTTTTACTCATCATCATCCGTTCCCTTTTCTTATTATTCCCTTCTACCTTCTTCTACTTCTTCCTCATCGCAAGCTTGATTAATAATACATGGCAGGGCTGAACTCAAGTCGTAACTACGATTGTCATTAGGATTGATTCGTTTATTTGTGTCACGTGCTGCCTCGACTGTTTCTACTTTGTGCGTGTACGTCTTTAGGGATGTACTTTATTTAACCTTACTCATTCACTTTTTAAAAATTTTTTGTTATTTATGCATGTATTTTATTGTCTCTAAGCTAATGAATAAACTCAGTATGCACAAATTCGTTTGAATTGATTAAAAAAAAAAAAAAATCAATTTCAACATTAATTTATCCATACCTATAAATTGTAGTAATTATGAATTATATCTATCACTTTAGAATGCAAAGGTGGTCATAAGCTAGCTATGGTATGAATATAGTATATAAAAAAAACTTCTTTATTCTTAGTTTTTCCAAGTTTGATTTTCTCGTTGAAGAAACACTAGAACAACATTATTCAACATGCACTTCTCACAACCCGCGTGCCCGATATTGGTTTTCAGCCTATACGCTCAAAAGGGACCACTGCACTGAGATCAGTTTAACGCAGTGCCAAAGCTCACGCAAGCACCAGCGTCAACAGTAAACACGACGATCATCCCCGTGATTTTGCCATTCACGCGAACAGCCCCCGTCGTAACACCATGACTATCTTTTCACGCACTCGCGTGCGTCCTTTTATTCACAAGGAGTCAACATAGATCTCCCCTTCTCTTGTACAGCTCGTTCAACGACGGGTGATGGGTGCAATTAAAGCGATACATCCATAGATTTTACCCAGCACTCGGCGTTTGCCGTTTATCTTTCCGAATTTGCAGCGCGCCACGATACTGCATACATATCTCCTGGATTCACGGTGAAATAGTTGCCTGCGTGTATGTATATGCGCACATGTAACTCGATTGCGGGAATTTGCAATTTCCCAATTTGATTTGCACTGCTACTGTTGCCACGCGAATGTTGGGCTTGAGGGCAGAGAGTGAGATTTTAATTAAAAGCTGGTACCCGCGGATCTCCCATGATCTGGATTTGCTTAATCTTCTTTCCAGTGTCCGATTGACTTTGCATTATTTATTATCTTTGCCGTTTTCGCCGATGTTTGTTTGAATTTTTCCTTCGTCACTCTGAAACGGTTATTGATCACCGGAAAAAGAATAAAGTCATCCCCACCAGACCAGAGTCGCTACGATCTCTCTCGTCTCCCTTTCTTTCACAGTACAAGTATAGGCCACGTACACTGCTGTCATTTTCACGTGCCATTATTCCTAACTGATCACGAAATACCAAAACGTCCTTTCTATCTTTTGCTGGACGGACAAAAATTTGGAGCTCCCTTGAGAAAAAAAAGGAGCCCCCAAATCAAATCGATCTTGTGGTCGTAGATTACAATCAGAGCGCGAAGTGGTGGCCGTATGGTTAACGACCGCGTCAGAAGAGTCACTCCTAGTACGGTCATTGTCGGAGGCTTTTTGCCTTTTTCTCCCACCATCTTGCTTTGCACAGCTTTTCGATCTTGAAAAAAAAAAAAAAAAAAAAGGGAGCATACACGTGGAGGTAAGAGGGACGCGATAGCGAAAACCAGGACTACAGAAGCTTAGCTGAATTTCTTTTATGCCCCTCTCGAGGTTGTGCACGAAAAAAAAGGCGAACGAAGCTTTTCCCGAGAAAAAAAAAGAAAAGAAAAAGGGAGCAAAGAGAGAGATTGATAGGGATAATATTTTCCACATCGCTCCTCACGGTGCCATCGGCGACGACTCGCCTCGTGTGGTCAATCTTTCCCTCGTCCACCCGCTCGTTGCGACGGTGCGCCTCGACCCACCATCAGTTTACTTTACCCATACGCGCTTCCTTCCCTTCTTTGCCCTCCTTCCACCCGCTTACCTGTGGATATCCTGCTCCTCCTTTTTCATTTTCATACACCGCCCCTCTGAGCGACGCAGTCACATGTTTGTTCGCTAGCGCGTAAATATTTTTGTTCCCACCGTCCTTTCCCCCCGTATTGTGCCACTCGCATTTACTTTTCTACTTATATATTCCCCCGCTCCCTTGCGTGCACGTGTGCACTTTGCTTGGATCGATGTCTTCGTGCGGCTTCTTGCTGCGTTTTTGTTCCTCGATTCCGTGTGTTTTCACGATTTATTCCCACCCAAACAGATACGAATGAATTTTTCAATATCTCACGCAAGAAGCAGCAGCAGCTCCTCGTTCCACTCTCTCAATTTATACATTCACCTCCGGCGCTTGCCCCCACTTTTTCCCTTCTCTTTTTTTTATTTTGTCCCCGGTGTTATTCTTGCGAGCTGCACGTGTGGCTTTCGATTTTGGTGCCGGCTGGTCACTGTACCCGCGTGCATGTATGCACATAGAGAGAGAGAGAGAGAGAGAGAGAGAGAGAGAGAGAGAGAGAGAGAGAGAGAGAGAGAGAGCAGCTCAGATGGACCGTATGTACCGTCCAGTCTTGTCCACCGAGTAGAGGACGGGGGGAAAAAAAGGAGGGAAAAATTCACGCATCTCCGTGTGCGCTTGTACCTGCGAGTAAGAGCATTGGCGAATGCACTCGACTATACCACTACCACTATTACTCTACACTGCGACGTCGACACTTGGCAGTCCGCTCTCGCCTCGTTTTTCGCTCGCCCTCGTGTATAAATACACCCTCATCCGTACTATTCTCCGATCGCGCTCGCCCCTTTTCGAGGACCTCTTTCCCGTGCTTTTCACCTCTTCCCGGGTACACGTCCCGGAAAATCGCCGTCGTCGTCTGCAGTACGCATTCAGCTTTTCTTTTCGCGCCTCATTGATTCTTCGTTCGTTTTCTCAGATAATATATATTTGTGCTGTGTCGTCGCGCAAGTCTAGCTGACTCATTGGTTTTTCGAAATTCAATCCTGCGTCGGCGAGGGGTGGTCGAGCTCGTTGGGATTCAGAATGGGGTAAAGTTTTTCCCTTGCAGTATATAGCTCATTAGATTGCATCGGCCTCTCTCTTCCTTGGACTGCTTTACTTGCCAAGATAAAAAAAAACTTTTCTTGTTTTTACTGTAAGTAGGTTATTGAGGAAATAACTTCAATAATGAATGAGCCTCTAGGATGGGTCAAGCAGTCAAATCGAAATTTTACGTTTTTTCATTTCTGTCTTTTCCTACTTCAGAGCACTCTTTAGTCGAGAAAGAAGAGGAAGGGTGGAAAAAAGAGGTGGGTTAAAATTTATTGGCGGACACTCGACACGTTCATTTCGGTGCCTGACTCTTTGATGTTATCTATTTTTTTTTTTTTTTTTTATACTGTGCGACCTTTTGTTTGCACGTATCGAAGGATGGATGAAAAGCACCAACATTCTACAGTGCTAACGATGGGCTTAAATCCGTACATGTGCACACGCGAGTTTGATTAAAGTGGGGAATCGGTACAAAATTTTTTCGTGAAAGGACGCGTACGAAAAAACCTAAATATGTATTGATTGCGGTCAGTTTCTTTGTTCCATTGTACATAGGTTTTTGATTTTGAGCTACAGTTTTTAATAGTAATATTTTGAAAAAGGTCCTATCCCAATTTTCGTTTAAAAGAGGTAGTATCTCAAAAATAAGAAAACAATTGTCATGTTCCTTTCTTTTAAAACAATTGTATGTATATAGTTCAACAAAATTCGATACGATTTCAAAAATTCAGATTTCTTCAATTATCAAGTGAATTTAATTGTTGCGATAGTATCTTCATCGACTGACAATACAAATTTATTCTACTGTAAGTCAAAGTCGTAAAAAAAGCCTCTCTCTCGACTTCTTCATCATGAAATTTAAAGGCACGAGAGAAGAAAATCGTCGCACGTGAAATTTCAAGGCGCCAAAGAATGCACAGCTCGGCCCACGTACAGCTTGTACGCGCTGAAGTCGCGAGTCAAGAAAGTTAAGGCTGGCATTCAAGCGATGCCTATTAGAAGTTAACGCTGGCATTTAGCGGCGCGCCCTGCAATATAATGACAAGAGCGATGTGCTCGTGTCTTAGCCACTTGTTAGAGAAAGTAGTCCGAAACTTGTTATAACTTTAAGTAGTGCAGCTCCCTAGCTCGCAGTCATATTATGACGCAGTGGTATAGTACCCTATAACCAGTACGTACACCCCATTCAGCCAACCCCTTCTGTCTAGCTTACTCAAATCAGGCTCCCGAGAGAAAGAGAGACTAATCCCTCCCCGTGCCTGAAAAATTAAGAAGTCGAGATCCCTCGCTTTCCTCCTCCTTGTGAATACAAACATTTAAATTTTAGTCTCTTCGAGCCACTGGAAAACAAAAGTTTTGGTAAAACCACGCTCCCACCCCCGCGGCCCGTGGCATTTGGAACATCTAATTGGGGCCAACTTGGTCTGACGTCTGAAACCTCGCTGTTTCTTCAATAGTCTCGCACTGAGGAATTCCACAATTAGTTTTTTCATTTAAATAAGGTGCACGTACCTCCGTCTTTGATTATACTCGTGCACTTTACTTTCTCATTCGGCAACCGTATCCACGTATCCACGAGAAGGAAACATGGCGCTCTCCGATTGAGTATATATACGAAGTTCATTTTCATTGTTGCTTCTCGAGCTGAATCCCGGCTAGGGTTGAAAACACAAGGTGGCCGCGAAACGAAGAGGTAATTTGAATGACGCAATGTTATTTTGCCGGTACCTGTACTGGTATGGTTCGAAGGCCTGGTGGAAAAGTTGGCCCGGCCAAGCTGGCACGAAAATTCGAGACAAATCAGGTTAAAAGTTTCCCCCTGGCTGCTGGTTTTTCGTGGCTCCCTTTTGAAACGGAGTAAAGTAGAATTGAGAAAAAAAAAAAAAAAAAAAAAAAAAAAAAAAAAAAAAAAAAAAAAAAAAGAAAGAAAGACGCGAGTAAGCAGTCACCCGCGCGATGGGGCCCGGCAATTAAACGAGGCTTTGCGTTGCGCCAATTGAATATAAAGTGCAATTAGAGAAGGCATGAGCGAGGAGGAGGTGGACTGGCATCGTGTTTAGGCACATGTGCCAGGGGCTTATAAGCAATTTCGATACCCGGATGGGTATAATACCACTATGTGCGAACGCGCATGCCAGAAAGAAGGTAGAGTCACATTCGGTGTACGTATGTCGCTATATTGCGCTCAGCTGCTGCGGCTATTGTAATTTAAAGCGGCACACATAGCAAGCGAGCACGAAAAATTGGAAAAGGACTGCAATGGATATACGTTTTGCCGGAGACACCGTTTCTCTATTGGAACCAACTGGTATTTTGGTTTAATTTGCATTAAAGGCATCATATATATGGGATATATCGTTTCTTAAGAATGGCTAATCAGCTTGTTTCCCGTGGGCAATATTGTTGCTCGAGGCGGCTCAGCTGTCAGGTTGTATACGTGTGTTCCGAAGTACCGGGTGTGTACGTATGTGGTCGTGTGGGGTAAGGACGGAGGCAAGAAAAGAAGGACAGGACAAAAGAAGGGCTTGAGCGTATTACGGTAATGCACCGGAGTGCATTAGTTTCGGGGTGGGTGGAGAGTCTGCGGTGGGTCTCCTGCTGATTCCCTTTGATACGCAAGACAAATCTACCGGATTTGTCTCTCTTCTTCTCTGATTTTTCGGAACTTTATCTGGGGGAAGGAGCTCAGGGTTTTCGAGGTGGCTGATAAAAGGGGACTTTGCCTGGCTTTGGGATTTTCGATGAATTATCTGTTTAGAATTTAGATTGGAGTTTTTCTGGGGGTTTCATGCGGTCTATTTTGATGATGGTCTTGTATATGTTCTTATTTTTTTGCCAATCTTACGAAATTCCAGTAATGAATGCAATACAGCTATAGTTTGAAAGGTGCAGGAGGTGTAATTAATTTTGTATAATTTAAAAAAAAAAAATTCCATTTTTAAGGAAATAAAAGTATGCACATGCATATGAAGAGACTCTCCAGAAATTGAAAGATAATATGAAAGTTTACAATATGATTAAAGTATAGCTACAAAAAAAGTGAGAAATAGAATAGCAAAAAATTTGCAGGCCATACATCACACCCATAAAGTATATTACTGTTTATTTTCATCTCTTTTTTGTCTCTCAACCTCAGCATTCCTGTAAAAGCGTCTAATCCCAATGAATGGTTTTTTTGCACTGTCGTGACCTACGTTTGTTCCTCTCCAACGTTCTGCTGCGTAAGCAAAATAACAAGGGCAAAGACATACTCAGCCGAATAGGAGAGAGGACACACTTGGGAGAAATGTAAGATCGAATGGAAGTTGGTGTTGTAGGGATACGGCAGATAGGCAGCAGTAATAAGTTAAAGAAAACGGGAAAATACATTAAGACGGTCGAATGTGTAGACCTTTTAGAAATATACTCTGCAAGGCATCGAGATCTTATCATACATGGAATGAAGAGGGTTAACATTAATTTTAAGGAACCCTAATAATCATAAAACTCTGATAAAAGCACCACTTAAAATAGTTTACTGTGAAAAAACAAATGAAATTGACGAGTATTGATTTTATCATTTTTTTTCAACATAAAAATACGGATGATATTGTTCAATTGGGTGTTATTATTATTATTTTTTTTTTTAACGCAAGCAATAAGTAGACCACACCTTGTTCGCCCAAAAAATTGTTTATTGAGTTAATAATTTTTACACTTCAACATGACGCCAGGTCTCGCGCGATCAGCACATACTATGAATATTGCGTTTGTGCCTCGTCAGACTGACTTTCTGGGTGAAAAATTGTGCACACATGTCACAGCGAAAGCGATTTTCCCCCGTATGAGTACGTTTGTGCTTCAAGAGATTACCTGAACTGGTAAAAGCTCGTGGGCACACGTCACAGAGGAAGGGTCTCTCTCCTGTGTGGTTGCGCATGTGAACCGTGAGAGTGTTACTTTGGCTGTAGGATTTTGAACACACGGAGCATTGGTAAGGTTTTTTTCCCGAATGAGTGCGTTCGTGCCTCGAAAAACTGCTAAGGTCGGAGAAAGTTCTTTGGCACTCGTCGCAGCGGTAGGGAGTATCGCCCGTGTGAGTCCGCGTGTGTCTCTGGAGAGAGTACAACGAGGCAAAGGCTTGCTTGCACGCACTGCAATAATTAACAATCTGCGAGTAACCTCTGCTTTCGGGCCCGGCATTTTGCTGGTCACTGTCTGCCATACTGCCCAGTTTTATCCGGTTTGTAAAATCTTTGCTTCAAGTGTTGGCTCTGTGATGTTGGTACGATGAGAACGAGATGTTATCAAGGTGTTTTCCTGTTGGCAAAAGTACAATTAACGCTTAGTATTTTATCAAAGACACTGATAAAATCATTTTATTATAGCCAACAGTATTGTTTTAAAATTCAACTTGACATAAATTTGATGGCTTGAAAAGAAAAAAAATTTAATCACTAGTTAACTTAAAAAAAAAACAATCTCCAAACAAATCCTTCAAGACTTGGTATAATGACGTCCATTTTTATATGAGTTTAAATACCAACTAGCATCGGACAACTCAGTTACGAATTATGAAATCAGTAGTTGGACATTGACATATTTAAGATTATGACAATTTAGTATTTTACTTTTGTACGGCTCTGTGAAAACTACTTTACTTACTTGCAATTTATTTTATCGCGTTGGTGATTGTTTATTCACTTTTTATTGCGTTACAGTGGCTTACAGATCGAATAATACGACAAACTTTATTGTAGCGTGTTTGTGTAACAAATGTATAGTTTACTGTTAACAAAATGGATTCAATAGTGCAGATGGAGGGCGCTGCTCGAACGATTAAGCTCTCGCGGCTACTCGGCGTGTGTGCGTTAGCTAGACTGTGGCCACCGCTTTCCAAACGTATAAGTTGGTTAAAGTAGTGACACGTAAGTGTCGAAACGAACCAAATACACAATTTTCTTCCAATTTTTCTACAAAACTTTTTAATTTTTTTTTCTCACTTTACTTACTTTCTCTTTCTTACACTAATTATATACATTATGTACTGTTGTTTAAATATTACTACAAAAGAAAATATACAATACAATCCTAAAATATGTTTCTCAACATGAATACTTAGCAAGTAGTTCAGTCACACATTTGGAATCATAATCAAATCATAAAACATACTATTTCAATAAGTTAAAATATTCATTTCCTCTAAAAGAGATATCGTTAATTAAATAATAATAGGTATTGCAAACGTCAAATTTGATAACATTTGAAACGCTGAGTCTAAAACAAGCCAATAAGTATTGATATAAAATTTAGATAATAAATTTTAAAAATTGTTATCTTTTACTGATTTTTATTTTATCCATAGCGTAAATTATATTTTTCAAATTAAGTGAACTACTTGGTATTAGAAACCCGAGTCAATTTTTTATTGCTCGAATGGAGTACAAAAACCTCTAACAGTGTTGTACTTGATATCTAACCTATTGTTAAGCCTTGATATAATTTGATATAATTAAAAAAAAACATCTGTCACTTATTATATGACACGTAGTTAGAAAAGCTCACCGTCTTCCAAACTGTGCTAGAAACAGGGGAGGCACCGTAGAAAACTCCAAGAAATAGGACAGCTCAACCAAGACAGCGGTGAAGAGGTGTGCAGGGAATGTGCATCTCTCGAAAAAAAAGCCTGAAAGCGAGGAGGGGTATAGAGATATAGGGAGAAAAAGCGAACTGAAGCGAGTGAAGAAGAGTCGCGGGCGGCTGGACCTCGAAGCTACTTAATAATGTAGCCACTGCTTCTGTTACTCGGGTACACGTATACAGTGGCTGTAGGTGCATGTGGCTGGCACACACGTGGTATAGATAGAGAACTCGTTCACACTACTTTTCACTCCAACGCGAAAAGAGAGATATGCTTCTATTTTTCGGTTTACTGATCGCTGCTTCGATGTGCTCTAGTTTTTGTTCAGCTTGTGTTTTGCCCTTTTTTCCTCTTTTTTCTTTCAAAGGGATGTACGCATGGTAGAATATCTCTCAGATCTCTTTGTACGCAGGTGAACGTAACGTGAATGTTTTTTTTTTTGTTTTTTTTTATTTTGTATGTGTCAATATACATTTTTAAATATTGCCCAACTGCTGGTTGCCTATGTTGACCTGCACGGATATATTATTATTGACCGAGTATCAATGGATTTTTTCTGAGTTTAGCTTTTTTTTTTGAAATGCAACCTTACTTACTGTATCAATAAAAAACTTTTCTGTCAAATAGTTTTTATTTGACGGCCTAAAAAATATACCGGGAGAATCGATTATTTATATATTCCGTTCTACTCGATTTCCATACAACTTGTGTATGCAGCTTCGTCGTACAGTGAAAATAATCTCAACACGTGGAAATTTTGCTTCAAACGTGATCAAAGCCATCACAAAGTATTTCCTTCACCACCAATACCCTGAGTTTCCTATAGGGAAGCAAACACTTTCTCCTCACCAGCAAAGCTCGTCACACCTGTGATGGTTAATTAACGCGTGCCAAAGATGCTCAATTTTTTTACACCAGCGCTCTATATTTTCCACCCTTTGACCACCGCACCCCTTTCAACATCGCCAAAGATTTCTTTGTAATTTAATCTTCAAACTCGATAACCTCCTCGTGGTCGTGTCAAAGTTTAGAAAAGCTACGTGTACTTTTATTGAAAAATTCATCGCAGAAAACTCCTAGACCACCCCCTGGACTTGATACACCCTAACGGTACGTAAAAAAAATCTCCAGGAGAGTAACAAGTTATTTGGAAGAAGCCAAGAGCGTCTTCGCTCCTCCGAACGTTTGTTTCCTCCCACTCCCCTCTTATTCCCCCGCTGCAGCGCCCATGAATTATTCACGTGGTACTCGCGGGCTCTATGTACTTAACGGCGCCGGCGAAGTGGTATTTGTTTTCGCCTGGTGCGTTAAACACCATGTTTGTAAGCCTTTTCAATTACACACGCGGCCTTATTTTCGGTCGAATCGGTGCTTTTTTGCTTTTCATCTTTTTCTTTTCTTTTTTTTCATCCCCTATTCTTTGTCCCGTTCCCTTGCATCCATCTGCCCAAGCTCGAGGCCCTCGCTTTGTGCGCTGCGAGCAATTTTCACGTCCCTCCCTCGCACTTACTTCTCGTGCTCTTTTCACTCACGGTCCTGCCCCTGTCTGCCGGCCGAACGTGTAAATAATGACGCTTTTCGCGTTTGTTCAGCTCCTCGTGTACATACACCAATTCGCGAAGTACGTACGCCTTTTGCTTTTTCTCTGCTCTCGTATGAGCGTTTTTTTCTTTTCTATCCCCAAGCTATTACGATTCTTTCACGTGGAGTTCATAATATACAGGCGAAGAGACGTGAGAGGAGACATCAAATCCGATCTCACACACGTCATTTTTGCCATCAACCCTTTTTTACGCTCAGTTTTCGGAAAAAAAATAAAAGAAAAAAAAAATCGATATCCCACGCAGGCCACGCTTTACGAACTTATATCTTTAGTTCTAGTTTTTTTTTTTTTCAAAATTCAACGCGTCGTACGAGAACCGGTTGAAATAAAAAGGGCCCAGTCGGAGGGCTAAGCGTTAAAAAAATGGAAGTTTCCGAGTGTAGGCCAAGTACCTCATCACGCGTGTACGGATTTGTCGTCTAATTGTGGTGCACATGGATACACACAAGACGTAAAAAAAAAAAAAAAGAAGGGAGAAGAAAGGTTTAGTAGCGGCCGTAAAAACGTCGTGATCCAGCCGGTTATGTGTGTGTATAAAAAAAGCCTAGTACTACCACTGCTACTAATATTACTACAGCCATTAACGACCACCATCTGCCGTATATATATATACTTGTTTGTGTGTACGCGTAGTTGTAAAAAAAAAAAAAAAAATCAAGACCGAAGAGTACACCACAGCGCATGGAGAAGAAAGATTTGCGCGGAGTCTCTGCCTTTACGACCTCGTCTCCACCAGCTTCAATTCTTTTTTTTTTCACGCTCACCCTTTCACGTGCGAGTGATGACGCAATCATCTTTGCGCTACGTCTACTCTACTATCTCGCGTTGCTCCAGACACTACTTGGTTGTTTTTATCCCTGCCTCTTTTGTCCCTTGCTCATTTCTCTTTGTTTGTTGTCCCTTTGTGCTTCCCTTTGCTGGATTTTCATTTGAATTTTAAATTTCATGGCCTACAAAGGTGGCAGAGTTCTAGAGCCACAAGTGCGTTTGATATTGGTGTAGGCCATAAAAGCTTATGCACTATTTGTTTATTAACTTTGCAGATAAAATTATCTGCCAATATAATTGAATAAAGTCGTACTTTATGTATTGGCGACTTTTTTTTTCTTACCACAGTTATGATTTATTCGTATTGGTTACAAAACTTCTCATTGTTTATTGTTTTTTTCTATGTAGAAAAATTTTTCATACAACCTTCTTTTGCATAAACAATAATAATCACAATAATGAATAATAATAATCTAAAAAAAAAAAAAAAAAAAGAAGTTTAATATCGCACTGGTTTTGTACACTCCACCGAGAATTTCAAAGATAACCCATATATTTTTAGGAGTATCCTCTTGCAGTAAAAAGCCTTAAGTAGCTTGTGCAGTCAGTTGCCGCGGGGCTATGAAAACAACGTTAATTAAAGCTTTCATGAAAGGCTCATTTAATTGCAAAATGAAAGAGCTCAAACTGCCTCGTTCGCCAAATTTGATAAAACAGTTGGTTTAAATAACCATCTGTTTGAAAAAGGGAAACCTTATACGCTGGTAATAACTTTCGTCCCGGCTTAAAATTGATTTATAAGATAATTGTCTCGGAGAAGGAACAAAAATAAAACTCAATCAGGTAGTCGGACCGTGCTAAGGTGTAGCAGAGTACAAATTAAACGAGCTCGCCAAACTTCTCGTTTAAATGAGCTTACGATGGTTCTCCAAAGACTCGCGAAATGCGCCAGGCACTGTAGGAAAAAAAAGGAAAAAAAAAAAAAAAGGACGACAAGACGAACAAGAAGAAGCGCCCGAGTAAGTAAATTGCAGTAGTATGCTCGGGCGAAACGAGGCCAGGGGGGTGCGAAGATTGAGCTGGAAACTTTTGAGAAATGAAAAAAAAAAAAAAAAGTAAAGAAGCGGTGAGTTTATATTTTTAATGCTCTCGTGCGATACATTTAAACGACGACTTTGCGGCAGAGAGAAAGATTAAAAACAAACCAAGGCTGAAAAGTTAAAGCGGCGTCGTTTAAGTTGTAATAACTACTCCACTGGGGGCAAAAAAAAAAAAAGACTAGCATATTGCGAGGGAAATCACGTGAACAATGGATGTCTTTGTAGTCTAATTCGACGTTGGGTGTGGCTTTTAAGATTTTTGGTAACGAGGCAACGAAGATGTGGTTTTATATTGATTCCTGAGTGGAAGAGAGTACCAATCTTAAAAATATACTAATCGTCTTAATGGGAGAATCATTTGTGATGATAATACTTTTTGGTGACAAGTTTTTGAGGATAATATGCGTTCCCTCATCCAAGTATCGATATAGTCAGCATTTTTTAATTTATCTTAACAAAAAACAGTTGTTGTGTCACATCTCACTGAGATGGCGATTTGATTAAATAATTAAAAGTTATTCAAATGATTGAGTAATCACGGATAAAAAAATTTGATCAATCTAAATTTAATTTCACCGAAAAGCTGTCCAATGACACTTGCCGGCGTCTATTTTTTCGTGGCTATCCGTCAGCTGATGCAGCTTCTGATGAATTATTTATGCCGAGCTTTAATGCCGTGCTCAACTTTTCTCAATAAAAGTAGCACGCGACTATATTGTTTTTGCGATTAACTTGATTAGTGTCAATTACTTATTCAAATTATTTTTAAATTCATACACGTTTGTTTTTCCCCAAAATATAACTACGTGACTATTGAAATGAATTAGCCAGCTTTACCAAATTGGGCAGTGCCGTTTATGGACGTCCACGTTGATTAATCATTGATACTGTTCAAAGCGGAGTTAGCAACGATAAATTGAAGCATTAAATTAACTCGCTTGTACTAATGCAAGCACACACGAGTGTAAAAATATACCTAATGTACCGCACAAACTGTGGCACGTTGTTACGAAATATCTCTTTGACGAGAAATGGGAGACGGTGTAAAAGCTTGCATTCCATTTTCGGGAATTACCCGAGCGAGCGGAGAAAATGGAAAAAAATTAGCCCGATTGCCTACATTCCGAGAGAGCAGATCTCTCTCAAAAGTGTCCGCTCGTTTGTGCCCACGAGGCTGAAAAGTAAAGCAACCCCGCGTGTGTACAGAAAAAAAAAAAAAAAAAAACTCTGAATCTAGTTTGGCTCGCAAAAGAGCGTGCTAGATTTTATCTTGGCTTTTGCAAGCGACAAATAGAAGAGCCAATTTAAACATAAAAGAAAATAAAAGACTACGAGAGAGAGAGAGAGAGAATGGGCAAAACGGCGTATTACAGCTGTCGAGAATGAAAAAGCTAACTGGAGCTCCAGTCCCTTTTGGTAAAACGTTATACTCACTAGCCCGGGTCGGCAGTGCGACGAACCCTCATTGTAGGCGGTACTGCACTGGAGTACACGTACATACATGGGAGCATGTGTACCATGTGTACATATGGGAGAATGAGATCACGTGGGTCGGGATGAGATGAAAAAGAGAGAGAGAGAGAGAAGGTATGATAAGTCGAAAAAAATGAGGACGGGACGAAGAGTGAATTCGTCCTCCGATGTTGTTTGCATCGCGTAAACACGTACCCGAAAATTTGACCGATCGAGGGGCGCATTTAAAAAGCACTTCAGTCGAGTTTGATTGTCGACGCGTGACGCAAACTCAAAAAGAGTCCCTCGCGCGAGTCGATGGTCAATATAGAATCGGCTGACCCTCCGAGCCGATAACCCGATTCAATGGCTTCGAGAGGAGTCGAAGCGGCGACATAACGAAGATATTCGCCCGACTCGCCCATTCAGCGTGAATTTACAAATCCGCGAACGGGCTTAACTCGAGGGGGTAGGAATCGATGAAAGACCGTGGCCATTAGTCTCCCTCGATCGTTTCCATTGCCGCGCCAAGGATCCCCACGCACCCGCACTCCCTTCCATGCTATATACACACTTCTGTCCGTATCGGCGTGCACGTGCATATATATGTCTGCAAGTGTGCCAGTGCAAAGCTGGGATGGCGAGGACGCCGTGATAAATAGATATGGAGGCTCCGAAATGGCAGGAAAGGGCTGTACGTGCAATGCAAAGCTGGCTGGCGGGAGTGGCGGGTAGCCCGTGCGCGTTAACTACTGCGTGAAAGTCGTCATTGGTATACTGCACGCGAGTGAAGTATGTGCATTGTAAGCTATGTCGCTTTGATGACGAGCAAAGAGTATAACACGTCTATTCGATTTTTCTCTTTGTACGTTTATACTGTATATTACACGTGTACCGAGTGCGTGACTTTAATGTATACATTAGTAATAGTCAGGAAGTAAGGTGTATGAACACGACGAACTGATGACGAGCAGAGTAATGAGCACCAACATATATGTTGATAATCAATAATAAATTAATTTGTGATAATTAGCAATGATTATGAGCAATAATTGGGATAGAGGAGCTCTTGATTAATTCAATGCTTCGTCCTCTGTCAGTGATTGTTATAATTATTGTATGAGATTCAAAATTATTGTTTATCAGAGATATTATTTTAATCCAAC
This sequence comes from Copidosoma floridanum, assembly GCF_000648655.2. Next base: position 143,998 of record NW_019379853.1, on the reverse strand, counting down.
GCGTGTCAGCAACAAAGATCAGGACGAAATTACGATGAACAAAGTGAATTACATGCAACATTTAATGAAACGTTTACGTAGTGATCCAGCAGGATGCTGTACTGTCTACTGTCCATTGTATTGGATATGACGTTACGTTGACTTGTGTAAACTTTTTTTTTTTTACTTCTGTTTACGTGAACAAAATACAGCTGTTTGAAAGTTTGCGGCTAAACACGGATATTGTAATTTATGTCTTTACAAACTCTAGTGGCAGCTGCACCGTATCATGCTTTCCCTTTGCTGCTGAGAGCTACCGAGGGCAGAATGAGAGAGAGAGAGAGAGAGTGTTCTCATGTTAAGAACTCTTCGATGTTCCAGCAATGGCATGTGGAGGTGGTAAGGAAGGAAGGAAGGAAGGAGGTGAAATCCCTCACCACGAGCCGGAAATTCAATTAGCCATTCTTCTGTCTCTCGTTAGGCCCTCTCTATCTCCCTCCTTTCCCTTGGACCGACGGCTATGGCGCTTAAAACTTAATTCCCCTTGAAAACCACTGCTCTGTTGCATGTATATACCTGCCCTACCGTATACCCGGAAAGCGCCACTTCTTTACTTTTTAGAGATACTAAGGGCTCGGTCGGGAGAGGTTGGAGCCTCTCGGTGGCTGGAAAAGTATCATGCTAATGGCACAACGGACGGAAAGTGGGATTAAGACGCTAATGACGTGCGATTAGGGGTGGTGCGAGTAATTTCGAGCGAGGCCAAATGGAATATTGTCGAATTTTCGCACTCCTACAGGGGTAGACTCTGATAATTTAAAGTGTAATGCGCCTCGAGTTATCCGGATTACACCTCTTAGTGATGAGGAGAGCTTGAATTATTGAAACTCGGATTATTATTTTTTTTCTTTTGCCCTCTTCGTTGTAAATGGAATTGAAAATTAATTGAATCGAAGTCGCGAAATTTTGATTTTTCCTCCTGTGACCGCATGGATAAACCATTTGAGGAGAGTGAGGGTCCAGGCAACTCGCCGTACATTTCGATCCATAATTTATTTTTGAAAAAAAGAAAAATAAGAGATAAAATTTTTTAAAATAAAAACAAAAATTTACCCGTATATACGAGCTGGCCTCGTTTCCAGTAATAATTTTCCGACCGAGTCGAGCTTTCGTTCTTTTTGGCAAATCCTGTTTTCATCCTCGAGATTATCTCTACTTCTACAGCGGTACAGCCAAGAAGCTCGGGCATGACGACGGGAAGGAGCTGGTCGAGAAAAAACAAAATGATCAACAAGTCATTTCCTCGGGGCCAATACTTTGGAAGCGAAAAAAAGAGAGATACAGCCAACTGTGCCGGGTCAAGAGAGAGAGAGAGAGACGAATGAGATTATAATTGGCATGGAGCAGCAGCCGTAAAAGTTCGTTCTCGACGGCGACTAATTGAAAAAAAAAAAAAAAGAAAGTCGATACTTGAGGACAAACTCTTTTTCAGCCCCTGATCAGGCATTTAGATACGATTCTAGTTTGTATTTTTTCCATTACTTTATTTTTGTTCACAGCTTGTACGACGTCTTCAAAAAGTTTATCATTCAGCATATTTCTCTGTTTGTCCAATATAACTCCGTCACTTTTCCATCACTACCTCGCGAGATAAATCAAATCAACACCTATACCGTGACTCCTACTTTTTTTTTTTTTTTTTTTCCACACACAACCAGCTTATGCTTTCATCGGTAAAGAGAGCTCGAACTTAACGCAATAATGAAAAAGGAAAAAAAAGTGTACGTGTCAGCCGGATCCGCCGATGGACTAGCAGCATCGTAAAATAGAGAGAAACCCTATCAATCGCGCTGAAAGCGAGTGAAGAAAAAAGAAAAAAAAGAGAACTCGAGCGAAGAAGCCCCCCTCCCACCGCTGATTTGTTTTAAATCCAAGTGTCCGTATCGATACGGAGTTGGGGCAGGGGGGCTTGGTCTATTTACGCGCGCGCGTACACTGACCGGTTAATTACTACAGTAAGCCAACAGCAGCAGCGCCGGGCTTTGCTTATCGAGTTACGGGGTCCACATAGCCCACGGGCTCCGGGAGAAGAGCACGGACAGTCGACGATAATTTGAAAGCGGAAGCGCAGTCTCGACTTTCCCGCGCAAAGGAAGCTCATCGGCAGACGACGAGGGTGGTAGTAGTCTCGTGATCGATATATATTTATTCGTTATCCCTGAAGATTAGCAGCAGTCGCTAACATGTATCGACCAATTATTCTTACAATATTTCCTGGTCTTAGATATTTAAGAGTCAACACACCAACATCCATTGTTTCGTCGGAGGATTTCTTTTACTATCTTGTTGGCCTTGTCATCCTATTATTGTTGCTTCGATCACATTGGCCACGAGTAATCGAGACTTGAATAAGTAAAAAAAAAAAAAATGCCAACAAAACTTTCCCATTCGAACGAATATAGCTACATAATCATGTGAATCAAGGTACAACTTGAGATCGTGCTATAGAGTAGGAAACAAGGACCAGCCCATAATGTTCACACCTATCCGTGCAGAGATGAAATTAAGATAAATAATTGAGCAGGTGGCACTTTTTCACTCGTACAGGCTACATAGAGAGGCGAACTTTGCGGCTTGGACGCGTGGAATGGAGAATTACATCTCTACTTTCGAGGGCGAAATGTAGATGTATAGCTGGCGAGGGAGAACGGAATCGATAATGGCTCGGTTAGCCAGAACGAACGTCACACTCCACACGAAAGGGTGGGAAATTTCATCCATCTCGCTTGAGTTCGACCCTGTTGACCTTAATTTTTTTTTTTTTTTTTTTTTTTTTTCATTTGACTGATTTCAGAGGAGCAGGAGAGATTATGGTCTCCATCCCGCGAATTTTCCAAAGCAGGTCGTGGAAAATTGAATCAGGGCTCCGTTGCTTTGCTTTTTTTTTGTTTTTACTATGATCACGAGTACGAATAACGAAGCGTATTCAGAGTCGAACGATGCTTGTTTAATATATTTAACGAAATAAGCAGGTTTGAATTTTTTACTATTTTGTTCAGTCATACGGAAAATTGGTTCCCATATTGCCGTTCTCGTATTGAAAAGTGCAAGTACCCCATTACAGGTGGAATCATCAGTATATTCCGATGATCCAACACGAGATGACAAACAAAGTGAAACGTCAAAGAAAACTCGAGAGCGTCTCCGTTCCTTAAGCCCGTCGGGTTTGTTTTTCCATCCGTTTGGCTCCGTTTTTCTTCCACGCAGCGGTAACTATCTCCTCCTTGGCTCCGACACCCACCGAGGAAATAAACAAGAGCCAAAAGAGGTGGCTACGAAGGGTGCGGGAACACCAGAGGCGCGAAATTGACATTTAACATTCAGACGGGAAATCATTTGCCTCCACCCCCTTGGCTCTTTTTGTCCCTTTCTTTCTCCCATCCAGCGTCGCTTTTGATCAAAATAGACGTGCCCCCATTCACGAAAAATAACAATAATGGACACTTTGAGATATACCCTCCTTCTTCGATTGGAAATAATTTGAAACTGCTATTTCCGCCCCTTCTTGTGAATCGACGTATTTTTCAAAAAGTTCGTGCAAAATCGAAATTTTCTTAATGATCAAAATAAGAAAAAAATAAAGCAAAGCTCAACGAGAGCGCACAGTAATTGCAGTCACCGTTTCTATTCACCGAGGCGAGGAGCGTCAATGCAGAGGTAGTGCCAGAAAGGAGGAATAGAGACACGAGGGAAAAAGGGTGGGAGCCTCGGAAGACAAGGGGGTGACGGTTCTCTTGCGCTAACTCTTCCGGGGGTGAACTTACTTAAATGTAACTTGGCAGTGCGCGCTCCTTCGACTCGGAATGGTTTTACGTGTATAAGTTGAACGCGTTGATGTGTGTGTGTGTGGGCGTGGGCGAAAATTAAACTTTTTAAGTCATAAACTTTGGTCTAATTACACTGCCGTAGAATCGTGACAGACATGTCGAGGTGGTGTTCGGTTCGGGTCTTCTTTGGGCTCGATTGAGATTCGAGGAGCGACGGCAGTCGACGACGAGGGTTTGCACGACGTGCCGCTGTCGAGATAACATCGGAAAAGAGCGAGATAAGCTACTGTCCTCGGTTGAACTCACGTGCGAAATTTTTGTTTTCCCTCGCCGAGTCTTATCTCGTGGCTTTGTCCTTTTGTTGACAACTTGGCCTACTTTGCCATGCTGGCACTGTATTTTTGGACGCGTCGCTTTGTTTTTCGTTGCGAGTAACTGAATTCGGCGAACATGGGAAGAGTCTGACTTGTTTGACCCGATTTTTTATCTGATGAAGCGGATTTATGGTTTTTCCTTGAAAAGTACGTGTAGGCGTGAAAAATGATATTTGTTTATTTTTATTCCCGATACGCTGGTGCGTGTATAGGGACGTTGAAACTCCATTGATCCAATTTTCACGAATTCCAAACGCAATGAATATGCATATGTTCGATTATTTACGGTGCACGAAATCTTTAAATGGTATAAAAGTTGAGCTCGTGCCATCAACTTGATATCAATAATCCAGGTATTAAATGCATTTCATTCCGAATTCATCATTGTAATGCTCGAGTTTCCACGCGAAAATTCAATTTAAAGCAAAAAATCAACGACACAAATACCGAGTCGGAGAAGCTCGATAACGGCACACGTACGCACGTCATGTACATTTTTTGTTGATACGGAAATAAAGGAAAATCGAATTTCATGAGAGCACGACGATAAAAAAAAAAGTAATCAATCAGCCCCTCCCCCTTTGGTGACTGGAAAATAATATATCTTAACGGCGCACAATATCGGTAAATTAAACGTCAATAACGTAAATCCATACCCAGCCGCTCGCGCGCGTGACAAAATCCCATTATCTCGCCACCTCTGTAAGTGAGCACTTTGAACACTTTTTTTTTTTTTTTTTTTTTTTCATCCTCTCTATCAATTTCGTGGAATTAAAAACTTAAAAAAAAACTCTATTATTAAGTGATATCCGTGTGCGAGAACGAAAAAAAAAAAAAAAAAAAAAAATTACGTAAATCGGAATTTGTGCCGATAGGATACCAAAAAAATTAACCCTACCAACATAATCAGTCTGCAATGAGGTGTGGAAGGAAAAAAAAAAAAGAATCGAATAAAGACGTATAAAGTGAAGAAAGAGAATGCGAGGGTGGGAGGGAGGTCGCCGTGTCTTTGGCGGTATTTGCCAATAACAGGGAATAGAAGGACTCCCGGCCTGGAATTCGGTATGAGCACGACGTCTTGGCATCCTTCTCCCCCTACACAATATTGCTTTACTATTGGCTGTAAGCAACGTACGACACGAAAAAATTCACGATTCCATATGCGAGAGATATGGCTTTTTTTTTTCTATCGATGCTCTGTGTCGTCCCTCGTGAAGGAGACTCGCGTGTATGATCGTATACGTTTTATTAGGGTGATGACATTAACGAAGATTCAATAGATATTTGATATTTTTTTTCATGAAAACCATTAAAATTTTAATAGAGCAGTACATTATTGATGATGGCTGATTATATTTTCATATTTATGTGAATAAGTAAGTTCAGTTCAGTGGATTGTATATAAAAAATAATAAAAACTATATATAGTTTGTAACTAAAATATTTCAGTTGTCACTGAATTAACTGTACTTGTCTTTACAAGATTTTTGATTTACGAACTGGTTTACAATACTGAAATTGATAGAATCCATAATGTATCTTTACACTGATGATTAAACGTTTTTTCATTTATTTTCTTACAGGTGAGTTGCCGATGCCATTTAATATTCAGTACACCGCATCACGTAAGTTATAAAACACTTAACTTTCAAAATTGATGTACAAATTTTCGATGTAACCATTTTACTATTTATTTTGAAAAAAATGTTTACATGAAAAATGACATACATTTTCCTACATGCCATCAATCACTCAACGAGTGGCATCTCCATTCACATGTAAAGTTTCCCTTCTCTCAGCAAATAGTGCTGAAAAAAAAACCACAATCTTTTTTCCCCTCGTTTCCCCTCTGCTCCTCTTCCGAGTCTCGTTCCACGTGTCCCAAGACCCTCGTCGATCTTCTCACCCTCGTCTTGCCCCTTTATCCAATATAATTGCTTGCTCCATTAAGCTCAACCTACAACTAACTCTCTCTCTCGCGCGCTAATCAGTCGAGCTTACGCGTAACCAGTAACTTACCGTCTCTTCTCCTTTTCCCCCTTTTTCATCGTTTAGTTATTTCCTTGTACTTCTATTTTCTTTCACTCAAGGCTTTTGTCTCCATTCCTGTTATCCACTAGTAAATTAACCCCGATCCTATTTGATATTTTTAAAAATCCATTTGTCTCCGACCCAGAGCTATTTCGTGACTCCAGCGAGAGCTTTTTTTAAATTTACATGGTTTCACCATTTACAGTCGCCGAGAAACTTTTATTTTTACCCTTTGGTGTTTACCTTTAACACGATAGTAATCGATACAACCCGATAAGCAAGGAAAAGGCCAAACTGCAAATCAAATCACTGGCTCGCGTTAAATATGCAAGCGAAACTTCGGGGAAAAAAGTTTCCATCCCAAGTGGAGTTTGCTCCTCTGCTTGCTGCACGAACAATAAGTGATAAACACACTTTTTCCCTGATCAAGCCTGTTTCCGCGTTGGCAGGATTCGCTCAAACTTTCCAAGTTGAAAGTGCAATGTATATATACATGCCACGACTTTCTCACTTGCACCACGAGTATGGTGCGGCGCAGGCGAGGATGAGGCGATTAGAGTATCGCGGAACCAGCCGATTAAGCCTTAAAAGAAGAAAAAAAAGTAAAAAAACTACCCCTCACCCTCCAGGTGTTTGTGTTTTAAACGTCGGATGGTTTTTGTTGGGCCCTTGCCTCCTACCTACTTTTAGGTGCACGAGGCTTGGCTCACTCGCAGTCCCGCAAAAACTTTGATTGCGGAATGTTTTGCGAAAGGCAGGCATCCCCCAGCCCCCGATTTGGAGTTTCTTAATCTCGCAAGGAGGCAAATGAAAATTTTTCCGCTCAGCCCGGAATTTAGGAGATTGCATACACTCGGCAAGCGCCTTTCTTTCGAGGCTGCTCTGCATACGCTCGTGTATATACATCCGCGGCTTTTGGCTCGTGTACTCGTTGCATGAAAAGAAAGTGGCTGGGGCTTTGGATCAGCGTCTTCGTCGGAGTCCCCAAACTTCGTACTTGGATTAAAACGGTCGAACCGAAACTTTCTTAACTCTTTGATTAAGATGCAAAAAAAAACTTGCACGAGAAATAATTAGACCCCTTTTCAAGAAACATTTCAAGGTAACCATAAGTCCAAGATTTCAGAAATCGGTACGCGATCGTTTGTCAAACAAAGCCTTTTTTCAGTCACAGCCCTTGCGTATACATAACGACATTATCGCCGTCGATATCAATTTCACGAACCAACGTGTAGGTACAGCAAGGACGCAGCGCGTTATCAATCTTTCCTCGGTCGTCGGCTGGTTCAACGCATCAGGGTGCAGGTGTACATATACCGACGTGGCGCTCGTATGACCATCATGTGTCTTATCTACGCGCACGCGCTCTCGAGCACACGTGGCATGAATAATGCAAGCAGAGCACCGCGACGAGGGGTTGCTATCGTTTGTAAATTTTTGTATTTGTATACGCCCTTTCGCTCCAAGACTTTCGCGTCGAAACCCAAAAGCCGCCTCGCAAGTTGGACGTGCCTTGTGCTCCCCTGTCCCATGCTCTAAATATATATACGTGCTCGATTTTATATTGCGCGTTATCGAGCGTTCGCTGCGGTGGCAGCGTTATTTTTGCAAGATCCACGTGATTTGCATCTACTTAAAATCTACTTATGAATTATTCAGCTGGAAAAGATGCGTGGGGTCGGTATAACTTTCCGTCTCGTGACCTCTCCTCGATGTTTCCCCATCGGGCACGGTTTTTTTTTTTTTTCTTTTTTTTTTCGGCTAACCTTTTTTGCAGTGCCGTTTTTTTAATAACCAATACCTTCACGTACGGCGTGCACCGACTGGGTTTTAAACAAAGCCACGGCTTGGAACTCTTTCTCGTTTGGTTGATGTATTGTGGTAATCAATATTGCTCCGGTTGGGAACGGGAATTGGGACATTAGACGTAAACAGGCAACTGATCGAACATCCGTGCGTCGAAATGCGTGACGTAGACGATATAGCATTGTTTTCTCCGGAAGTTGGGCTCAACATTTCTTTTGATAATTTACGCCATATACTTTAGTTCTATCGAATAGCATTTTTTTTTTTTTTTTTTTTTTGAGATAGTGCCACATGCCCCACTTTTGTTTGCTTAGGCAATAAAATAATTGATACCTTACTTTTTTTACTAAAGTGTGATAAAAATTACCTTGTTTTCATCGAAATACATGAGTAATATCGTTGTTTGTTTCCCGAGTGATTGATCATGACAAATAAAACCGGATGTGATGAATATTGATTACTGTAAATTGCCTGTCGTTTGTGCATTCGAGTATTGGATTATGTTTGAATGATCACTACCCTTCTTTGTTCGTAAGAGCCTATTGTGTTTGTTTTAATAATTAAGGTGCAAGTGTTCACCTTTCGTTTTTACGTGACACAGTTGCGAGCGATCGATTGAATGCGATTTAAGCGACGGTGATACGTTGCTTTATTTGTACCATGTGTTTTCAAGTTTACAAATTATTCAGCATCCACAATCTATCACTTTGGGGTCAGTGAAACGTCTAACAACACGTTTTTACCTGCAATTTTCGCTGTGAGTATAAGCGCTTGCTGTAATTTTGTTTTGACGTGGAAACACCTGTCATTATTTTTTATTGCATACAATAACGAATGGCTTCATAATGCGCAGGAAAATTGTTTGATTACTTAAATATTTAGACGACCCAAAATTACATGTTCAAATAAGTAGTGTAATTGTATACATTTAGCATTTTAATTTTTTTATCACTCCTATGTACTTTAACCTTTTTCGTTTTAATTTTTCACTTTTTAAAAATAATTTTCCAGCAGATTTCCTTATACTTATATCTGACGTAGATTTTCTTAAAATTATAATTTTTATGTGTGGATGAGCTGATCAATCAAATGTCCCAAAAGTTACGTTTATTTACCCCTACCGTCAACTATAAAGTAACTTCAAAATATTGCACGCAACAAATAAATAGTATAGAGCTTTCAAAAATAAGGCTTTTACAAAGATGCCACGATAAACCAATCTCAAAACCAAATACAATTTCGAATTAAAAAAAATTGTGCCACTCATACAATTTTTTGCGAGCACCATAAAAAATCTAACCTCCCGTCTTTCCACACCTCCTGTCTACCGAAATACAACACGTATACAAAAATGCTCCCCAGTTTCCTCCCCCACGCTCCAAGAACTACCGGCATGCATACGTAAAAATATCCCCGTGTCCTTACCCTCTCCTTCCCCCCCCACCTTCTGTTGGAAAAGCAAAGGAGGGACCAGACTGCGGCAACGCAGTGGCATTTGCATGCCGTCCAAGCGAGGGCCGTGCATCAATTTTACACGGGCGCATGTCGCGCTCGCTTTCCTCTCTCTCCTGGACCCTCGTGCAACTCGCTTCGCCCGCCACGTCCTTTCTTTGTTTTTCTCGCGCTCTACTTCCTCCGCTCCGCCCATCCTCGCTGCTCGTCCTTCCCGACATCTATGTCGTCGCGTGCACCCACACACACGTACACACAGCACTCGTGTTCTGGGCGCTCGCTTGAATTCCGAAGGTGATTTTTGCCGAGCAAGAATTTAAAATCATACTTTCCCGGATTCAGGACGATGCCCCGACCCCATCGATCCTTCGAGAAGTTCAATCGGCGATTTCGACGAACTTTTGCCCGCAGGACGAAAGTCAATTATAACTTTCGTAAGGTAAATAAGTGCCGGCCGGAGGCCGTGTCGTCCTTTAATGATTGCGTTCGCTGCATTCAATTAGTACAAACTGCCGATGTTAATTAGCAAATATTGCATTTAATTAACGCTTGGTCGGCGATTCACGAGCATCACATCAACGTTAATTTGCGAAGCTAATTTCGCGTTCGTCGGCCAAAGTTATTGTATACGCTCGATGTGTCTAACTGTGAGAGTTATGGACAAACAGAGCGAGCCATTCGTGTCTGCGAAACTTCGAGGCTTCAAGAAAGCAGATAAGCATATAGGCATCCATTGCTCGGGAAAAAGAGCACATGGAGACGCAGCTGAAACGAAATTGCCAAAAAGCATTGCATCCGTCTTTGGGAACGACCTTTCCATTCGCCTCGGAATCAGTGACCGATTTAAAAGCGCTCGCTTCAAGGGAAAGGCTTTCTATCTTCCCAGGCTGGCCGAGTGAAAACACATTATTATACCCATTCGGGCAATCAATGATATTGCAACTAAGCGCTTTCGCCTTTGAGCAGCTCGTGTTTGTTAGTTCGACTTTTAGTGAGGAAAAAATGGGTTCTGCGGAGCTCTACGTTTGATAGATTAGTCGGATGCTGTAAACGAGGCTTGTGTTTTTTTTTTCCCGAATACAATTTCATCACTGATTTTAGTGTCATGTATTTTTCCCACGTCAAACGTGAAACTTGGTAAAAGTGAGATTCTTAGTATTCTAAGGATAATGGTGAATCGGTTAAATTGATGCGCAATTTGGATTGATCTTTATTTAACACTGTTATTTTTAAAATACCAGATACTTCCTAATGCATCCTTGAATATAGTTTCATGGATGACTCTTGTATTATTGGGCATCAGAGTGCGGGTATTTTATTTTATTTTTAATGTTTTATTGGTTTGTGTGATTGATGAGATTGCAAATTTTCAACCATGTATATGATCATAAACGATTTTTGTATATAAATATCTAAATTTTGAGTTTTTAAATATTGCTTTTAAAAATAGTTTAAAAACCAGTGATCAACAATATTCAGTCAATTTTTAGGAAAATATTATTCAGAAAAATACAATATTTGTTTGTATTTTAACTTATTAACTAACTCATACCGAAAAGTAAGTGGACGTAAATAAAAGTAATACTATTAACTACTCCTATGTTACAAAAAAAAAAAAAATATCACTTGTGTGTGCTTGTGATTTTTACTCGAAAAAGGTACTTATATATGGTATAAGTAGCGTAGAAAATCTTCTATATTAGTCTGTTACTTTTCTACACTACTTCTGATTCACCAACTTTTTTTTCTCTCAAATCTAGATTTTTGCATCATTCTTCTCGCTAGAAAAGGATTTCCATGAGACGAAACATAAAATCATAGACTCCTCACTTGCTGACGTCTCTCAAATCCGCACAATTCCCCAGCTAACATGCCTATCTGCTAGTTATTACATATCTCTCTCCCTCTCTGTTCCAAGACTCTATCTCCTTCCCTCTTTCTCTTGTCGAGGCTCTGGTAAGCCTCTGCTATCGGCGCGGGTTATAAATGACAGATAGCCCCGGAAATAAGTAACGCTGACCGATCGCTTTATTAGCTCTTATCTGCCAGCACCGGCGCCTCTTCACTCTCGTTTATTACGAAAAATAAAACGAAAGGGACGTCTTTGCGTGCTACTACTGCTGCTCATGCCGTCGCCAACTAATTGCTCGTACGAATCTAGTTAAAGAACTAAACTTGGCTGTCGCTACGTTTTATGACCTTTTTTTTTTTTTTAATCATCGATTTCAAAAGATTTCATGAACGTTTCTCTTTTTATGTGAGTGAAATTGCACAAAAATATTTTCCTCTTTTATACAGGAAATATCTGAATGTGTTCCAAATAAAAGGAATCAGATTGAAATAAACATTTTTATAGAGTTGGGTATGGTGAAAAATACTTTTAAAATATATTTACGTACAGTATGGAACGGGTCATTTCACCAATTCATTTTTTCACATTCCGTACAAATAAAAGATTTCTCATTCACAAATGAAATTTCATGAATGTAATTTTACTTTGTAAAAGAAATTTTCAATTAACGATCCACGATATTTATTGAATGATTCGCATACACCCGACTGCATACTTGTTTCAATATCTTCACGTGCACCCTAAAAAACTTATCCTACCCTCGAATTTTAGTTTACTCAGACCCGCGACTCCAATGGCCATCGGTCGAGTTTAAAAATATTTTTCCCACCTGACAAAGTTGAAATCACCAGAACACGAAGAAGACGTGAGCCACGCTGAAACCTGTCTTTCCTTGGACCCTCCCACACACCAGCATCTCTGGCAACGTTTTCCTCGACAGCAAACTCCCCTCGTGCATTGCTATCCATTATACCGCCGGTTGACAGCGCAAACAGTAGCGTAGAGCTCAGCTGCCGAGAGCAGCGACGACCAATGCATTTCTAATAGAGACGCCCCTCCCTCTGGATTTCTCTCGCTCTGTTTTCTTCTGTCCTCGGGAAGAGCACTGTCGCGGCGGAGCCGTACTCGAGCGCGTGTGCTTTCGTTAAATTACGTCCTCTGTTTATTTATCAGGCGCTGATGCTGTATGCTTATCATCCATCTGGAAAATTGCCGGTGCTCTATGCACGAGCGTTTGAACTCGCCCACGCGATGTCCTTAAAGATAACGATGCGTGCAGCTTATTTCCCCAAGGTCTTACGAATGCGAGTTGATGACAGTGGAAAAACAATAAAAAAAATCAGAGGATCTAACGCGACAATGCGCTGTAACCAAGTAGAGGGGAAAAGAGAGGTGTGAAAATTTTATCGCACTCCGTTTTTATACACTTACCCTACCGACTTCTTTTACTCATGAATCCATTCGAACGCACCCCCTTACTCTTCGCTCACCCGCTATTCTTCTTCCTCTTCGCAGCAGCGATAGCTGAGATCTTCGAACACGCCATTGTTCACCACTGACTTTATTACTTCTGAGATTCAGGGTGACATTTAGTTACCGCGTGCCAGTTGTGGAGTAGCTCCTAAATTGTCACATGCGTATGGTACGCGAGACCGGATGTGCGTGACTCTGTTATGTAGCTCATTGATAATCCGACTTTAACGATAGCGCTGATGTATAAGCAGTGACCTAGAGGGCGGAAGACGCATGGAAGCACAGAGGAATTCATTAACAAACTTTCCGGCTGAGCGCTGTTCCCGACCGTTTAAGGAAATTACTCCTGCCCCCTTCTTCGTCTCCCTCTTCGTGAGCAGAAACAGAAGCTTCCTTCCCTTGCTCTTTCGTTCTCTTACTTTTACTTACTTGGCGACGTTCCGGGGAGAGTAAGAAAGAAAGTTATACTCCGCGCGTAAGAGCTGGTATAATTCTTCGGCAGATCTCTGTCCCTCTGGTTTTAATTTTCGTCCTATTGAGGCTGGCCCTATGCACTGCTGCTAAAATGGAGAAAGAGAGAGAGAACGGGAGATTCATGTCGCGGACGTTCAATCCGAACTTTTTCCATTGATCGCGTTGGACCCGAGTGGGCTACCCCCGTCTCTTCTTTGCTGTCCTACGAGCACTTCGTGAATGAATTCCTTGATAAAATTTCGAATGTTTAAATTAATATGCGAGCTGTGAAGTTTTTCGATTTCTATTTGAACTACAGCTGACATCCAGTTGTTGAAATTGAAAAGTTATTTGAGAATATTATTGATGGAAGTAATCGACTCGAGATGATTGAGTTTTGGTAATTGGTTTTTAGTGATTGAAAAATATAAAGAGAAAAATTCTCTTTAACAAAGCCAGTGTGTACTTATGAATGCAATGTGTTCTGAAACTTTTAAGTAGAATATGTACGGGTACGGTCAGACGTGTGTTTAAGGAAATTATGTTTGCTGTTTGTTCGGAATTTTTTAAGTAAAACATAGTGAGACCTGAGTAATTTTGAATTAAAATATTCGTAATAATATGCTGAAAATATTTCAAGTAGAATAGGGACATGTATGGTCAGACATAAATTTAGTGAATTTTACTAGTTGCCGTTTATTCTGAATTTTTGAAGTAAATTATGGTGAGACCTAAGTATTTTTGAATTTGAATATTCATAATAGGATGTTGCAAACATTTTAAGTAGAATAGGTACATGTATAGTCAGACATGAATTTAGTAAATTTCAGTGTTTACCGTTAGTTCTGAATTATATGGTGAGACCTGAGTAATTTTGAATTCAAATAGTCGTACTGATATGTTGCAAATATTTCAGGTAGAATAGGTACATGCATGGTCAGGCATAAATTTAGTAAATTTCAATTGTTGTCGTTTTTTTCTGAATTTTTGAAGTAAGTTACGGTGGTACCTGAGTATTTTTTGAATTTAAATATTTGCAATAGCATGTTGCAAACATTCAATGTAGAGGAGGTACACTCAGATCGTTCTGAATTTTTGAAGTGAAATATAGTGGGGCCTGAGTATTGTTAAATTTAAATATTCGTAACAGCGTGTTATAAATATTTTAGGTAAAACAGATGCATGTATGGTCAGGCACGAATTTTTGTGAATAAAGTTTGACGTCTTCTGAAAATTTCTAGTAGATCAAGGACGGATGTATAATGTTAACATATTCAGTATGTTTTAAGTAGTATAAGTACAAATACGATCAGACGTATTCGTAAGTATTGTACTTGTCATAGTATTTGTGAATTTCATACATGAGTATTTGCAGTGAATTCTCAATATTTTAAGGAAAATATAAGGTACACGCATTATATTATTCGCATATGAAATCATACAAACTCAGTTTTCAGCAAAATAAACATGGAAATGAGCGAAGCGTTCTGATGATTTTATTAGCAAAAAGAGCGACAATAACAAGATCGACAATATTAACTAAAATAAAAAAAAATTGTAATTTACCAAAAATAGTATCCAAGAGCATAACAATTAAGTTTTAACTGCATTAAATTTTTTCTAGCTAAAAATTAATTTAACTTCCGAATTCTCGTATATTTTTTTTCTTTTTTTTTCCTCGATACACGATCGTTTCTTTTATTCGCTTGCTTGAACGACCGGAGATTTGCTGACTCTCACGAAAAAAGCGAAATCGAGAATTCGTGATTGTAAGATATCCTAAATGAAGCACAAATAAAAATGATGTGAGTCTTTTTTATATTTTTATTCTGCTTTGTAGAAACTTTCTGTTGTATTTTATTACTAAAGTTTAATACCTATGATCTAAGGTGAAAGTATATTATAGTGTAGTGATCAGGAAAACGGGTTGAAATTAAGTTTTTTTTGTAAGATTTCAGAGAAACAATAACAAGTCCTGGGTACCTCAATGCATAGAGTTTTGAGAAATTTTTTTTCGAAGAACCAGTACATGAAAAAGACAATATATATGTGACTAAAAAGACTTCACTATTAGGTACAATATAATGCAACGTAAAAGTCTTCATTTTACCATATTTACTGCCACGGTTAACTGACATTTTAAACTACACTGATCGTTCTGATACATTTTGAATATCCAGATTTTTAAAATAAAACGTAATTCAAAAGATTTTCACTCAGGAGGAAAAAAAAAATTAAAAATAAGCAAACAAAGAAACAGACGAAAAACAGAGACTTCAGTAATTAAAGGAAAACATAGGACTTCCCCCACATACTTAAACACCCAAGATCAAACGACAAGGGACACGATAAGCAAGCGTTGGAAAATAAATAGAGGTACATCACTCTTTTGCCTTTCAATTACATTTATAAAAAAGAAAAAGTAGCGGGGAGCTTACATGCTTTGGCCCGCGGCATTGTTTCCAGTCTTCTGTTACTTTGCAATTTACTTGGCCGGGAAAGTTACAAGCAGCGGTGGTAACACAATAGCAGCAGCATGCGAGGGAGTAATTTAAAACGAGATACAGAGAAAAGCACACACACACACACACACACAAAGCTAGTACCCAACGAGCGTAACTCTAAAAACGGGTAGGCGGGGTATAAAAATAAAACAGGACACGCAAAGGTAAGCTGGAAAAAAAGATCGAGAGAACGGGAGGAAAGTACGAAACGTACTGCTGACAGAGGGTCGATGGATGGACGGGCGGATTAGGCGTGCTGGCAGGACTCCTCCACGGTTGCCAAGTTCGCCGCGTTGTTCTCACGAACCCTACACTCTCAACTATATACAGGTATCCCTGTGCAAAAGACCTTTGACTCGATTCGCCACTTTGTGATTCGCATTCGGCACTCACTCTTCCACGGTGTATATACCCACTTTACTTACCTTTCTTTCTTAGCTTCCGCTTAGTGTATTTCCTTTTTCTCCTGGACACACCTGCACTTTCTGCTTACGACGTAGTATTTAGTGGTGCTAATGACGAACGTAACCCCCCCCCCCGCTTTTTCTTTTTTTCTTTTTGTGTTCATTCTTTTATTTACTTTTTTTTCGATGAATGGTCGAGTCCACTTAGCTTGATGTACAGCAAAAAAAGGGAAAGACGACTCGTATCGGCGTGGTAACGTCCATTTTGATTTATGTCGGATAATCGATTAGACGTTTATCGCGCGTAAGGTAGGCGGCTGTTGTCATACTGGTTTGAGCGCCATGTACTTATCGCCAGGTGGAGTTTCATACGTTTTTTTTCCCTCCTTTCATGCGGAACGAAAGGCTGGTGGTTCGTTTTTCTGCTTCTTTTTCTTCTGCGTGTGATTGATCGTGGCTAGAGCTCGAGCGCGTGACCTGCTTTCACTTTTAAGATGTTGTTGCGGTGCCGGTTGATCTTGGTTGCTTCTTTGTCGCGTGACTTTTTTCGCTTTTGTCGGTCGGTTTGTAAGTAATCGTCTCATAGGTGTATAAGAAAAAGTCCGATGATTAATTTCAGCCGTAAGTAAGTTCTAATGTGCCATTTGTCATCCATCACCAACTTTTTTCGCATCCAATTGTTGATATACTGTTAAGAATTTCTTATGCTATTGCTTGTACAATAACTAACATACCTGTCGAA
Source organism: Copidosoma floridanum (assembly GCF_000648655.2). Next base: position 127,101 of record NW_019379853.1, on the reverse strand, counting down.
ACTTTCCTTAAATCTAAAATAATGTAATTTAGTAACAAAATATCTCATAGTACAAAAATTTCTTATAGGTCCAACATTAAAATTATTTCAACATATGGTACTCCGTAATCTACGTAGTTCAAGTAGAACAAGTTAGAATATGGTCAGACACATGTTTTAAGGAATTTTAATACTTGCAATGTTTTGAATACTTTAAGTAGAACAGGTACAAATGTTGACAGACAGGTGTTTTCATGAATGCTAATATTTTCCGTGTTCTACATAGTTCAAGTAGAATATTTGCGAAAATAGTCAGACATTGTACAAAAATTTTATTGGATCATGAAATAATGATTAAATTTTGAATAATATCTTTATCTTAAGTATTTAAATGAAATTGTGGATTTCATGCATTCATAGCTGTTTGATTTAAAAGGTTGTTCTAATATTTATGATTGAAAAATAAAAACTTAAATCGCCAAGTTGTTCCAATAAAAGTAGAACTTGGACTCCGGAAAAGTGAATGATCACTATTTTTATAACGATAATCTATACAAGGAAATCCATCGTGTGATAAGTTAAAAGTTTTATTTTTGTCGAAGCATCTTAATTTCATACATGAACTGTTGATAAATAGAAAAAAAAAAACATCATACCCAGGTACCATGAGTATTATAACCTAAAATCAATGAAACACCGTTCAATCGATCATTACTCACTCGAAAGTAGGAGTAAACTACGCGGGTGGAGTATCAGAAGAGTAGAGTTACGTTCACGGCTAATCGTTGACTAAGTGATTAGTTGAGTCAGCTATCACGTCTCAAAGTCAACAGCCCTCCATCTCCCTTCTACCATTGGCAGCTGCAACGCTATCGTGTTCTCTCCTTCTTCTTGAAGTTGCACGCAGGGAATATGCAGACGGAGAGAGCCCAAAGTGGTTCTTGCTATCTCTCAGAGTGTATACGTGTACAGCCCGTATTCTCCTCTCCAACAATTAACTCGCTATTTAGAGCTGATACGCGTACACGTACATCTGTGTGTGTATATCTACTTATAGTTTAGTGGGTGCACCGCTATAACAACAGCTTTTAGGCATACCGGAAATCGCGCGCCAAAGGCTCACCTCCTCGTCGTCCTCACTCCCCTTCGGAATATCAGAGCTTAGCTCTCTATCTTGGAGAATTAGAGAGCTACATCGTCGTGGCGTTCAAGAAGGAGTAGGGTGGGCATAGAAATGTTGAATGGAAAGTTTGCGGAACGAGCTCAACCGTGCGGAGAGATACACGTTGGTCGTATTAGTCCGGACACTGCTGCAGCAGCTTCAATAGATAGGGGAGCCTCGATGCAATTAGCTTATAGTCCGAAGGATGGTTGGCTTCTACTGTCCGACAGCTTCTGGTGGGTTAATATGCACAGTTCCTGTGTGTATATGTGTGTTTAGCGGGGCGATATATTATACATACGTGTGCAAACATATCGGGATTGTGCTGTACCTTCCGAAGCCAAGAGTTTCTGTGTATATATATGCATGCGCAGAGATACAGCGAGCAGCTAGCATAGCCGAGGGAGCGGAAGACAAGTGTCCGTGTCCGGATGGTTGATGTTGTATAACTACCCTCGTTGTGCTTGTAGAGGGGAGAGATGGAAGAAGGTGAGAGAGAGAGAGAGAGAGAGAGAGAGAGAGAGAGCGTGGAAAAGAGAGATGGCAAACGTCATCGTTGGTTGGCTAACAACTTGTGCAACACGTTGTCTAATCTCGCCACCAGACAAGCTGCAGAGCGTGTTCATATATGCTACCTCTCCCTCTTTCCTAAAGTTAAGTGCATTACGAGGCGTGTGCTGTACGTATAAACTCTCCCCCTTTTGCTATATCACACTCGCTTTTCGTCCTCCTCCGGTTGCCCCTGCACTACTCCCGTGTCCTCGGTGTAGGTATACACAGTATCCTTGCGCGCGAGTTTCAAAGTTGGGACCGCGTTGGGTTTCGGCAACTCTCTTCTCACGCTCTGGAGACACATTAATAACTGATGCGAGTTTTGTAGTTTCGCCACTGGCTCTACTCCTCGTACTACTTGCCGCGTTGGTCCATACGATTGTCCGGACCCATCGTCACGTGCTGGGACAAATAGGACGTAAAATTGGAAAATTGAAACTGAAATCCTTGCTCACGGACCAACCGTATATATAGATTTCCATCTATGCTTCCTTTTTTTTTTTGCACCACTTTCTATTGTTGGCTGCAATGGTTTTTTCTGGGAAAAAAGTGTCAGGTTTCAAGTATGACGATACATGGGATAAAAGAAGGGTTGGAGAAAAATAAAAATTCGGAGGAAAGCGCCATCGGATATGTTTCGTCGCGATATGTGTTTCGTGGTACCGAACTTCTCTAAAGTTTTCAAGCTGCGTTGAAAGTTTGGAACTATTTTTATCTTCTTTGTGCGTAAGGGGAGAATTTGGGAAAATCCGTCGAAAAGACATTTCATGTTTTCTTGCCTACCGATTATATGCTCAGCAGAATCCATAATCTATATTAATACGTGGCTGTTTTTGAAAAATATGTGTTATAAAGGTGGACTTTGTGAAAAAAGTCGAACCATTTCTAAACTCCAAAAACTTTTTTTTTTTTTTTTATTGGAACCCTTCGTATGGAAAAGTAAAACCACTCGAGCTCGTAAATGATTAATGCACAAATCGTGTTTTCACACGCATGGGTACCAGGAGCTCGGCTGAAATTGAATAATGATCGATCAAATTATATCGAATCTATATACACACATGAGCCCCCGTTTCGAGTTTTCCACTGCTGCGGCGGCTGCTGTATCAATACAAATGAAAGATAGCTCTGTCGATTTATGAATTTTCTTTTTTTTTTTTTTTTTTTTTCTTATTCATGAAATTTTCATGCACCATCCGGATGATCCGTACACTGGTACGGTAGCTACGGCATAATCAGTTATTTATGCATCAGCTATTCTCTTGTAATGATAAAAGCACAAAGATAGCAGGCCGACGGAATTTCATTTTAAAAACGAGGATTGGATAAAAAGCACGAAAAAACAAATCACTGCCAAGCTTGGGAAATTTGGAGCTTCGATGCACAAAGGCCAAACAAAATTAACGGCACGTGTAATCACGTTAACAAACAACTTCAGGACTGGTCAAAGGAAGGCCGTGGACCTGGAAAAATCTCGAGAGCAGAAACCACAGGCTTTTGGCGTGAACTTTGAATTTTATTATTGAAAACAAAGGAGCTCAATAGAGAAATGAGGCTTTGCTCGTGCGGCAATATCAACATCTCGGACAAATTAGAAAATCACCGAGGGAATACTTGTAATAAACCAGTCGCTTTTGAGCCAACGGGGACACACTCGAGTTTTATCCGGGAAATTCAAACTCTGACGACTCCATTGTGCGTACGCGTACATAGGCCCAAGCAATCGTCACCCATTTTTTTAATGACTTTTGTCCCTCTTTCAAGCACCTTTTCGGCGTAAATACATTTTTAGCTCGAATCGCCTTGAATTTTTATTAAAAAACTCCCCGAAGTGAAAAGGAACCCCGTTGATTTTCCCCCTCTGGAGTTAAAGTTTGTTTGCCAATGGAAAAAGGTGCAAGTGGCCATTCACAGGCGAGCGTAAATAAACAGCGCTGAAAAGGAGCCGCAGCCGAGGGCTTACGCCGGACTTTGGACTAAAGTCCATTCTCGACCACGGATGCCTTTTTAAGCTCGACGCGAACGGTGGCTAAAAAAAAAGGAGGACTTTCAGAGGATGCTTTCGTTGTGTTTCGTGGGTTTACAGCTTTAGTTGCTTGGTGCTTTTTTTTTTTTTTTTTTTTCTTTTTAATTAGAAAAGGTAATCAGCGATCTACTAGCAAAGGCAAAGAACTCGGGTGTCAATAACCCAACGCGCTGAATTTCGCTCTCCGGGGAACCGACCAATCAAAGCGAGGGCATCGTTCTCCGTTTGTAGAGTGACACCGAGCGAGGACGAGCGTTTAGTACAAAATTACGAAAGGACAGTGGCCGTCACGCGCGTCAAGCGAGAAAAACCGAGCTGTAGGGAGCAAAAGGGAAGGAGAAACAACCCCACGGTTGGTCCGTCACGCCGTAACACCACCGGTTTCATTAGCCACCTCACGTGGCGTTTGCAGAAGGGGGGAAGGGGAAAGCTCGTTCCACGTGATCGATCGTTATTGAACACGTCTTCTACTCTCATCTCTCTGCCCACCTGATGTATTTCGAGCTCGGCCCTTGAGCTCCCTTTCGATTTCCCGCCACACGCAGCTCTTCCACTCGTGATCCTGCGGTCATAACGCGAGCCTTGGTGTGTGTGTATGAGCTTTTCCTTTCAGCCGATCTATCGCGTATTTTTTCTTTTCTCTCCAGCTGGCAGCTACTATTTGTGTTGCTCGTGTTTATTATTTCAATGAATGAGATGGAATTTCGCGGTAAGGGTGCTCGAACGATACCGAGTGTCTTTTTCCAAAAAAACGAGGGCCCAAAAATTATTTGATGCCCAATTCTAGTTGTTAAATACGAGCAGGGTTTTGTCACTCCATCTCTGCCTTATAGAGTTTTTTGTATTGCAATGACAATCAAAGGTTAACAAAGTCTATTAACCTCACTCGGTAGTCACGCTTACAGAAGCTGACTGTAATTCCATGGCAATATGAATAGATCATACATATTTCTTTTTTTTTTTTCCATGAGTTCTATTTGCAAAAAAAGATTTTTTTGAATCAAAATGAAATGCCGATTCTATGTTTTGTTTGGTAATGATACACGATGGAAATTATAATTATTATGCACAAAAAACTTTCAAAGACTCAACTAGATTTTTTTTTTTCCACGTGACTTGATGAATATTTCAAACACTCATTCCCAGTATTTCAGCTTTTGATACATTTCTGTGAGATATGTGCTACTTTCCAGCTGAAATTCTCCCCTCTCCATCTGGACTGCTCTTTCGTGCATTATTGCAGGCAGGTATCCGTTGCACGTATCCTGATATTCTATTCGGGACGAGCGCTTTCATACTTCACGTCCATACTCTCTGCGGATAATATATTATTTTGCAGGCTTGTTACTTATTTTTCGTCGCCCCCGTCAAATATTTTATGAAATTCTTCAAACTCCCGTAAAACTGCTCTTTTGTAATAAACATATTGACCATTTTATTAATCACACAAAGTGTTGGAGTAATTTTCGAAGCTTAAAACGTTTCGTACTTTTTAGAAATGCTTGCCCGACAAGCAATTCAATACACGTCAGTAGTGGACGTAGCACTTAGCAGGCAGTTCTCGGTAATAATTTGCAACACACGTTCAAAGTAGTTTAATAAATATACTTTCAGCTCAAACGAATACACTTGATCCGTATTTTTATAAACGTGGGATGACGTCAGCAAACGAGCACGCCGTTCACGTAGTTTCTTATTTACCATCGTTACTTTCGTGCTTGTATAGCTTCCACATTCGACTCCTTTAACCTCCGCATGTGGCCCACATTTTTTATGTAACATTATACGTGGGCTCCGTATGTTTTTATCACATATGCGTTGCCTTGGAAGCTTTTGTCAACTACCTTATCCTTTTATTCCTTGTTGCAAGAGAAAAAAGACATGATAAAGCATTACGGTTGATATTTTATCGTCAGAATTTTTATGATCCCCAGCAAAAACAGTTGCTGACTAATACGGTCATTGTGCGACTCCGCACTCAGCACGGACGGGCTGCCAGTGACAGCAACTTGTTTCATCGAGTTTTTATCGAGGTGCGTAATTGCGGAGTAAAATCCTGGGGCTCGGAAGAGGAAGGGGCATTCGTTTCGACTCGCAAATCGGATTGGCGAATGAATTTAAACTTTCCCACCCTTACGGTGTTCGATTATACACGCACGTGCGTTTCACCGATTTCACCGTGATCGGTTGGACGCGCGTTTTAATCGAAACCGAGGGTAAATTAAACTACTTTGCGCGAAATTCGAATTCACGGGTACTGCCTCTCACTGGATGGGTCCAAAAGGGAAAAAAAAAAAAAAAAAGAAAAATGCGTAAACCGATTACACGAACGTTTTTCATTAAGCGAAAACTCGTCCCGATTATTGGAGCTGAAGGCCGCGATCGCTGGTAAGCGCTCGAATCGATTTTAGGCTCCTCTGAACTCGACAGCAGATTGGCAATTTGGGCCCACCGACTTTTTTTTTTTCAAAGAGCGAGGCTGATTAAAAATATATCCCTGTACAAGCCACTGTTTGTCAACGTACCGATACCTCTGGACTAGGTATCCATTGCTTATGCGGTTCATACCTGTACGGAATATTTTAAACAACAAAAGGACAAGCTTGTCACACCTGCCGCGAGTCGTCCCATTTCGAATGCTCGACGAGCAGCGTCCGTGAAATCCCATTAGTTCGCGAGCGGGGACGAGATAAAACGCATTAGTTTCAGACGCTTCCTCAGAGTTGCTGCTGCTTTTGCACTTTTGCCCTCACACACGTATGTACCCATATACAGAAGAAGAAGAAGAAGAAGAAAAACATCAGCTTTCTCGTTTCTGCGCAAGCGATACATGTAGTCCTCTCTTTCTGTGGCCTAATTACATTTCAGGCTGATTCCCTGTGCTTACTGAGCATATTTTCGTCCGTTTTCACGCTTCGTTGGCAAACACTTATGCCCCTTCTCCCTCTTTCTCTATATTCTTCTTTCTTCGAGCACGTGATATGAAGTCATACGAGTCGATGTACAATGAAAAAGAATCTCACTGACAATGTAACAACGGATAACAATCCTCTGGGCATTTTGTTAAAAAATAAAAGAGTTACTTAACCTCATGTTGCAGTGCTATAAACATACATTGAAAATCCAAGGCAGTGAATGTGATTTATCGGACAAGGGAGCATTTAGTTCTCGCGTAGCCGTGTAAGATTAGGCTGCAACGGTGATGGATCGGAAACAAAAAAAAAAAAAAAACAAAAAAAAAAGAAAGAAAAAAAAGAATAAATCAACGGCTTATCCGGCTGTCAAAAGTTCAAATAATGATCCATTTGTTAAAAATATCATCGGTAAAAAAACATTGAAATTTCCAAAAGAGCATATCACTCTTCTCCCCCGATGTTGTATCAAAACCACCAGCTCGACTAGCTTTAAAATTTCTCCCCTCGTGCATCCGTCTTCCAGCTAAACAATAGCTTCCAAAAGCGCGAAAGTAGACGTCTCAGGCACGTCACACGTGTCGTGCATCATTACGCCACCGCTCGACTCGACCCCCCCCCTCCTCGCATCATATAGGTTTATATATACGTATTACACACGCACGCACATTCATACCCAAAAGTACAGCGCTGCTGCTTTCCGTCGGAGAAAGCTCATTTCCTCGCCCGCGGAGAATCTCGAAGGGGAGGAGGTCGACGACGACGGTATTATGCTAAGGAGGCTTACACACTCGCGCATCTCCTCGCTTCGCTTGGAGTTTCCGCGGAAACTATAGCTTAAGTCGAGAGCTATTTATGAATTTGCCTGTCAGGATGGGGGGGGGGGCAAGGAGATATAAGCGCGAGTTTGGAAACGAGGGTTCTTTCTCGCGGAACACCAGGAGAAGCTTAATTGAACGCAGCCGCGCTGGAGCCTGGATCTTTTTACGGTTAGCGAGAGCCGGCTAATTGGAAAGGCCGGAGGGGCGCTTCGAGTTGAATTTACCTTTTTTTCTCTCTCTCTTTTATTTTATTTGCCGGCTGGTACGGTTCAAACGGAAGAGAATCTCACCGCGGAGCGGGGGATACCCATTACCGAGCTTGAGACAATTTGTCCTCGGTTAATTTGCGTAACGAGGCCTGTCGTTGAAAAATCAAAAATTATTACTTTCAGTTTAAAAAAAAAAACAAAAAAAAAAACAGCGCCTTGCAATTACCAAAGTTAACCAATCGTTTGCTTTCTCCATTCGGAGTCCTCGACACTCGGTACCTCAAAGTAACAAACTCGAGCGGCAGCCAGCACCGACAGTTTAATCCAAATTCGAGAAAACCCATCGCGAGGCTAATGGCGACACGCGCTCGAGTTTACACAGTACACCCGTTTGGCTTAAGGCACGACTTGTCACGGGGCGCAACAAGCTCCATCGAGCGAGCCTAATCGGTCCGGCGCGTCTCTCTCTCTCCGATCGCAGCTTTAGTAGCAGCGACCACAAATCGAGAGGACCTTATGTGCAGACCGCGGCCCAGACATCAGAGACCGCTAATCGTCGACTAATCGGTTGTATAGCGTCCGCTCGCGCGTTTGGGTGACCAACAACGTGTGCTATTATTTACTAACCGAGAATAAAAGTGTCCCTGATATTTCTAGTTGATATTACATTTCGAATCTAAAGATCAATCGTGTGGGACTATGGCCATGAAGCTCAGAGTAGTTGGTGATGATACTTATCTTTTGCATGTTCTGTATGATTATTGACTGAGGAATGAGCACAATATTCGACGTCAACATTGATAAAATTACTTTGAAACAAACTATTGATGTATACGTTACCTGTATTTCAAATAATCAGAAAAAAAAATAAGAGTAATTGAAATTAAGTAAGCCAAAAGTGGTTGGAATAAAATCATGTGCTGACTGATGTGTAAACTTTACGAGGTTAACGGCTACTGTTAATGTTTGTTTCTGTGTATAACATCATATACGATGGAATCACGTTTGCGTGATACCTAATAAGTAGGCGTGTGATACTCACACACAAACCTGTCTTATGTAGAACATACGCGTGTCCTACTCTAGCAAGACATTAAAGCCCTACGGATGCGTGCTGCGGAGACATACACATGCTGTTACGGTTGATCTTTATCTCTGACAACGTTCCGCTCCTTTTCAATAGATCAGAGGTGCAATGCCGAAGACGTGATCATGATGAATCTTATTGTTTACTCAATGTCACGTATTATTGCTTGGATGAATGAATTTTACAAAAATAATTTGCAGCCTTTTGTAATCACTGTGTTAAACACTGTGTTTGACGTCTATGTACTTAACGGGTCGACTTTCCATACTCAGGGGTACCAATGCGTCGTATGATGTGTTTCATACGCGTTGTTTCATCGATTTTTTAATCTCGTATTAATCAAACGGTCCCTGAAAGCGTCAATCCAGACTGTTGGTTGTGTCGTTTTCGCGACATTCAAACGGATCCTAAAAATTTAACGGGGGATTCATAAGCTTTGATGCATCCTCCGTACTTCCGTGTAAATAATCAAGCTTTCCAATGCCAGTTAATGAGCCGAATTGAAATTTTTTTTAGTACCCGTTGCGCACACGTTTAGTTGGACAAACGAGGAGAAAATGGCGTAGGGCTGGGTAGAGTACTCCTGGCGATGTTTAAAATGAAAACGTATACGTGCGGAGCTCCTGGAAAGGCCGGTTGGATGTGGAAGAACGCGTCGAGGAAAGGAAAACTAGTGGCAGCGATGTCGGGGGAAAAGGAACAAAAGGACCGACGAGGAAAAGGGGGGAGCAAGCACGAACGGAAGAGCTAGTCGCGTGGATGGAGGATCCGTTTCACGAGATCGCAAATTGAACGATATCCCGGGGGCATCGTCGCAATGCAGCTGCGGAATTATCAGGTGCTCCGTCATTGGACGTTAACGATGTCCTCTCTCTTTTTTCCTTGTCTTTTCTCGGTGCGCTTTTCCACTCCATCGTCGCTTTTTCCGTTCAGTCCTCATCGTTGTTAAACAAATGATGCGTGAAACTAGAGGTAGGCTTTTTTTTTGTTTCGTCTCGGAAGATGACTCTGTTGTTGTATTTTTTTTTCTTTTTTTTTTTTTAACAAAAAATTGATCGTCGTGAATTTTTGCGCTTCCTCTTTTGCTGGGAATGGATTTTTACGAGATAACGAGGGGGGCGTTTTAATGAGAAATAATGGGAGTGAGTTTGATGAAAAACGGCGCTTTAACAAGCTACGGGAGGGGGGAGATGCGCGCCGTGCACAAAAGAATTTAATTTTTCAAACGATACACCGAGCAACGAGGAGATTTTTTTTCATCTTTTTTCTTTTTTTTTGACGTACTCATTTTCAACCATTTCGATGAGGCTTTGTTTGTCAGTCATTTTAGAAAATTGTTTTCTCTTTTGAAAAACAAAAAGTACCTTTTTTGATTATTTTCATGTAAAAGAGAATTTTCCTGTCGTACAAATTTTTCGAGCATCGATGCATCGTAGTATGTTTTTGATAGAAAAAATCATTTAATAATTTTCATAAATTTTTTCTCTTGAAATTAATTGATAAACGGTACATATTATAAAAATTTGGGAATAAAAGCAGCAACTCCCTGCATTCCCAGCATTTTCACATCTGGTGTGCAGCAGCAGTAGGAGCTCGCGTATGCGAACATAACTATACGCTAGGGCCAGTAGTAGCAGCACAGTTGAGGTATTTTTTTCTTTCTCCCTCGTACGGCTTGCAGAAACGTTTAAGACGTACACATGTTCACACGTCTACACACTCTCTCATCGCTGGCCTTTAGCGTGAACCCCAACTCCATCCATCAATTTATCCTCGGAACGCATAAATTTATGCTATTTATGGGGGGTATGTGAGCCTTTATTTCCTATTCTTCCTTTTTAGCTTTTCAAAATGTTCATATTCCCTTCATTTCGTGTCCCTTTTTCTGGATTTATTCCTCCTAATTCGGAACTTAAAATTTTTTTTCTATTTTCCTTTCGTCGTCTGCAGTGAAACTTCGTGTTACGTACATCCCGTTTTTCATCACAGTACTGTAGCAAAATAGTACTCGGCTCCAAAAAAAGAAAGACCAGGTTATGTATTTGGCATTAGAATGAGCATATAAAAGTATACATTTAATGTATGTGTTGGAAAGGCTCGTTACCGTAATAGGTTCTAAATAAATCATCATTTTTTATCATTACTAGATAAAGTATACGAGCTTAGACAAGCATTATTAAAAACGCGTTATAATCGTTGACACCTCGTGCTTTGCTTGTAAATTTGAAAATTATCTTTGTAAAATAATAAATTCTTTGAAACAAGTTGCGTCCATTAAAAAAATATTTTCGACAAGAATTTTGATGAATACGTTTTTTTTCGAATTTTTCATTGTTGACGATTGTATTTATTAGTAATTGTATACCAAAAATTTAGTTCATAAAAGTTATAGTTATATTTTTATAAATAAATAACTTGATGATGAAAAAAAAAAATTATCATAGCAAAATAAAAATCACGATGTGACTAAACTATTTACCTACTTAAAGTACGTAGTACAATTTTTTTTACTCGACTATTTTAAAAACTTATATTTGTACACTTGTGTCTGATATACGTTACGTTGATTATTATTCAAATCAAGTTAGTTATCTATTCATATTTAATTGATAGATTGATATCATATTTGATTTTTACCTATGCATTAACGTTTATGGAATGTCATGTTTAGTAACAATTATATGAATAATTTTAAAGGCAAGTTTAAATATATGATTAAATAGAAAAAAAAATTGTCTGGTCCTTTCAAGTTCATGGACAAAAATTTGTTGTTGTCTAATAATAATAATAAGCTTAAAACTCGATCATTATTGTACCATATGTGTATAGAATGCCTCAAAGACTGAATGATAACTAATAATGAATAAAAATTAGAAGCTCACAGCGTTGCCAAGAAGTGCTTCGTAAAATGTTTCCCAACTTTTAATGCGTAAAAAATACTCATTAATTTGTTATTAAATATATGTTTTTCGTCGTTCTACGATATATTTACATCGACATTAAGTGCATTTGGTCTCCAAACATTTGACGGTGTACATCACTTTTCCTTAGTCACTCCCGATCAGTGGTAATCGAAATATTTATTTAAATTTTTTAAAATCGTGTTATTATATACAAATTTTGCCTAATACATGTACATCTGCACATAATATTGCTTTATTTAAAGTGATTTGTATAAACAAAGTGTTGGAATAAGTTTTCAAATCTGTCGAGATAAAAAGGTAACAACCATCGACGGAGTAAGCCTAATGTTTTAAGAAAGCCCAATAATTGCAAAATCTCACTCTAAAAACGCCAAGGTAAGTTTTTGCTTGAAAACAACAAAGTTTTGATTAACCAATGAAAACTAATTGTTTTACCGTAATTTTAATATGCAGCGATATTATTGTCCCCTTGAAAAACGAGCAACATGAACAACAACGAAAATAACGATAAGGCTGATAAGGCATCCACAAATGATCCGAACCAGTCTCAAGAAATCTGTGAGACATCGTGCACAACTACGGATAATCAAAACAACCAACACTCTAGCCAAAAGAAATCCTATTATTGCGAAATTTGTCAAAAAAAGTTCATTTATTTTGGCCATCTTGTAACTCACAAGCGCTGCCACGAAAAGCCCCATCGATGCAACAAGTGCACCGACTCATTTACCACTTATAATTCTTTGATAAAACACAAACGCAATGTTCATTAAGTTCGTTAGCAATGCGAGTTCTGTTGTAGACATCTATGGTGGGTTTCTTGTCTTCAATAATACAGAACAGAACATCTACTCGAAAATTTTCAACCCTTTAGCACATAAAATTATGTCAGTAGAAATTATTAAAGTAATGTCTGTATACTCATATTTTCTACAAGAAATATAATAATTCTAACTGATGACTAATCTTTTTTTTTAAACTTCAGTATGATACTTCGGAAATTACTACATCTGAGGATCATTTTAAATTACAAAAGTTTATCATGAGTTTTTGAAATTTGAAGTTTTTTAAACATGACCTTGTTTGCTTACATTTACTTGTTGTAAAGTTGGTAAGTAACAAAATTGAAAATTGCCTCGAAGTAGTTTATTAATTTTTATATGTACTTTATATCAATTTCCAAATTAATAAATGCATTATACAATCTTTACAAGATTTAAATTATGGTTCTAACACCATGAAATTAGTAATGTACCGTTTAATTGTTTACATGAAAATGTGCATAACGGCGATCATTTCCTTTTTTTGTTCAACTGAGTCATAACTTTCTTTGTTTCCTCAACAATAATATTATGCATGTTCTGGAGTTCCAAATATGCGGTTTCGAAGAGTATATACTGTTACACTTTTGCCTAATATTTATATTTTCCAATACGTTACAAAGTCAATTGGAAACAAAAAACACTGATACCGCACGAAAGTCTTTACAGAAGAAAAATTCAAGCATGTAGTGGCCGAGTGCCATAATCAATTAGGAAGGAATGTTTAGATAAGTAAATTATCGTATGCCACAAAAAAAAAGAAAAAAAAAAAAACGTATTATACGAGTGAAACGCGTTACCATTCGACTTATATCAAAAGTGCTTAATTTTCTTGAAAAAAAGCATCGAAAGCAGGTTCCTATAGACATCATTTTTACGGATCCTACAAACCCTAGAAAATCCATAGTATCTAGTGGTGAGTCATCGGTTCCTTAGTATAATAGGGTATCTTTGTATAGTATGAAAGATTAAATGTGAATTAAAAATCTCAATCATCATAAAAATTACAAAATAATAAAGATAATTACAAATATTATACTCTTTTTTCTAGCGTCAGTATTTTTTGAGTGATAAATCGCTCTCTTTTCATCTCACCCAAATATAAATATTTTTTAGCTCCAGCAAGTTGGAAACACCAGCTGGAAAGTGGAGGCGGCCTACTTGTCTTTAGCTCACCATGTTTCCTCGCGAATCGATGCCAATTAACTAATTTTGCAAAGTTAACACAACTGTAGCAGTACAGATTCACGCAAGGCGCGTTCGGTACCATCGAGTCGTTTCTACTCGTATAGGATTTCGCTGAGAAACTTCTCTGTGCGATTCTAAAGGAAAAGAAATCTACGGAGTATTTCTGTGCTCGGCTTCCATGCCGTGTGGAGTATCGGTGAAGTTATGGAAAGTTGGTATTTATCTTGAGGTAGCATTTGCCTTTGCTCTAAATACTTGCAAGCGTATGTGCTTTTATGAGCAAGTAACTCAGAACTTGAATTTTTTACTTTTTTTCTTCCATAGCCATTCATTGATCATAGATAATGAATGATTGTGGTTCAATTTTTTTAAACATTCAAGTCCAACGTGTCAGTGTGTCTCGTGAATTCAGTTTCTCCAGACCACATTTACGAGGACATAAATCAAACGCAGTGTTTTGAAGAAAGACTGGTCATTATAAAAAAAAGTCATTCTGAATGAGAAACGTGATAGCCTGGCCTATAAATAAGCGCATACAATCTTAATTTTTAAAAATATCTCTACACTTCTACCCCCTCCCCATCTCCTTCTCCTCGCCTCACGACTCGTTAAATCAAACGTCTCACGCGATTTCTGGGTATACACGAGCGCGGAAGCTCGCGGCGAAAATTTTTTTTTTTTCGCTTATTAGGATCACGCGAGCCCCGCTTTCCAAATAACATTATATAACATTCTCGCCTGCCTGCTTGCCTTAGTTTCGACTTTCTCGTTCGGGCTTTGAAACTATAAGTTTCTTTTAACAGCGGCAATACATGTACTCGAGATCTGCATAATTCCGCATAAGCTTGATACAGCTCGGCTGTTTTTTTTTTACCAACATTTTTTTTTTTTTTTTTTTCTTTCAATAGTTTCAGTGGTTCAAAAAGACTTTTTGATTTGTCTCTTCGTTTTGCGTCAATGCAGGTAATGCCGTGAGATGAATGCGTTTATTTAAAATCAGGTCAGATGTCGCGTACAGTGAGACGGTAAATTTCGACAAAAAATTTGAAAAATATAAAGCATACGCGCGACTTTCCGGTCTGGTAAATAAAATCGTATAGGGAGGAAAAAATTGTGCAGAGCAAAAAGGGGCAAAAAGAGAACGAAATGTTTTTTTTTTTTTTTTTTTTTTTTTTACGAATACGTTCCCTTTAATATTTAGGAAGAAACTAGGGCAGATGGAATGGCAGGTCTAACGCGCGCAATTAGTAGCCTCCCTTGTTTGAAAAATGCGCGTGCAAAAAATTGAACACGGGAAATGTTGCTCTCTTCTGCTGCTCGAAAGGAGTACATTTTGTTTCATCGCTTATACGCTCGAAAGAAAAGTTAAAAATGAAAAAAATAAAAAAATAAACATTTTGTTTTAACAACACAATCGTGCACAAGCTGAAAAATTTTACATCTGAGATTTATCGTCGAACAATCACTTTTTGAGGAAGGGAATAAAACAAACATTGTTAATGGAACAAGCAAATGGAGCACTTATCCCGAAAAGCTCGTACTGTTTGCTGAAGCCCATATCAAATGTCAGGGTGACTAACTTCACTCGGGGGACCAATACGAACGACGGTCTCTTCCCCTGGTTTACTTCTCAATTCTCTGAATATCGTCAATCGCAAGCTCGACGACACGCACGCGCGTAAGAAAACTTCGGAGATGACGAGAGCACGCGCGCGCGTGTGTGTATGTGTGTATGGATGCCTCGAAAGAAAGAGAAAAACTAAAAGGGGCATGTGGGTCATGTTTATTTTCGCCCCCCCCCTTCCCATCCACCCTCACCTTATTCCTTTTTCCATTGCTGTTATGCTTCCAATGCCCTCCTCTCTTTTACTCCGTGCTTGACCTTTTCCACCTCTCCTTCTCTGTGCATGCGTTCACATCCATACACGTCTAATATACATACATGTACGGTGTTTGGAAGTGTACGAGCATCGTCTCCTCGAGTCTGTTGTATTGCTCTGAAATAGTTTTTTTTGCAGCCCTGTTTCATGTGTATCACTTGAGAATAGTCAGAAGGCTCTTTGGATTTTTTGTTTGTTTTTCCTTTTAAAATATTTTTTAAGCTACATGTATTTGGTTACGAGCAAAAAATCTGTGTTCACCTTTGCGCACTTGTGTGGAACTGTTTTGACGATGTCAAGTGGATGTAGGTGGTGTAGAATCTCAAGTTGCGCTATGTTTTTTTTTTTTATTTTATTTTTTTTTAATTTCACTACAGAAGAGGTAAAAGGAGCAAAGTATAGCAAATTGAGTGACTAAACGAGAATAGTGAGACTACACCTACAGTATGATCTCTGGTGTCTCTACTTGATATACACAAGTGATTCATAATGTTTGAAAAATGTAATGATAATAATTTTCAACAAAATTCTAGTTTGGATACTTTTATTGTGATACTCACTAATTATCGTGCGACTAATTTCGATGGGCAGAAATAGGGAAAAAAGCCCAAAGAAAAAAGAAGAAGTAAAAGAAGAGTAAATAGCAGGAATACACTTGAATATGCGAAGACAATTGGTCGGCGTCTTATCTCCCTTCCTTCTCGTACCCTCGAGCTTTGTGTTTTTCTTGGACGACCCTTCGAGCTCTTCTCGGCACCCCCTCGAAGATATTGGAATTTCCTCTCCTTATCTATGCCAGGAGCGAGAGAGTAGGAAAACTGCACGCTCACTTTGGCCCCTTTTCATTTGGAAATCTAGGCTGCCCTTGATTTTTAAATTAAAAGTTGCTCATACCAGCGAATATTAAACAATATATTGCTATTTGAAAATTTTCATAGAGGCCGGATTTTGAGGGTGCATTTTGCTGATTTCTATTTTATTTTTCCCATGTAAACATACACCTGCAAGTATCATTACTTGTAGCTGCAAGTCGTGTAAGTTTGTTTTTGGCTTCTATTTTCATTGCTGCATTGGACGTTCCTCCAATTCTATTGAAACAGTACTTTGTAACACGATATTACGACGACGTGGTATGTCTTCTCTCGAAAAATAGGCAATCGACTCCTCCTTGAAATCCAACTCTCTTTACTGAAATCCCCCCCATTGGGAAAAACATTGCCACAGAGTCAACAAAGTGAAATTCGAGATCGCAGGTAATTTATCCTAATAATTGGAGAAAAAAACTTTTCAAGCGACACAAACCTGATTCGCCACTCGATCCTCAGTCCAATGTGTTATTTACCACCCACCTTCTTCCAAGAGACTGCTGTCCCAAGGAACCTTTAAAATTACTCGATGATTAAAAATGCAAGTCTTCTGAATGCGAAAGCCGTAGCAGGTTGACCTCCTCGTGGCTGCATTATGCACCGCCTCGTCCCGCGTCACATTAACGTCGCGGGAATAATAGTCAGAGCCGCATCGGTGGAAGAAAACCACGAGGTTAAATATTCAGTTTTCCAAAGCTCGGCTGCATCCCCGTGGTCTCTCTTGGCCCCCTGTAAATCTCTTAATGGAACGGAAAATTACGGATTCGCGAGCAAACAAAGTTCCACACGCGCGTACAATGATTAGCGGAGAGTCCGAGTCGGGGCGAGAAGCGCGAAGCTCAAATTCCTCGACAGGTCGCGGGAAAGTTGTTAATAAGGCTAACTCAGTGGCAAGTCGTACGGGATCTGTATGCAGAGTGGAAGAGTTGGGTTTCGAGCCCCATACCTCCGTGCCTCTTCCGCATCTTGGAAAGTTTGTATATATTTTGAGACAATTAAAGTGCCGGTTTGCTCGTCATCCGTCTCTTCTCTCTCGCGTGGGAATTTCACCGCCTCCGAGTGACTTTTGTGAATGCACGAAATGAGTTACGGAGCCCCCGCGTGAGCAGAGTTTGTTCTCAACGAGCCAACATTTGAGTTGCTCAATATATTGGAACTTGAAAATATTTAAATTTGGTTTAAGCTCATGTGTTATGTTTCCATGTGTACAGTAACATGTACTATATTAATTACTGGAAAGATGTACAAGGAAATAGGAAAAAAGCTCAGTTGAAGTAATCAGCTAGAAAATATACCTGTGTCACACTGTTTTCAACCGAGATGCCACGAATACATATGTCTCTACTAAGTGTACATATATTTTTGTTATCCCATTTAAAACACGAGCGACATTTTCAAGGATAACAGGATAATAATTCATTTGCGTCACCTTAACTTTTCAAACAAAAAAAACGTCAATCTACTTGACACGTCAATTTCTACCACCGATTGGGTCGGTCGACCTCGATCCTTTTCCATCGCTCGAGTTAAACGAAACAGGGAAGAAGACTGATGAGGGAAGAAAAAAAACTTCCGCATGAAGATAGGAGTGACGCAGGCCGGGCGTATCAGTGGCACCAAAATCGATTCGTACTCCCTTTCAGGTTGGGCCTAATGATAGGTGCGTGTCACTGATCCTTTCTGTCGAATATCCTGTTAGCAGAGCTGTACCATTTTCTGACTCTTTTTTTTATCGTCTTCTTTTGCTGTAATGGCAAAGTTTGCCGAACCTCTTTTTATCAAGGGTTGAACAAAGGGGAGTTGATGAGCTTTTCCGAAAAGCACTGAAGCTTCCACTGTACTCTCGTAGAAGAAAACAGTATGATGCTTATCAAATGGAATATATGTATCTGCTGCAAAAAAAGGAAAAATATGGGTATGAAAAAGGACACTTGAAGGAAGAATTGCAGAAATAGTACTTACAAACGCAACGAGCATAAAGTAAGATGGAAAAGAGATGAAAAAAATATATTGTAGTAATAGTATAGCTAGTATTGCATTTGTAATTTCCTCATTTTCATTCGCACCTTTGAACGTAATTCTCCTCTTTTTTGCTTTCGTACAACTGCGATCTTTGTGATTTATCTGGTATCAATCGAATAAATATATTGTGAATTGCTTTTACTGTACTTGGTACAGAATGTAGAGAATAAAAAAATCGATTGACGAGAAATTTATTTCCGAAGCAAAAATTTCTCCAGTAAAGAAAAATACTTATCTTTCGATCATCGTACATTTTTTATCAATTTATGTTATTTTTAAATAATACATCTCACAAGTTATTTTCAACTTGAAATTTTTTGCCATTGTTAAAAAAATATATCAAATGCCAAGTAATTGCGATTTAATTAAAAGCGGTATATTTTTGAAACCCAATAACCCAAGTACAGCTGCAGTTGTTTTCAAACGCAAAAGCCAGACAGCGCAGCAGATATATTAAACTATTTAACAAGTGAAACGAAGAACCGTCTGCGAAACTCTCATTAAATTGAAATAGAATCGAAACACAGCACGGGCTTTGCGATTCATGCACGAAAGCTCTGCAAGCTTCGCTCGCTCCACTTTGACCCATAACACGCCCGGGCACGCGATATTACAAGTTGTCTTACTTTTTTTTGGGCAGGAAACCGTTTCTTGAGACAATCCCCGGGAAAAGAGGTGTTGGAGGGCATTGCGCCCTACACAAGAAGGAACAAAAAAAAATTGAGCGATCGGACGATTTCACAAAAGGGGAAAAACCGACACGATTGATGTAGCTCAAGGCAATAAGACGAGTGTCGATTTTCTCTTTTCCGCGGACCCAAGACCATCGTTATGTAAGAACGACGTGGTTGATACAAGAAAAGAAGGAGAGTAAGAATGTGGGTAACAAAAAAAAAAGGATGGTCTGGTTTCGTGCGACAGGAAGGAGGAAAAAGGTAGGATTAAGGTGGGGTAGTACTGGGAAATGGGAAAAGCTTTTGCTTGACTTTGATTAAGCGCGCATAGTGGAGATGTGTGTTCTGGTCATTGACTGATATTGATGGTGTAGACTGATTAACAGCTCGATTCAAGTGAATAAATGAAATTTATCACTTTACACGTCCTGAAATTAAATTTCATCGTCTATCTTGGTACAGTTTTTACATGCTCCGAAAAAAAACGCGTGATAACTTTATTGTCATTATTGAAAATACAAGAAATTTGAATCTTCGGAATAAGCTCAAGTTACAAAACGTACAATTTATTTATTTTTGTACAAACCACATCGTTCGTTAGTCTAGTTTGATCATTAGTGGTAGCAGTAACGATAGCAAAATAAGTACAGTAGATCCAGTAGAGTTGACCTTTAATATCGGGAAAATCTCCTCGTTATTTCTAGCACATTCTTTAATCTACCACATGAATGCATTCCTTTTATTTTTACTTTAACCCTTTGAGCCCATTATACGTTACAATAATTGTGATTCAGGTGTTAATTTGTGATGGATTCTCGACGAAACCATAAAAAATGATTTACTAAGAATGGTCACGCAAAAATATTAAAATCCTTTTCCTGATTTATAATAAATACAGCAATTTCAATCGATTCCGTTAAATGTTATTTTCAAAAAACAATAACTTTATCTCTTCCACCCTCCATGAAATTTCTCCACCGTGGTACCTCACGGCCCATATCGAGCTCACCCGATCCGCGCAACAATGCACGCCAACCTATAATGTACAGCATACCCACACGCACGCTGTAAAGCTCATAGTTTCCAAGACTTCCGTAGCTCCTCAAATTTAATACGCGCATTGGCCTGGCTGGTCTGCTCGCATAGCAGCAGCGCCCACCCGAGTCGTTTTCATCGAGTGGCCTCGTAACCGCGTACCTCTAGAACCCAGCCTCGGATGAGAAGAGGGAGCTCCCATAGAGTGTTGATAAGTTCTACGGTCGTTATCGTCGGAATTTCACTATGTCGTTCCGATCGCCTTTCCCCCACATCGCATCCCACCTCCTTTTTTTTCCACGTTGGATGTGAAAATGCAACGGCGAAGCGAGAAGTGCCTGATGGCTTTAGCTATTGAATTTTCCTCGTGGTTTCATTCCAAACCGCAATGACAAGACTCGGAGCTGAATGAAGCAATGACGACTACGAAGGCCATGGGTGACCCTGATGATTCTTATTCGGGTGGGATTAAGAAATTTCTCACCATCAGAGACAATTTCGACAAAAAATGCGTGAATACGTGTAGAAGGAGCGCAGTTGGCCTCATTTCGCCTTGCTGGGCGCAGAGTTTCCGCCGAGTTTTAATTAGTTTATTTCATCATTGCGGGCGTTTTTGATGTTTTTAAAGCTTAGGAAATTATAATGCTTATCCATTTGATTTCTGAAACTCCGAGGAAAGCCAATACTTGGTAAGCTCAGTCAGAGAGGTTTATGATAATTTTGAACATCGACGTTTGTACGTGAGATGATTTTTAGGGAGATGAGTTCTTCGCACAAACTCAACACCAAACAGGATGTGCTTAAATGATAATAATTTAATACATAAATTGTGACTTGTGATCACATCACTATTATTACATTGTACATTAGCATTCAAAATTTTTACATGAAAGCCTTTAACTTGCTTGTTCCAGGTAAGTACCTGTCACCAATTCAGACATCACTTAATGACAGGACATCACCACGTAAGTAATATATCTGCTTCGGTATAACGTGTCCATAAAGTTCTCTAAAAATGCCCGTAAAACCCAAAAATTAAATACCCGAGTAATCGCGTGAAAACAACAAACCGATTCACCGATGTAGTTTGCACCCCTGAGCTCGAAACAGTCGCTAAGCAAACCGAATTACGTCCAATTAATGCAAAAATGTTTTAATGCTCTTAGAGAGTTGCTTAAAGCCGTATCGATCGGAAAAGCCTTAAGCTGCACAACTCGCGCCAGCTACCGTGCGAGGAGGCCGTTGTCCTCGACCTTTTGTTTTTACCAATAACTTGACCCCTTTCGCATCGATATCATAAATATCTCCCTCTGCTTGTATTCCCCTTGACTCTTCACACTCTCGTTTCGGTGTCGTCTCTTTCTTCGATTCGACACGGTATGCGCGTTCTTAATCGATTGTAAAAAAATTCCACCAATCGCCTCGTTTAGCTGAAATTTCACGAGCACCGTGTAGCCGAGAGCGAACCTCTCGAGCTCGCAATTTCCGCTCTCGACACGGGCTCTCAACGCCGCCGCAGCGCATATACGTCAAACGAAGAGCAAAGGAGGCATACATAGCCATGCATGAGAGCTTATTAGCCTCGTGGTGCTATTATTCGAGGCAAGCGCTTTCTCGCGTCGATTCTAATTTTCCAAAGCCAGCGTCAGCCGCTGTGTGTATCGGAGGAGCGCAGCTTTATGCGGCGAAAAGAGAAACGGCTCCGGGCGGAAGCGTACAGGGGTTGGTATATTATATATGCGCGCACGAGAGCTCGGGTATTCGTGTAATTGGGTGGGGGAGATGGTTGCGGCGTGCGCGAAATCACGAGGACGAGTCGAGAGGCAGGCTCTCCTTCTCGTAAAAAAGGCCGCGCCAGCTGGTACATGCTTGGAGAGATTTCGTGCATTTATGTATTATATTGCACGTGTGTGTATGCACCAGGGTGTATGAGCTTCCTCGACTTACGTTTTCCGGGGGTTGCTCTCTTTTCGAGGCCAGATAGAATCGATTGCTTCTTCTACAGTCTCTTATCGATGTTTTTCCTTACTTTTTGTATATTTTTTTTTTGCCTCGATAATTTTTGAATGATTATACTCTTGAAACGTCCGTGCCTTTGATGGTACGCGTGTGTTGTACCGATCAAAGTGTATACTCGCGTTGATTTAAATTTCGAGATGCAGATAATTACCTGGCTGAGAGAGAAAGATGTAGGGAGGGAGCAAGCAGCAAAATGTAGCCCGAAAATGGAGCGAAGCCGTGGCGAATTGTGTCTACGTGACCCGTTTCCCGAAGTATATAGCGCGTAGCAGGCGGCCGGGAGCTGGCACTTCATCGATTCTGCATTCGCGTCGATTAAAATTTTATGAGACGGAAAATTATCTCGCCTCGGCAAGCCCGGGCGGCCCATCTCGGTGTTTTTTCCCCCGAACGAGTTTGTCCTGTACTGCTCTGCTGCTGTTTCGGCGTTTATTTTTAAACGCGGCCTCAAAGCCCTTGATCCAACTGTAATGCGTTCGTGCTGATGACGGATACGTGCCGGAACTGGTGCTGGTGGTTCGCTGAGTGGATTAAAGTATTCGCTTTTAATTGCGTTTGTACGTACCTCCGTAATGAAAATTATATTAAAATTTGTTTCTCGGAATATTTAATGCGTAGCTGCGGGTACCTTTTTAATCATTTTTTTTTTTTTCTTCGTTGCCATAAAAATCTAAATTATACTTTGATTAAAAACAAACGTGAATTTTTTAGTCGAATCGAAGTGGATGAGTAGGTAGGGACTTTGCTAGCTAAAATATGCTTGATGGTACACTTTCGTGGATTGAATCTCTCAGTTGAAACGAATAATACGTGGAAAAGTCATGAAGAGATCACAAGACAATAAGAAAAATATTCTGCTATTAAAAAAAAAAATTCTTGCCTCTTTTGCGCACCAACTCTGATCAATTTTTCGCTATCGTCGGTAATTTTTCATGATTTTATACCCCAACATGTACCTACGATTACCCCATATACAAACGACTTTTACCAGAAAAAAAAAGCACAGTAGGACGAGGAGAGCGCGCATTAAATTTAAATTTAGAAGAAAACGAGGAAATAAAAATAAAGATAAAGCCCCGGTAGCAGCGGTGCAATCGTAATTGCACACCGCGAGGGAACAACACGGCGTTAAAATGGCCCGTTTGTAAAAATAATGGCCCACATTCGCGGAATGAGAAAGAGAAGCCGGGAAAGCTAACGAGGTGTCACTTATCGCACCGTAAAGGGGTTTGTTTCTTGTCCCGCTCGCCACCCTCCTTTCCTCTCTCCTCTGTCCTCCAGTCAAGAAGCGTATACATACCCTACGTATATGCGCAGCCGTTAACGCGCTTTACTAGAAAAAATGGCTTAGGAGTGAATAAAACGCGAAACAGAGCCCGAGGTCGCCGATGGATCGAACAACCAGTTCATTATTTGTCACCTGAAATTCGTGACATGATGGTTTTTTATTTTTTTTATTTTTAATACACAGCGTATATATGTACGACAATTTTGGATAATGGTGTAAACAGCAGAGAGTCGGGAATGCAAAAAAAGAAATGGTTTGTTAAAATAGAGTCGTAAGGACCGAATGGAGAAGGAGAGAATCTGCAGTAGAGGAGAAAACTTTGCTTGGAGCTGCAGACGCGTCTGACGCATTCTTTGTCTGTTTTTTTTTTTTTTTTTTTCCTCTGCTACCGAAATGCCTCTATAGTTGCGCGATGTGTCTTCGACACCGCCCCTGTTTACTGGAGGCACGTGCATTATTGCCACTTGCGCAACGTTGGAATTTTTCTGCTGAATCACACGCGAAAGATACCTACGTGCGTGTGCACACCACTTTCCCACCTTACGTATATAGGTATCGTCGCGTTCGCCTTTTACAAAACAGTCGTACGCGTATACAGAGTATAACAATAGGTTGACGCATGTGTTTCGAAGATATTGTGACTTTCTCGCGAAATTCGGTCTAACAAGAGCTGGTGGTATATCGTGATACTGCAACTCGGGCACTCGGCTGGAATATCGATGTTGCGCTAAACAATGCTTCATGCAGAACTTGTGGAATTCGGCCCCTTCGTGATATTGGAATGGATATCACGAGTCAATTTTGTACTCGTGCGTATATGAAGAAATACAGTAAACTATATTTTATTCTCTAGCCGCAAAATTACACGGCATTTTGCTCAATCCTGAGGTAATCTTTTGGCTCAATTACCCATTATTCTTAATAGGGTCTCAACAGTGGAGAGGAGAGACTCTCTTTTTAAACGCAGATGTCGCAGAGAGTAATTTGCATTTTAATCTCACGCAAACTTGTGTAACTCTCGTCGTTCCGTAAAACTTTCATAACGCTGTTACCAAGGGATTCGTAAAATCCATCCTATTCATTGTAAAAGGCTAAGTTCCGTACTGGAATGGAAGTTTTTAAGATTTTTATTACTTCCTTTTTTTATTTTTTATTTGATATCTCAGTTGATACGATTCAGATGGACTCTAAAAAAAAAAGACTCACTTTTGTCGTAAAAAAAACCTACGCATGAATTTTATTATTCACGAATACGTACAGGTACGCGTACCACCTTACTATGTGGAAGCGGAGTATAGCTGCTATTGCCGATACAATCAAAAGATTGCGTGGAGCTTCGGGGGCGACCGCGCAATTGTGCTCCGACATCTCGCCCCAGTTAGTCGGGCACAACCTCAATTCCCACTCCGTCTCTTTCCGCTCCCTATCTTGTATTTTCTCTTTCCTTACAGACGATCGGCCCCTTTCTGCTCATCCTCTTCTTGTACTTGTTGTTTCTTTTGTTTTCACGTCTCTCTAATTCCTTTTTTTTTTTTTTTTTTTTCCTTTATACACTTTCTTTGAGCACTTTTTCTTGATTATTCATGGCTTTTTTGAGGTTCCCGAGATCGTTGTGGTTTTTTCTTTTTTTCCTCTCTGCTTTTCTTTACTGCTGGCCTTTGCTCTGGTAATTGTGACTGGCAAATGACATCAGCTGTATACCAATTACTTTCCTCTCGATTTATCATTGCTTTGATCATTTATTTTCTACTTTTATGAGCAGATACATTTTACTACATTTTTTGTCGTCATTACGCAAGCGAATAAAACCATTTGCTTTTTCGATAGCTGCGTTTTCACTCACTGCCAACGCTTACTCAGATAATTATTTCTCAATACTTAATTGTTAATTATTAATCAATGATTCTGACGATAAAATAATGATCAACTGGAACTACTTGTTGGAAAAGTACAAGGTATGATATCGATTCAGATTTATAGAGCAGAAAAATGCTCGTTTACTCCGTGATTAGCCTGCCTGGTTGAATACCTCAGATTTCTTTCCGAGCTGTTTTCGCCAAAATACTGTGGATTAATTGAAAACTGCAATCCTAGAAAACTTGAAGATACATGTAAAATGCAATAATGGGACGAATAGAAAGTTGGGGTTAAAAAGAAAATAGTACATAAAAATTCGACAAACAACAGTAAAATAAGAGTACATGAAAAATTTCTTAATGGGTTAAGCGATACACCACGTTTGTGCAAAAAAGTGACCTCACAAATATCTAGAGAAGAAAGAAGATTGGAAAAGAAACGGCAAGAAAACAAAGAAGCTTTGTAGTAAAAGGGTATAATTGAGAAAACGAAAAAAGCTTCATGAAAGATGGTAAAAACATCAGTTGTAAAAAATTAAACAGCATGGTAAGACATTCACTCCACTCAGTTACTAGACACAAAGGTTGAAATACATGAATAGGTGTATGTAAAAGAAAAAAATAATAAATAAATAAAAATATTAATAACTCCACACGATTAACATCCAATTAGTGTACATTTTGCAATGTCGATACATAAGACATGTATTAAATAATAACACCATTCAAGAGCATTCATTTGGAATAAAACAAAAACCATCCGCGTGTACAAAACAACGTGGAATTTGGGCGCGTTGGAATTACAGCCAGCTAAATAGCTACTTAGACGATCAATATTGGCTTTTAGTGTGTTAGCAGTTGCGTGTCAGTGACTTTGCATAAAAGCGCTTCCCTCCCCTCGTCCATTATAGGTATATGCGTCACGATGGCACTGCCAGTGGCTTATAGTACAAATACTTGCACCTACGCATGTTTAAGCGAGAGCTTTCAATGCAAACATATACACAACACTTCCCTTTCTCTCTCTCTCTTCTCACCTTTTAATGCACTGTTGATTTTATTCATGTTTAGTTGATCTCGTGTGCCTGCGTGATTCTTGTCTGACCATATCTAGTGCTGTACTACTTACGCGAACGGCTACTCTTGTCGATAAAATACACAGTACGTACCTGCACGTCAATGGAATCAATATTTCAAGTATTTGTAACTTTCACACGTACTGTTGGAGTATTATTTTGAGGCTTCAACTTTTCGAAATTGCATTTGAAGTCAAAGTTTGCAAGTATTCAATGATATGAATTAGATTTTATTTAATACAAACTTTTGAAAATAAAGTTTTCGAAATTTTATTCTTGTGCTCCACGAATTTAATTGAATTACTAGATTCCACTCTATGTCGCAACACTTACGTAAACCTCAAAAACGTCAGAACGTAACTTTACGTTTCCAACGTAGTTGTAGCTTTATGGTCAAATTTTACAAGCAATTCCTCGCTCTGTGTTACGATTCTGGTAATTACGCAGCATTAAAATCACAGCACAACAGTGGCAAAGTCTCATTTTCCCGTGAAATACCAAAATAGCTCTGTTTTTGGTTTCGGGAAAAACACAAAGTTGTCATTTAGTTGTCACGAAACTTTTTACAAATGCACGTGGTGATAAAGTAAATACAAGATCATTATCTTTAAGTTTACCTCAACTAAAAAGAATAATCGTTGCATGTCATATCATGTAAGTAAAACATGGGCACATGATCTTCGTGAATCTCAAATCCGGGCTCGTGTCGTGTATTCAAATACTTTTTTGCCAGCAATAATCCGGAATGATTCGGTCGTCACGGCAGATCTGCCGCGTCATATTCAGAAGGAGCGATATGCTTACATTTCACCGCGTTATCGGAGTTTTCCTTTTTCTTCCTAGACGTTATAGCTTCGAGGAAGAGGGAGGAAAAAATACCGCGGCCTGAAAATAGGGAAGAGAAAATCACGACGCGGAAATCGTATGAATTTCGCGTTAGAAAAATTGGTTGGTTGGAGGGACAGAGGGAGAGGAGAGAAGAGAGACGTAATCGATAAACTGATGCTGTAAAGCCTCTCGAAGCTCTGCGGTGGAGGTAAAAATTTTTCACGTCTCTCTTTGGGTGGTGGAAAAAAAACGCCAACGCCGATAGCTGCGCGACGAAGGATCGATGGAAAACTCGGTTGGATTTACTTTTTCTCGCGGAACACGAGCATATGTGGAATTGAGATGTTCCGAGTTTAAGGAACGCTTCATTGGGCTCAATTTTGTTGATCTCTCGTTCACTTTTGTGTAAAAGACCACGATTTTTCACGCTAGGCACAATTTCTCCTTTTTTTTTACCAGATCAAATACTGTAATTGACACACAATGTCGATTGTTTCTTATAAATTGATACAATATATTTTGTATAAAGGATTTGAAAACGTGCAAGGGATTCAATACCTTCATTTAACCTTGCAGAGAAAATGGTTTCACATTTTTGAGATTTGCAAGTGTTACGTTTTATATTTTGTTGCAGAGTTACAATTTTCATTGGCCATTATATTATAGTGAATAAAAAAGAATGGTACGACTAAGTTGAAGCTCTGTTGCATCACAA
Source organism: Copidosoma floridanum (assembly GCF_000648655.2). Next base: position 99,161 of record NW_019379853.1, on the reverse strand, counting down.
CTACTTGATTTGGCCTATAAACTTGTTTACAAGCAACATATGTACGTCAAGTTACATCGGGAGAAATTCTTGCTGCTCTAAAAATACTACTTAAAAGAAAAAGACACTTGCACCTGCACTTAATTTTAATTATTTACATACCTAACTTACATTCGATCGCAAGATTATTCACAGTGACCACCAAAACAACTTTCCAATCTGAAAGACTTCGGTTCATCCGCACTCGTTTGCTGTACGGCACACATTTCACCCGCATCATCCGTGGTATCGATGACTTTGTGGAAAACGAGTTCAATCAAAAAGCAACGCCGAAAAAAGTAAAAAAAAAAAACTCCACCCAAAGAGCGACAATTAAACACGATTCGCTCATAGAAACAGCTTTTCCCTTTGTATCGCCCAAAAGAAGAGTATATGGTCCACCTTTGATCTAACTCTTTTCCTCCTCTTATTCCCTATCTAAAGCTAAATCGAGAATCGCACCCAGTCCCGCAGAACAGCCTTCCTTTTCCTGCGTCACGCGCGAACTCGTGTAAATACACGCGGCGCTCCATTCAAAGCCATCGGCACAGGCGAGCGCGATCCGATGAAACGTGGCACCAATTTCGCCCTTCCCTCGAGCGAGCCGCGGACCGAATCGAAAACCTCGCCAACCTTCACCCGCTCTTTTTACACTCGGCTGCAGAGCTTTTTTTTTTACTCCCTCGACTGTATCCTGAGAAAAGAGCGAGATCATCTCGCCGAGGTGTTTTCCGCGTTGCTGGTAATTTCATGCCACCCCCTGGCAGTGTGTTTGGTCGGCAATCCTCGCGATTGGGCGTTGGAACGAGAGCGCGCACGACCGCTGTGGAATAACACGGTACCGTACGTAAACGGGATTACTAATCGAGGGCAAATATGTACCTACAGCGTGTACATTACACGTTTCGTCTCGGCAGTGTGTGTTGTTTCCCGCGAATATTCGGGAATCCACGGTTTAGCTGGAAAAACATCCACAATTTGTGGCAAAAGTTGTTTTTCATTTTTGTTCCCCCCCCCCCTGATGTTTCATACATACCGAGTCCCGGTGGTTCCAAGGGAGCACAAACATTGCGATATTAACCTATACATGCCAGCTCGACTCGGGTTTCTTGTTTTTGGTAAACCGAGGCGTGTTTGTTCGGCGGAAGATGCGGGGCTCCACGTTTTCCTGCTAAGCTGCTCCGACCGACGGGCAAATCTGTAAAATACACCGCGCTGGAGGGGTGGTTTGGGGAAAGGATGAATTAATACCACGAAGAATAAATACACAATCACTGCGAGCGATGCGGTGACCTCGATATTATTGTCTTCCACGTCTATTGGATCGACAGCCCAAATATTTGGTCTCCCGCTGGTGTTCCAGAAAAATAAGTCCCTCGGTCTTTTAGTTGAGCCGAGTACTTTTCTTGCCGAGGTTTTTTCTCACTCGTGGGCAGAGCCGCTGCTGTTGCTGTTTCACCGCAAAATCAATAGAGCTTCGTTCAAGTAAAAAAAAAAAAAGATCCTGTGCAGGAGCGCGAGTGTATTGATACAAAAGCGTCGGTGGCCCGTGAGCGTATCAGTCCTCATCTCCCTCGAGACGCCGCTGTCGGAGGGCAGCTTACGTCGACCGAGTTAGTCCTTTTCGAGCGCGTCGATTTGTCAATGCGTCGGGGCCCGCCCGGGAGCTCAAGATACCTCCGAAATCGGTACTCCCCTCCATCCCTCGAGCAAGCAAGTTTCATCCCCATTCGCGAGCCACGCAAGCATCGCTCTTGGTTACCGTTAACGGTTATTGGTTGGACGCACTGCGTCCCTGTGTGGGTGTGTGTGTGTGTTAGTTCGAAGGGGGTGGGGTGTTTTCGAGTGTCTCGTTGTAAACAACGATCGCGTTGGTCGAGGGAAAAAAAGAAATACGTGGCTTCCGTTTCTTCTTTATTTGTTTGCCAGGTTTATTTGTAGGTGCGCGGGGCTGGTGTATCGGGGGTACAACGGCTCGTGTTGGATTTATTGGAACATTTTTTTTATTTCTCTCCTTCTTTTTGCGTAAATAAACAATCGAAATGGATGACTACCATGTGTGTGTTTCTGTAGTGACAGAGTTTTTTTTTTTTTTTTAGATTGATCCAAAAAAATGTGTGTTTTGTGATGGTGAAAATAATACGACATTTACTATTATTACGATGCATGAAGAGTTTCGAGGGTATGGGAGATGTGGGCGTGCGATGAGTTTGCTCTTGTGACTCATTCGCTCGTTTTGTTTCGAAGCAAAGGTAGGTACACAAGTTCGTTCTATCGAGAGAAACCTAGTAACCAAAATGCATTTCTTCTTTTACTGGTTTTGTGATTGAATGACAGTAGGAATAAAGTAATTTAATGCCAAATGAAAAAAATAATATCCAATCATTACATTTTTTACCCCAAAATGAGTCTCATAAAACTTAGAATTGTAACTTTTAAAAAAATATCTAATTTAGTGTTAATTCTTTGAAATAACTCCTCAAGCAATAAAATCGAAGCAACCCAGTTATTTTTTTTTAAGTTTTCAAGCATCGATTAAAAACCTAATAAGCGTAACTTTCATAAAAATCGATGGAATAATCAAACGCGTCGAGGTAGACGTCCTTGAAATGTTAAGGAAGCAAACCTTTGTACTTGAAATAATTAAGTCTAAACAACTTATCGCTTTTTAACGACAATTTGTCAACAAATATCGTTACCTACTCGAAAAAAAAAAAAAAAAAAAAAGTTAAGACGCGAGCAAACAGTCAAGCTCCCGGGCAAACTCCTTTCGACACAAAACTGGAATTCCCGTACGAAGACACACACGAATGGCCATACAACAACACACCAAGCCATCGTCCGACCACGTAAACAACCAAAGCGTTAATCATGTCCTTGTACAGGATCTCTCTGTCTCTCTCTCTCTCTCTCTCTTTCTTTAAGTGCAAACACAAGCTTACATCGGGGTAATCCAAGCGGTTCCTGCCCTTCCACGAACGCACTGCAGGCGGAAGTGTGGTTTTCCCAACAATAGCGGCCCTTCGAGGTTTCAGCTGTACTTCAATCAGCCGTGAATTGTATGCATACCACCTGTCCCATCCAGGATATACGTATAGATTCTCGATTCATAAAGCGTATGGGCCTTTAACGAAGTTCCCGCTTGTGACGGAAGAAGCGCGATTGATAGCTCACTACACGCATTGTAGCAGCTATTGCCCTATTTGTATATGCACTTGACCCTCCATACAGATTTGCGTGTGTTGAAGAAGCCCATGGTTCAGCAAACGTGGAGGAATATTACAGCTGACGGTGGATGTGCAAACCGATATTTATATGGTGCGGTGGAGTGCTCTTCCTTCGCTCGATCACATGGTATTTGCGGACGGACATGGTAGACTGTTGTTGCTGCTTATAATTTTTCCCACGAGCAAAGAATGGAAGGATTCCTTACTCATGGATACCAAATAGGAACAAGTACGAAAAGAGCAAGCACAGCCCAATCACCCTCCAAATCACAGGTACAACAATGCGAGTTTTAAACCCTCGCACATGTAGGTTTACATTTTATCCGTGGGCGTATATGTGCGCACAGAGTCACGCGAACCGAGAAAAACCAATGGGGGCCGATAAAAAGCACAAAAAAAAAGAGAGAGAGAGAGAGAGAGAGAGAGGAAAAATAAACCCAAGAAGGGAAGGAAATCGTGGTCACGCAGCCGCTGTACACGCACGTACGAGTTGCAGCCCTCGAGCGAAAGCGGCGTGATTGCAAGGGTGCCTAATGAAATACCCCCCTTCACGGGAGAGTGCCACACCCCCCATCCTATTCGGTTAGGGCCAGAAACGCGACCCAAAGCTTCCTTCCGGCTGCACGCCCGCCACCTACCCGTAATGTAAGCGCCCGCGCGCATGGGTGTATCAACGCAAGCGAAGCACACTCCCGGTGAGCAGCAGCTAGGCCGCTTCCTTCCTTCCTTCCTTCCTTTCCGTTACTATACGCCGAAAGTACAGTAATGGTCGTGTATAGTTGTACACGTTATACGGGGCAGCAGTTGGGTGCACGAGGAAAGAAAAAGGGGGAGGGGAACAGCCGAATCAGCGGAAGCACTCTGTGCAGAGGACGACTTCGCGATGGGCTGTGTGCGTATAATCTGCCCGAGCGACTACAATTACCGGACACCTACATTTCACCCGAGCTCGCCGAATCCGCTGCTTTTTGATACGCCAGGGCTCTCTCGCTCACCGTCACCGGGGATTCAATTTTCCTTGGTCGACAACTTGTTCGGGGCTCGGGTGACGCGTTGGTGCACGGCTGACCGCGCGATCGCAACTTTTCATCTAATAGGTCGCCTGCCTCCTTTCGCTTGGGATAGTTCGTCTCTGCAGTACAGTATGGTATATGTTATAGAGTTTATCGCCACGTATTAGGTCGATACGCAAAGTTGGACCTTTATTTGTGAAGTAGACCGGTAAATTGTAGTCATCTAAGGTCAAAACGAACAAACTGAGCTTTGATTGGTTCACTGCGAGTTGTGAGTTTCGTATTCTGGTGCAAGCAGTTTATGTGTTCGCTTTGTTTATCCAAGTTCAGAATCATCCAAAGCAACATTTTTTATTTTTGCGAAAAAAAAAACAATCCTATCTATATCGTCCAAACTCTAAAACTACGCCTAACTCGCGAGGTTTATCGTACGCACTCAATCGGTGTCCACATCCTTGTCGAGAGTAAAATTTTGAAGTTTTCGTCAAAGTACGCGATGGTGATTGTTTACACACAGCCTTATTATTACTTCGGTAACATCTGTGTTCGCGTGTCCAATGTTTTTGATAAATTGTCATCCAGCAGTGTAACAATGGGCTTATCCGCTTGACCGGAGGGGGAGGTGAATGGCGTTTGTTTTGTTTGGATTTACTCATGCGTGTGGTGCCGTGTGGTTTCTTCGAAACGATCCTTTAATCAAAAATGTTCCAACAGACTTGAAGTAAATTCCGATTCCACTGCGATTTAAAGTACAGCTGCTGGTAAAAACTTCACTGCCATAGGCAAACCATCCCCTGTGCTTTGGCGCAGGACACATTCCTTTGTAACTCTTGGACATAGCTGAGGAGTTACTCGTTGAAATTGATCATTATTACTATTTTTTGAAGGATCGACCCGTCGAATGAAATTTCATTACCGTCATTAGCTTCAAAGAAACAGCAAGCAGTGGCTCTGGTGAGACAAAAAAAAAAAAAAAAAAAATTTAATCAAATTGCATTAGACCGCCAACGGGATTCCAATGGCATACCTTAGCCCGAGAAAACAATGGTATACTGGGAAAGAAGGGACGAAAAAGAGGCGCAACGAAAAGAAGGGGGTGCAATGCGATTGGATTTGACTGCGTGGAAGTAAGTGGTGCCACCCTCCTGATGTACCCACACACTGAGCACAATGAGACGCGAACGACGCCACGCCTGTCTCACGCGGTGGCCTCTTACCTTCGTTTTCTTTCGTTGTGACTCTCGAGTGCGTGCACAAAACAAAGTATGCAAGCGCACGCCTCGGCGAGTTCGTCCGCCGTGAACAATGAGCGTGCTAAATGAGAGGGATGGGACTCAGCCGCAGGAGGGAAGGGGAGAAGTGCAAATCTCACAACCGGCTGGGGTCGTCGTCGTCGTCGTCGTCATGATAAAGTAGCCGTCGGATAAGAGGCGCGTTTCCTGAGAATAACAATGGAAAAATACGATCGTCCGTACGCTGGTTTTTTCTTCTTTTTTTTTCCTTATCGAGCTGGAGATGAAAGGCAAGGGCACGTTGAGCAACTGATCACTCAGCAACTAAAGCTTGCAAGTTTGTACTGAAAAAAATTCTTACCGTGTCTGTCATCGTCTTTCTTTTTATTCTTGTTGCTTAAGCAAATTTTTTTTTTTTTCGTCTTGTATTTACAACGATTTTTTCACGAAAATACCATAAAAATCACGCAAATGCTGCACCGATTAATAAAAATCACTTGGTCATTGTAGAGTAATATATGTATGCACGTTACAAAATTACATTGTAATCCAAGTAATGAGCTGATAAATGACATTGTATTGTATTTCGACCAGCTACGCACTTATTTATTAGATCTACCCTTTGACTAACGGTGCAAGGATCATCTGATAATGGCCTTGTAAACTTAATTAACTACGTACGTCTTTGGCTCGATTATGCAATTACACGGACTTGTTAATTAATTAGCGTTAACGTGATACCGTATATTTATGCACCGTACAGTTGCTTTACGCATTATGTGCGAGGTTGAATAATTCATCTTAGATTTTGAAGCGCATGTGTACACGTACGTATCGCGACACAAAATTTTGTTTTTTATACCATCTTTTTATGAATAAACTATTTTCACAGATTTTTCCTTACACAGGTTCTTTATAATCGAACAATTGAATGTAGTTGTAACCAACGCAATTTATCAGCTTAAGACACTTAATTTAATATTTTTCATTAAATTACTTACTCAATAAACACGCTTAGACGTCCACGAGAAAAGAAATCTCTGCACACGTGTACACGTATCAAAATAAAACAAAGCATAAACTCGGCAAACGGCATAAATCAAATCCCCGACAGGGCGTTACAATTATCGCAGGTTCTGCCGGCTGGCTCGCTGCAATTTGCCCAGCTCGAGCTTTTCACGGCTGGCGCGCAATTTCCCGGTGCTCTCATTTGTGTACAACAGTATAGTCGCTCCGCAAACGAGCCTATGGTTTTTCTCAACGAATAGAGTTTTTTTTTTTTTTTTTTTTCGCCGTTTATTGTTCACACTAGGGAGTGCTCGGATGGTCCGTGAATAATTGGGTTTTTTCTCGGTGTAATTTTCTAGGAGACCAAATTCGTACATTAATTGTGATTTCGTGCTTGTTTTTGTCTTTATGAAAATATTGAGAATTTCATCACGGTATGAATGCGACATTTTTTCGGGTTATTGCGTTTGTTGTCAAATTTAACCAGAACTAACGAACTGACTATAGTTACCTGTAATTTTAATAAATACAATGCGAACGATGTGTGTTATACTACTATGAAATAATTACAAGGAGTCAATAAGAAATGATTTATAGTTAATCAGAATAAAATGAAAATACCTGAAAAAGCTTTTGTTCTCAAAAATATTGTATAATAGCAGTAGAATTTTATACATATGAATCTGGATTTTTATTGAAAAAATAAATCAATTACGTATAAAAGGGATATTAAAACTGATTTTGAATTAAAGTATAGGGAATTTGATGTATATTTTTTTAAAGCTTTACATTTAAATTAAAAAGGAACATTTTTAATAAAAATACTATTTCCCCGTACAAACAAAAAGTTGGTTAGTTATAATGAAAGAAAAACTTGGGCCTTGACTGTAAAAGATGTTGAACATGCATCGACACATTAAAAATCATGAAATGACTGTTTTCATGTAAACAAATTGTCAGGACTCCCTTGAAGCCCCATCTCGACAGTTCAAACATCCACATGATTGCATCGCATCAATCTTAATACCTCTCCTTTCGTCGAAGTAACGGTATTCAAAGTGTACAAAGTTCGACGGATGAATCGTCAATGCTCCAGTAATTTTGCCTTACAAGCATCATATAAGTACCAACTCCCCGTTTGCAGTGATATTGAAATCAGTCCACGGTATTGCTGACCGGGAGTTTGAAACTGACCGGCATTCCTGTTGGTAACTGCGAAGGTGTCACGTTTTCGAAAGCTATACGTATGCTTCGGCGCAAATTACTTCCCAAAACTGATACATGTACTTACTCACGGTTTGGACGAGTTCACGCGGAGTTTCGGTGAAAAAGAGATCGAGAAATGAGGCTGGCGAGGAGGGGGGAGGAATTCAGTTACATCACGATTCGAGATTTACATCAAACGAAGGGCCGGTAAGCCTTGTGTAAATACGCGTCCGTGGAGCCACGAGTCTCGGGAGAGTAAAGCGTACTTAAGTGAATATTCTCGTACACACGCGCGCGCGGGAGTTCCGATTCCAGGGGCTTCTACTGCACGCAAACTTCCGAACTAATTCTGGAATGATAATCTAGACGCGGACCGAGAAAGCCCAAGGAATATCTTGGGTAGCAATAGTAGTAGTATAGGTAGTGGTATAGTAACAGAAGCAGCTCAGCGGGGAGTAACGTGATATTGGGGAGATCGCATGCATCAGCTCGCTTGTAGCAGTGTATACTCGTGCTCTTGTTTTTAGTCCTTTGGACTCCGCGTTAATTGCTGTTCTCCAAACTATGTTGGCTGCCATCAACGTTGATTAATTTTTTTTTTTTTTTTTTTTTTTATGATGATGGGGTTGGCGTTATTGGCTCAATACAAACCGAATTGGTCGTAGATGTAGAACAACGTAGAATGAGAATCGAGGAATATTTATAACATGGTTTGGGATTTCGGATAGGTATACGGATTGTTCGATTGATTTAGTAGTTGAATGCATTCAGCGCGACTAGGTGATTGAAACACGAGTTTCTTTGGTAATTTATTGTCACGCGGTCGAAAACTAAAATCTGTTATTGTCACCGCAGTTGGTCTCAATATCGGACTGAATTCATATATTCCAATGCCCATCACTGTCGTATCTCTGTATTGGCAACAACGCCATGATGATCTATAAATGAAGGACATTTGTGAAATTCTGGGATACTGTATGAGAGACGGGGAGAGCATACCGTACAACTTTGCACTTAGTTTAATTAAAATAAAATTGAATCTGGGGTGCTCGTCATTCCTACGGAATAACTTGTGCACTTGGTGTTGTGGATTGAAAAGCACGTGAGTCAATAGATGGAATTGATTAGTATCTGTTTTCAGAATTGATAAATTTTCTCTTTTCACGTAAATTATGTATATGTATGCAAATGCTGTGCACGTCCGTATCAATATTTAACAAAGAGGTGTCGATCAATAAACGGTGAAACGAATTGAAAGCGTATAGTTTATTTCCAACGGTCTGTGTTATTATTATTGTATTTGTTATTTGCACATTTAAAAGAGTTGACACAACGGGCTAATTTAAATAAATAAGTATGACAATAATATATAAAGCTGAAACTACCCGCTGAATAAAGCCACTGCACTATATTGCGCGATCGGCAAAAAAATATTCTTTCACCATCTAATAGTAAGTAGAAAAATAGGCTTATTTGCTACGTAAAATAATAATATTGCGACATGATAATCGTGGTACCAAAATAGCTCTAAACAATCATTCATAGCAAATAAACATAAAAAAATTGGGAAATATTATGATTTTTCTATGAAAATTTTACATATCTCTGTCCTACTTCATGATTAATTCGTTCAACTGGGCTCATTTTCTTTTTTTATCTAACAACATTATCCACTACTAATCTTTATGTCAGAATAGCAATAAATAATAAATCATATAAATAAACAACAAGAAATTGGGTAATTGATAGCTTTTCTTTAGTGAAAAAGACACATCTACGCCTCATGTTATAATTGATAGGTCCAACTGGGCTTATTTTTCTTTTTGTTTATACAATAATATTATTTACTATACTATTTACTGTGTCAGAACAGTAATGAATAATAAATTATCATAAATAAAAAACGGGAAATCAGGTGATTGAATGATTTTCTACAGTAAAAGAGCCATATATCTCTGACCTACGTTACCACATTAATGTTCCATTTTCACTTTCAATAAAGAAATGCAAAACGTGACTTTCTGGTCTCAACAATTTTGTGGATGAAGGTCACTTGTACTTTTGCAAAATGTTCAAATCGATAGCTCAACCGAGCACACCGATCCAATGAACACCAGAAGCGAACAATTGAGAAGAAAAATCTGGATAAAAAAAAACAGACACACTATGTATTCGCATAACTCACGAGCGCGTCATGCGAATTCAATTACACGTCCCACTATAAATGGAAATTTAGTGTGAAAAAAATCTCCACGCGCTCCCTGCGTTGGTAATTTCGCGATTTTCTCACTCCACCTGCGTGCTCTTATGAAACGGGCTCACTCATCAACGACCGCAGCAGCACCGTACGCTGGCACGGACGGGAAAATACGTCTGTGTTTCAATCAACGGGAAAATCACACTGCGTATAGGAATGGTAATGCAATAAATGGGAGAGCAGGAGCGAAGAGGGTGACCGATTGCAAATTCCACACGAAAAATACCGAGCATAAATAGCCCGGATTCACGGCCTCTCCACCGTCCTTTCCCTCCCATCAATTCTCTTTGTGCGTATTTGTCGCGTTCCAGAAATACGTGGCCCGTAATCGTGATCGGAGAGTCAAAAAGGCGCGAAGAGCGGACCTTTTATGATTTGCTTTCGCGAAATATTTGCCTTCGTGGACGTGGGGGTTTTTCACGATGAATCGTCCATTTTTCTCTCCCTAATTTTCTTTGCATTGAAAAACATTTGTTGTTGGATATATTTTTAATTTTCCATCGTCGATATATAGATTCATTCACAGTATAGATATGAGAAGTCGGTACATTTAATTCTTCCCATCTTTCCATAAAGCGCGAATGGTCTTTGTTTGTGCTGCACCGAGCCATAAAAATTTTACGGAAGCGAAATTACAATTAAGTGATCAAACGAAACGGCTTTTTAAACCCTGTTGGCGTCCAGAGTGGTGCATTCGCGCGAAAAATACACCACCGATGCATTTTTTAGAGTACACGCAATCGAATTACTTTGCTCCCAGTAGAATCTTTTTTTTTCCATACCTCGTCAAAAGTATTTTTGAGCTATTGACTAGATTGACTTTTATACATAAGCCAAATGAAAAAAAAAAATTGCCTAATAGGAGGGACTTTTATATTAGGTTCACTTGAAATACCGTTTTTTACCTTCAAACTTTTACTGCACCCTCAGTAGGGGAAATAGGGTTCGTATCTGGTGCAAGAGGTCCCGTGAGTACTTGCCCTGGCGACACGCGCCACAAGGTACGAAATCTAGTAGGACAACAGAGCCCCTGTCATGCTCAATTACTACGCGTGTGTTTTCACAGGACGCTGAACTAATCGGTCAATTGATACACAGGGTTATCAAGCATTCCAGCCTGAATTGAAAGACTTCCAGTAGTTGTCAAAATTACATTGGTTTTTATTATTTTTTTTTTTTTTTTATTGTCTGATTCAGGATAATCTTTCGACTGTTTGATGAAAGAGATTGACAAAATCCCTCCCCGAGTTTGTTTGTCCACTGAGATCAAAAGCTTTTTTACAATCAAGATTGTAACCTACGTAAAAGCGATTGAAATTTTTCTCAACATTAAAAGTATAATACAATACAAAAGAATAAAAGTCATCAGGATTTTTTTAAGCTTTCCAATGTAACTATTGAACCTCAACTTTAACAGGTGATTAATGGTTATTACTTTTTTCATGTATTACATATGATGGTAAAAATTTCTTTACCAATTATTGTTCTAAAAATTTACATTTAAAAAAAAAAACAATGTAGCCCTCGATTTTTCTTTTTTCCCATTCATCGTATGCACACATTTAAGACCCAAAATCCATATCCACGCGAGTGCATGCACGAAGATGAAACGAAGAACGAGGAAAAAAAAAAATAATAATAAAGCAAAGAGAGGCTCATGGCAACAGCAGCATCAAGTGCGAGGGAAATAACCAAGGCAGAGCCGTTCTTATTTTGGTGCCGCGACGGCGAAAGAGGCGGAGAAGGTGACGTCGCGCCCGCGCTCGCTGCTGCTGAAGAGATTCCGAATGCAACGATCCGCCGAGTTTTCCTCCCTCGCCCCTTCATATCTCGCTGCGGGCGCACCATGTACAGCGATCGTTCGTACTCGTGTATGCGTGGCACGCCCTTGCGGTAAGTCTATTATCCCGCGGAAAGCAAGAGCGCCTTTATCCATACCTTTCAAAACCCTTTTTTTTCGTCCTATGAAGATATGAGATTTTTTTTTTTTTTTTTCGTACAATTTTTACATTTTTTATTTGTGCTCGTCGGTGGTGCAGCTGTGCTCGTAGTATACACCGCGCCACGCCAGTATTTCAGGATTACAAAATTTACCCAATGCTGTCACGTGGCGTGTTTCAAATAAACCGAATCCTTGACCTCTTTCCTCATTCGTATGGTCTTATCTGATGTTGTACCGCTTGAAATACGATCAATATCAGAATTATTCATTCCTCGCAATTGTTGAAAACCCTCACTGTTACTGCTACTTCGAAGAAGCGAATCCAGAGTCCAAAGGGGTCCTTCGATTAAGCACGACTCGAGATAGCAAGAAGCAAGGGATGAAAAAAAAAATATATATATACATATAAATAAACTCCAACGTTGGATCCTCTCCTTCGACGCAATTTGCATGAAATCTACGTCAAGTTCTCTTCCTTTCCCTCAATACCCGCGCGTTCGTCGTGTTTCGACGTGTGCTCCATGTATAATTTAATACAAACGCACGAGTGCGCCCTCACACGTGCGCAGAGTTTCTTTTGGGATTGCACGTGCATATATACAGAGAGAGCCAGGGTATAGGTGTACAGAGAGGAGGAGGAGGAGGAGGTGGGCGTCGAGCATGAAACCGCAGCAATGCGGCAAAACTGCGCCCAGGCTCTGCTCTGTGACTTTGCGCGGTATACCTCTGGCATGTATATATATACGCAACTCGCAGCTCTCGTACGTCTACGTTGTAACACTCACCGCGTCGCTGTAGCGCGTTGTTTATTCCTCGTTGGGTAAAATTGTTTGTTGCCTAGGAATGACATTTGGGAGGGAAGAGGAGATTAAAGGATGAGGCCCAGTTCGTGAATCATCGCCGTTCATCGTATTGCAAATGTTTATATATAGTGCTGGAGTACGCGGATACACGTACATGCTCTGTTGGACAACCCAAGTTTCAACTATTCGATTAGCTGTTCTACTCGCACTGGATAGAAAAAAAAGAATAAAAGTAAAAAAAAAAAAAAAAAAACCCAATGCAAACCATTTTCTTTTTTTCTTCAACTTATGCATTGGAAAAAAGCGAAACATGTCCGTGATCCATCGGTATAGAATTTCGAGATAATACAGGTAGACGATCGAGCGTTTCTTTTTATTGGACCTCGAATAAATGCATTTTCAAAGAAATTTAATCTTCAATCTTGACATGGTTGCTTTTCCCAATGAGTAAATAAAACGGGCTCTCTTGTGCATTAGCAATGCAAGCAAAAGGGAAAAAAATAGCTCGTGTAGATAATAACGCGCGCCCTTACAATGCGAATAAACGTGTTTGCATGAAAACCGACGTTGGTGAGAAAAGATAATGGCTAGCGCGCGTCGGGGGAGGGGGGATTTTTGCTTTTCCGCGCGTTTTATCGGATATCCACTCTGCCCGATTGCTCGGCGTATTGTTGAGCGATTTTGTAGACGCAGCGTTCAGTTCACGTCGTCAGTGGAAACTCATGAATACCGTATACACATACCTTCGAATTCACTTGGCCAGACTACAGCTGTGGCCGCCGTTCCGCCAGGGATTCCATCATCTCGACGCGCGCGGGTAATTAAGAAAAAAAAAAAACAACCGATTCAAAAATGGATTAATCACGTTGATGGGTTTTCACAGTTTCGCACAGTACTGTCGTGGATGGGGAAGATAAATGAAAAAAAGGGAAACGGTAACGCGCGCCTGGAGGGACCGGAAAGGCTCTTCCGAGCTGCTTCCACTTGGGAAATGCCGGCACGAAGAGCGAATCATTTTCCCGAGAACTCGAGCCGGCATACATACGTCCCCTCCGAAAAGCTCAGCCCCTCCTCCCTCGCCGCTGTAAGCTTGCAGCTATCGGTTTTCACACCAAACTCCCACCGGCCTCTCTGCCCTACTATCAAACAACGCAACGGCGAACTCAACATTGTCAAGCAGATATACTCTTTTTTTTTTTTTTTTTTTTTTTCTCACGTCGCGTTTAATTGTCGTGTCGAGGGGAGGCACGAGATTCCCTGTTTTCATTGCTGCATCGTCGTAGCACAGTGCAGTTTGCGGATGCGTGAATAGCAATAGACACGCGGTGGTCGTCGTCGCGACTGCTGTTTTGTTGTTGTTGTTGCCACTCCGAGTTAACCGATGCAAAGTTTCGCGAGACGACAACGGGTGTCCAGTCTGTGCCAGACACTTTGTAATTGTTGTCTCAACGTGGTTTTTGGCTGGACACATTTTCCGGACCGAGTGTAAATCACTGCGATGACTGTTCTCGTATACGAAGGGCAGAAATTTTGGTTTCTAACTCGTAGACGTGGTTTTTTGAGCTTATTTGCCACTGGTGTTTAAATAAAAATTACTCTCGCGTGGAGTACCAAAATTGTGCAAGCTTTGTTTATTGCGCGTGACAGTGAATCATTTTATTTTTCCACTTTTCCGAGAGTGTTTTGCAGTTTTTGCATGTATATGTATATAAATTTTTTTTTTTTTACAACATGATTGATTCCGACATTGAGAGCTTTTCGAGCTGCAACAAATCAATTTTCATCGATAAACACGAAATGTAATGCCGGCGAAGCGATGTGAATACGCGTCAATCTGACACACGTATATAAATATAAGATCAAAAGAGGGAGAGATGGGAGAGGAGGGGGATCCAACGAGCGTGAAATACGATACAAGTTTCCGTGGCACATACTCCCTCATGTGCGGAGTCGAAAATGTTGTTTGAAACTCGCATTCAGCCGCAGCCAGTAGCTGCTCGGGTCCAAAAGAGAATAGGACCAAACTCCCTCTCCCTTCCCTCCCCTGGGGTCAAAAATCAGATTACTACGTGTGGTGTTTGCCAGTGGATGGAGAGTGAGTGCCCGTGCATCTCTACTCTCTTCGCCCCGAATCCTTTGTCGAAAGCTCACTCTATTTTGCGCATCTCTCGATATGGGCTATAAGAGGCAAAGAGTGAAAACACCTCATTCTCGTTTCCATAACGCCAACACGTGCCGTAGGATGTGTCTATGTTTTGTACACTCGGTGATTGGGTTCATTGGAATGCAACGTCGCTCTCGCGTTAAATGAACAGCTTTTTGTCATTTGAGGAAGGATAGGAAGAGAGAGAGAGAGAGAGAGAGAGAGGTCGAAAAATCGAATTGTCGCTTATTCACGGATGATGCTGTTGTATTATGAATTTGCTGTTAGCAGGTACACGCTCGGAAGCGCAACCCTCCCCCACTGACTTTTAACTCCCTCTCTCTTGCACTGTCCCTGTTATTCAGTATTTACGGTATCGATGGAGCACGCGATTAAATTCGAAAGCTCGGTTGAATAGTTTTTGCCAGAGGGAGAGCGGATTACAATTATATTGCATCATCTGTTTGGTGGTTGGTGAAAGAATTTCAAAAGATGCATAGTGTATATGAGTTTTTTTTTTCATAAATTTTCTGTCTTTTGATACTTCGAGAATTTATGGCCCGTGTTGTTCAAAAGATACTATTTTTAAAACATTTGATCGATCATTGTGTTTTCTGCGATAAATATTTTTACATGATTTTAAAATATATTTTCAAAATACGTAAGGCTGTCTAAATAATTTCCTCATTGTTTTTCATCGACATTGCTTTCTATTTTTTTTTTTTTTTTTAAATTTAACTAAGGTATACTCTATAATTGACTGCAGCCTAGCTATCAGCATAATAAAAAATCATCCAAGACGCGCAGTGTCTCGAGTGCGTGAGGGTGTATGAGATGTATCTTCAGTTTCTTTCGTTATTAGGTGACAAAAATAATTACATTCCATAGTTTATCAAAAATCCTTTTCGTGGAAGCAATGCTCTCTCCTTGTTGGTACATTATCCCTTTTTTCAAATGCGTAACGTGCCACAACCACTCTCTACTTAATTCGTCACGTTGACAAGTGTATTCAATTAAACTGGACCAAGAGAGCAATTTTTCGAAACATTAGCAAGGTAATTCGCGAACCTGACCTCGATTTTGAAATGCCTAAATTATTAACGTCGGTCGTATTTCGATGATCAATCTGCGTCAGCGTCGCTTATTAGTTTCGCAATCAACGATTTTCCATCTACGCGTGTAACTGAATTTCAAATGCTCTTGTCACGTGCACACGTACAAGCAAATATTTTCAAAAAATCGAATCTAGCAGTGGGTACACGCACAACGAAAACAATGAAATTGAAATTTTTATTATTTTCAAGTAGCTTGGATGATTGAAAAAACCTCGAGGGGAATTCTAAAAGCAAAATACACGACTTCCCTGCGAAATAATTCATACCATGTGTACAGGCCGTTCCGAGCGCACGCTTTCGTTAGCGCCGGACTCCACCTCCTCTCTCTCCCGCTCTTATTGAACGAAATTTCGACAAGCTGGGGCCGAGCTCGTAATTTTCGGCGGCCCCGATATTTACGTGTAAACACGCATAATGATGCTCCGCTGTTCGGTGGTTCCGCACCCCTTTCCCCTCGTGTGTGTACATATTTGTAAAACTGATAAATGCGATCGTGCACGCGGCCCCTCGCCATCCTCTCCGGGTGCACTGCTCTTTTGGTGGTGCAAGTATTATTTAATTTCACCAGTCTGTGCTACAGCGATTTTCATGATAAAAACAAAAAAAATATACATCGTTGCGCCACATTTGTCACTGTATCGGGAAATTTTCGAAAAATCTTTGCGATAAATTTGCTCGAAATGAGCACATTATACGGTGACAAGCGATAAATAACTTGAAAAACAAAAGGCAAGCCGATAAATTTCGGAACTAAATTTTTTTTTTCCGCAACGCTAAGGGCGCTTCATATTTGTCATACCCTCCTAATATTGCTCACTGATGTAATTAACGTGATGACAGAGGCGATTTTACACGCCACGACCTCGTCCCTGTTCTGCTGTTCCAAACGAAGGGGGGGGGGGGTAAGCTAATGGACGCGCGCTTTTATTTGCACGAACGCGTTCGCTCGTGCTGCTCCAGCCTCTCTCTATTTTGCTCTCTTATAGATGTATCGATAATCGATTACAAGATTATATATAGAAGATGTGCCTCTGGATGGTGCACCAGACCAAGCTGACAACGCTTCGCTACTAAGGTTCACGCCCCTTTCACTAGCGAGCCTCGAGATAATTTTTCTCTGCTTTCTTTGGAGTCTCTTTTGGCCTGTAAATAACAAAGGCTTAGTCGGATACACAGTGTTCGTTGTTCGTGTAATGGTGTAACATGGTATCTAACAAAATTTAATGAATTTTCCGGAATACCGCCATCTTGGAATTATAAATTTTCCACTTTCGGTAAAAGTAACACCACGTACGAGAGTGCAAAATATACCACCAACACCGTGTGGAAAAAAATTAATTTAGTTTTTCTGCCATCAAAAAGTGTATTGAGCCTTACAACTGTCCGTAAATCTCCTACACTCATATTACTTTTAACGTAAAGTGTTGTAAATCGACTGAAGATAACTCTCGGCCAAAGCAATAAATAACTCGGAGCTCAAACAGTTCAAAGGGGATTTAAATGTGCCAGAGTCATTCTGGCACAATCGATCAAAAAGAGGAGAATTACCTCTTATAACATTAACAAATCATGTAAAAACCTCATAAACTTGTGTTGCGATGAAACAATAATGTTGAGTCAAGCATTAGACTTCAACATTATATAAAACGTCACAGAATCGTGTCACAGTAGAGTAACTCGATATTGAGTCAGACATCCAACTTAATGGAAATAAAATAGCACAAATCTACTTTCGTAGTGAAACAACTAACTATTTAGTCAGGCTTACCAGTATATATAAGGCACTGCATATTCGCATCACAGTGAAACGAGCCAATATCAAGTCAGAAATTCAACTTCATGAGAATATATTCAGCTCCATTAAAGTGTTTACCAGCAGTGCATTCACGCTTGTGGCAAATCAGTACAAACGATTGGGGGTCGGGCGTAGGCTCTTGATCGACCGCAATATGGATCGACCGCTCCCACTTGCCTCCCTCCTCCTCCTCCTCCTCTCAACGCCACGCACATGCAAAGAGAGGCAGTTGCCGTTGCTACCTACGAGCGATATAAACTCAAACTTGGGCCGTTCGAAGCCCCTTTCCCCTCCCGATAATGATCCAGCGCAGGGCAGCCATGATCATGAAGTACTCTCAAGGCACAATTCCCCTCGACCCTCCAGCCTTCCTTGTTTATATTAACAATAACTCGTGGTACACAGCCAGCTCTCTAGCACCACCGTTAACGGCCTACGTTAACGCGTGGTCTAAGTTTCCCGAGCCTCCGGTACATAATGTGTATACATAAACACAAATGCGGCGTACGTTGCGCGCGCATCAATCATTAATGCAGGGTACTCGGGTTGCAGCGACAAGAAAAAAATTAACGAACGACGAGACGTTGGGATAGCCAATGGCAAAGGTAATGGTGAAGCGAACACTTTCGTAATTGTGCTTTGAATCGCTCGGTGTCTCTTTTACCCCGCATCGTTGAAATTTATCACGGCTTTCGCACGAGCTAGTGCAGCACGAACCTACTCCTTCGCCACTGCCACGCTTTTCCTTTGAACTTCCTCTCCCTCCGGTCGGGCGTTTTCCCGGTATTTTCTCTCCCACCCCTAAGTCCATTCTATTTTTGTCTTTCGTTTTAACCGCTTGGTCAGCCTTAACGCTGACCTCCTCTCCTTCCCCGTGCACACGCTCTTACGGCTGAATTCTTTCTCACGCGTCTTGCTATACGGTGTACAGTACGTGGATAGCTTGTGTGTCTTAGTAAGTAGGCAGGTGGTGCATGTACGCGCAAGTAGTGCACTAGCGGCCATTAAACTCAGGCGTGGGTGAGCGCCGATCCCGGGCATTAAAACTTCAGGCCAGAATTAGAGCCGGGCTGTTATTGCTGGCTCGCCTGCACGCGTGTGCACATGCACGCGGACTTGCTTCTTGTTACGGAAGGAGGGAGCTGGAACGGTGTATTTTGCCGCGATGTGTATATGTTTAATCAAAAGGGGCAAGGCGTTGCTCGTGCCTTTTTTGTGCGTACCTTTTTTTTCTTGCTCTTTCATGTCATGAAATTGGTCATCCAGCTCCCCTTCAGCTTGTAATTTTTCGGCTTAGTTGGTACCATTTGAGCTTTGGAATCTGAGGCACTCTCGAGAGGTTAATTTCTTTTTTTCTACCGTTTTTTCGTGAATTACAAGGTCACTTGTTGTGTTGCGAACGACAAAGTTTCCGTAGTGGGTAATTTTTTTAATCTTTTTTTTTTTTTTCATCACTGCGAAAATAGTAAGGGTAATCCTGAAATTTCAATGCTTCAATGTTTTCTCTTTTCTCTGCAATTTTTACGTATCTCGTGTTTTGCCATGTACGGACAAACATAATTTGGTTTTTTTCTACCTTCAGGATGTTTGTGAGATTCTGTTGGACTTCGGAATAACAGTACACTATTTAAACCTTTTAACGTTTTATTCCAGGAAATCTTTTTACTACCTAGAATTCGATTTCAAATAGTTGTTTAAAGTCGTTTTCTGTCAACAGCTTATAAAAAAAAAAAAAAGAGTCAGTCACCCCAGATTGACCTATTTCCGGAAAAATCCATCGCGATCGGGTACGGAATAAATTAAACAACTTTCAATCTTTGAGTGACCAGGATGCCAGTGAGCTTTGATTCTTTGATGTTCGATCGTCTGTTTCTTTGACATTTGACGTTTGCCCAGCTATAAAACAAAAAAAGGTTCTTACAGTGGATAACGATTGCTGAAACGGGGTCTCCAGCCGCTTGGATTTTCGAGCGAGTTCGCGCGACAAGAGGCTTCAGACGATGAGAGATCGAGGTCAAAGTGCCCTTGGGAGAAAAATCGGAGATGATCAGTGCCCTCCTGTATATGGGCCTTTGTGAGCTAGCCAGTGGATTTTCTCTCATTCCTATCTTTAGAAAAATCGACAGAGATAGAGAAGAGTGTCAAAAAGGAGGTAGCAATAGGAGTGGAAAAGTGATGTCAAGCGTTTTGATTTTTCTTCGGATGAAAGGAGTGGCAAAACGTTGGGCGGTATTTCGAAATGTGTTGCACCAGCAATCACTTATTTATTTATTTAATTTTTTTTTTTCAAAGGTTATTAATTTTATACATTTCATTGTTGTAATGAAAACTAAAGTATATTTTAGATGTAAGTCCATGAATAATACTGAATAAAAGACGATGTTGACATTTTCAGTAGAAGTGTCAGGGTTTGGTCAGCCTTAAATAGATTCAGTTTCATAAAAATCAGAATTAAATGCTGATTTTTCGAATTACATATAAAGGCTCTAATCACAAGGTAGTTCCGTACGTGGTCTTTGACCGTGGGAGACAACACTGCTGTAACTGTACATACTGTATTATTTGTGTGTGTGTGCGAGCTTAAATACACCATCATCTTGACTCAGGTACTGCAGCTTCTCTGACAGTCAAAGCCAGAATGCGAGTACCTTATTATAATTTAGTTTTAAGTAGAAATATCAACGTTCGGTCAGACATCGTGTCAGAGGTAGGAGTCTTAAAAAATATACATCATTGGGTTCAATGCAAACATTTAATTTTTTGTGCTTTCATGTGGTATTTTATAGGTGAGACATCTCACCTAAAAGAAATGTGATACCAACATGCAATTGATAAAATATAAGATTCATTCGGTCAGAATCGATGATAAAATGAAAACTATTTCACATTCTCAGTAGTTATGAAGAAAATTGTAAGTATTTTTAAACTTTGTTAGCTACGTATATAGAGAAGTCGTAATATAATTTTATCAAGTAACGTCTCAACATTAAGTCCTTAAATTGGTTTTGACATCCCGGACTTGAATCGCTATAAAACCTCAGTAATTTCCATAAGGAACATAAAAAAAAATTCAAGTAGGGAACCCTTGAATGTTCAACTAGCAGTTTAATCCGCAACCCCAGAATCAAATTCCCTTAACCCAAGCCACTCGCACGTGCAAATACTAAAGTTTACTTCGTCTCCCACTTGTCTTGCACATGCCATTGACTCCCGAGCGGTCTCGCGAACTATTAGTGTGTCAGTAGCGTAAGAGAAAAGGGTGGCATTATTCAGCCATTCATCACGAAAGAGAAAGAGAATGAGCAAGTCGTACTCGCTCGGTTGAGTTTCCATTCAGCAGACCAGGTACGGATATATCGCCCAAGGGTGTCCACACAAACCTCACCCCCGATATACTTACGTCCAGACACACACGAGATCAGTCGATATTGTGGACCCCCCCTTCCTCCCCCAGGTGGGACTCGCGTGGAAGGAAGTGTGTGTAATGGATACGAGTTTCGGCCAACTTTCGAGGATGTCCCTTCCCCCCCGCCCCAGTTAGCCCCCGTTTGCCGATGACTTTTTAATCGGCTATCGAACGAAATCGATTACCCTCGCGTGCTACCCTCTAGTGTTCGCCGTGTATAGAAATTCGGGTAGGGTCTGTTGTCTGTGCTTCAAGGAGGAAGTGAATGGATAATTTTCCATAAATAAATTGTCCCCTTCGGTGTTCCGCTAATGGGCTTTGGATACACTCGACAGTTTTCTCATGAATAAAATTTCAAGTCCGTACCACACCCCTCGGTCTATCCGGAATATTAGGTATATCAGTAGGAAGTTGTCGGAAGTCAATCGAGTGCCCAGCTCTCTGTATACTTTGGACGAAAATAAACTCGCGCAAACACGCCGTGCAAACTTACGTACAACCAACTACTGTACGGTGCACTACTTGCGATGCTCGAGTTTCGAAATACGTGTATTTCCCCTGTTTGTTAAAAACACACGCGTCAGCGGGTACACTACTTTATTACAATTGTAAATGTTTGCTTTAAAGTCACTTCGAAGTAACTCGATACCCATTAGTATACGATTAGATTGCTGTACAGCTCTATGTGTAAATAAAACTTCCTATAGTCAGCCGATATACATTAACGAAAGTGACTCACACGTTGTTGACGTTTCATTTTTAAATTACTGATTAGCTAGACCCAATATACTTGGGTAAACAGAACAAGAAGAAAAACTGTCATTCACTAACACGTCCCTTACAGGACAAAGTTGCATTCAGGGACGACAAAACACGGTGAGCTCCAGAGCTGCGATCAGCTTCGTCGCCCCCAGGGAGATTGTGCCGCGGGTGGTAAATCTTGAACCCACGCGCCCAATCAGGCTTCTTTCTCCTCCCTATCTTTCCGCTCGTTCGTGCTGTGCGAGCACTGCTCTGAGCCCTAATTCGCTCGGTGGGTGAGGCACGCGAGTGTACGCTTTCTTCCGCTCCCGACCGCTGATTCGACCTCGCTCGCGTTGTTTGTTGAAACATTTACCTTTTTTTTCCTCCTCTTTTTTTTTTTTCTTTAGCTTTCGTTACTGCTTTCCGGGCCCTGTTTGCTGCACTCGGTTTGTTTTGATTCCCCGCTAATGCGGCCGTTACTTCGGATGCATTGTTTTCCCTCGCTCTTTCATCGACTTCTTTCTCGTGCCTTGAAGTACAACGTACTGTTCATACTATAAAAATTTAACCCACACTTATCTTACACCTTTATCTAGCTATCTCTAGCTGAACTCTAATGTTGAAGCATAAAAGAGAAAAAAAAAAAAAAACAATAACCATCTGAAAAATAAAAAGATTCCATTGTTGAGAACAACAGTGTGTTTTTTTCTTGAAAATACAAACGACCAAACATTCCATGAAATAAACTTTCATGAAAAAAATGTTTACTGCGCATGGTAATGAAAAATAAATTCATCCCATGAAAGGGAGTTCACTCGAGTGAAAAACGTGTTAACGATATGACAATTAATTTTACGAGGGTGCCAAGCGAATCACCACGTTGTCAGATACTTAAAAGCAACCACGTCTGATTTTTCTGACTAGTGTTTCGATCTTCCGCCTGGCAGCTCTTGGGATGGTCAAAAAGTATTTTTATGGATTGCTAGTGATGAAAAAGCTACAATGAAGCTTGGGTAGTCGTACGAAGTTTTCGTTTCATTCTGATCTTTTGTTCTCATAGCCTTCTGTGCTTTAATAATTGCACTTATTACACTTACTTCCGCGTATGGTGAAAAATTTGTATCGATCAAAACCCTATCAGCAAAAACGTAAAAATTGGAATCAACGACGAATTCGTCCCCATGAAATACGTTCTCAACAATATTTCACGCTGATCCGCCTGTTTTCGTAACTTATTTTACTTTAATCCCTGACGTAAATAAAATTTATCACCCCTAATAGCCTCTCCATCATTTAATATTCCATGATCCTTGCAAGTAGCAGTCAATGAACTTTGAACCGACAAATAAATCACGCAAAAAACCAACCCACAAATAAAGATCTATGAAAATTTTTGCAGCCCCGTGCACAGTGAAAAAGGAAATATCTATATACCGTTTCGCTAAACTATGCACTGATCCGATCGTCAATTTTTTACTCGAGCCTCGCTATACTTTTCTCCAATTGTACACCCAACACCGCAAATTCAGTCCCGCATTCACGCGATCGTCTACCCTCCACTACCGGGGCTAATACTACCACTACCGACCCACCACCACGATCTAGACGCGCTCCATAAATAATGAGTTATCCGCTTGTGCATAAGTAGGGCAATTTCCCGAGCGGCGCCCGACGCAGCGATTCCCTTCATAATTCAAAACGCTCGCTTTGCCCTTTCCCCGCTCTCTCTCTCGCCCTTTATACCCATCCCCTTTTAGTACACAACGGCAATGGGAAACATTACAGGGATAAACTATATTCGCCCGTAATTGAAATTGACGTTGATTCGTCGCGTATACAGATACATGAAACTATAGCTCCGCGTTCACTTGTCGAGCTTCTCATGCAGGCGAGACTTTTGAACAACAAGTATAGGAAAAAAAAAATAGAAAAAAAAAAAAAACAATAAAGGGGAGAGCAGCAAACAATTGAGGGAGTAGCCAACGAAGAGGGGAGCTAAAGACTCTCGCGTGTCGTCTGGCCGCTAATCGGGCCATTCGTTATTCATACGGACGTTTGCTTTTATTACAGACCTGTCGCAAGCTCGGCTGCGCCCCTTTTGCTCTTTTCTCTTTCCATCGTGTGTACACATACCCGCGTTTTTTGCGTGATGGGTTCAAGGGTACTCTGGAGCTCGTGTAGTTGAGGTTCCCACCCTCGATGAAACTGACTCTTTACTCGAATACACGTTTAAATTATGTGGAAAAAACTTTGAATCACCGTACACCAACTCGCGCTCCGTTGAACGTCATCGGGGTGCAAAATCCAAACGCCTCATCGTAAACGTAGAACACCGAACGCACCAGCCATTGCCCCTGCGCGCATCGTTACAGCCAATAAACTCCCGATACAGTTTGTGCCCACTGTCGGGTGTTTAGCACGCAACCACCCACCGATCCAATCCCAAATATAGATTGCCCTCGCTCGAAAACAAGCAAAACCCACCTGCCCCCGTACTTGGCTATCCACCTTTGCTCCCCGAATTGTAAGCTCACGCGAGTGCGCGCTGACGCGTGGATAGACAAGCGCGTACCCTAACATGCGATACAAGCACACGTTCAAGAACTGCCTCAGAGCTTACGCGCGTTCGGCATTGCTGCTGCGCTCGATGAGTTTTTAATGAGGGGGCACGGTTGCGCATTTAAGTACGTATACGTAAATGCGTACACCCGCGATTCCACAACTCGTGCTTCGGAACCCGTATAAATTATTCTCGAGCCACGAGGTTGCTTTCTTTCTCTGTTTCCGCGTCAGCAAGGGAGTCGTTCATTTTCCTGGGCTCTTCTCCTCTGCTTTGGTTGTTGTCGCGACGCTTCCTGATTTGCTCCTCTTTGACGAGGTGCCTCTGCCATTGTCGTCGATGCTTTCCTTTCGAGGGAGAGCTCCAAGTTCTTGAGGTTACAAGCTTTTTTTTGACTGGCAATGGTCCGAAACAACTGAGCTGTCCTTGTTTCCTCATTGCATTAGTGAACTTAACATCCTCAAACGGTTTTACTTGAAATGAAACAAAAGTTATGTTGCGTGCATGGAAAAAGGTGGATACCCGTCGTATTTTTACCATCCCTTATTTTGGATTAATTCTCATTTCCCTTCTTACGAAAACAAGGTTGGTGTTCAGCGTGTCTCAATCGGTCCTACGAAGTAAGAGCAGAAAGAAGCCAGACCCCCTTGAAAAGCTTTCCAAGTCGTTATTCGGGAAACAAGAGAAGTTGAAAAAATATGCCGGTGCCATTACGCCTGATTAGACACGACGAACTGGTCCCTTAAATCACTTCGGTATGAGCGGAGCACGCCTATACCATATTCGAGCGTCACGGCTAACGTCGCTAATCACAAGAAGACGTTGTCCCTCTTCAACACAGCTCTCTTCTGGAGAAGATGATTTAAGGTCTACGTAGTCGAAAGGGAGGAAGGAAAAATAAAGAGGAAAAAATCAAGTAGATGGGAAGCAGAGCGGAATCACAAGGCAAATTGCAATTGCGCGCCGAGGAAAGGAAAAAAATGAAACAAAAAAAAACGAGAGAGGCATTATATAGGTAGGTACGTAACGGCGTCGTTAATTCTAGACGGGGTGATAAATTCTTGTTTCTCGGTGTGAAAGGCCGCCGCCCTCGAAGCCTGGATTTTGCCTTTTTGTCGACGAGAGGCAGAAATCGTTACGAGCCCCCCTTTTTTCACCCTCACGTGCCCCGCACGTTTTTCCCACGTCAAATTGGAGACTTGAGACGTCGGATGCGTGCCTGTTTCGGTTGATTCGTATTTACGCGGCCGCGTACAGCTGTCCCTGGCCCGATTGGGGCAAAACTGGTGGGTTTATGCATCGGTGTACACGAGAAGAGCCTATAAAGAGACTCGTGGGTAGTGTTTTCGCCTCCCTCTCCCGCTCCACTACAAACGAGCAAAGATATACCTTTCTCGGGATTGTGAGCGTAAGAAATGGATGGGGAAGATAGCCAGGGGGGGGGGGGCGACAAAAGATGTTTACGCCAGTGCCACTGGTGGATGAAAAAATTTGCCGCGACCGGGGTTTTTCCTCGTATCCCCCTTCTGCGTGCTGCAGCACAATTGCTCCACTTTTGTTGGATCCCGAGTCTTTTAATACACGTACCAGTCGTGTGTTCGCTTATCGTGCACAGCTCGTACGGGATTCCTCGCGCAAGCTCGCGCGGCTGAAGAAAAATTCATTGAACGAGCGTCTCCTGCCGTAGCACTTTCATCGCTGCGCTCGCTAAAGAAAAAAAAAAAAAATTTCAAGGGGACAATGGAAAAAAAAACAACTATCGTAAAGGTTTACTTGACTGTTATCAGCTAATTAGTCGGGGTGGGGTGCACCTGGTAAAACTTTTCATTGGAAAAAATCAGAGGAAAGCTCCAAATGGACGATCTACAGCCCATACCTCGTCATCTACCGAGAATCCAGCGTTACCGAGTTCCTCGTCGAGTAATCGCTGGTTAATTTTCTACCGTTCGTTCAAAAAAAAAAAAAAAAAAAAAATCCAGTTTTCATCGCAAAAAAGTCACCAAAGGCTTAATCGACAAACGTGCGCGTTACCTGCACGTATAAATGAGTCACGAAAATGGCCGGCTACGTGATGTGGAATCGGGAGGGCTCGTTAAAGCTAACGTCTTATTACCTTTTTTTCTGCCCTCCGCCCCCCCTCTCTTCCGTAGGAGTCCGTATGGGATGCGCTTTAGTAAACGAAGATCGACCTTTATTTCCTGGCTGCTGGTGCTTCTCTTCCTCCGGAGCTGTTTGCAAGCCGTTAACCCGCACGTGTGTTTGTGTGGCAAAATTTCGTACTCCAAACTTTGTTTTTATATGAAAATACTGCGAGGTATAATATTTTGGGCCGATGCTTGAGTTTAATAAGTAAATGCTGTGCTTTTTTTCTGTTTCAGGTGAGTTTTCGACCTCTTCAACTTTCCTTTTCTTTTTCGCCCACAAACTGTGGGCCAACAACTCATGGTGAGTCATTTGACAAAATTCATTGCCATCAGCTATCGGCTCGCTCAATATCACGTACGAAAAAAGAGGTTCGTGTGATAAGCACTGGAATGAACT
The DNA here is from genome assembly GCF_000648655.2 of Copidosoma floridanum. The sequence goes on along the minus strand of NW_019379853.1, from coordinate 72,151 downwards.
TATATCACTTACTCCAAAATTGAATACTCACCCCCCCCCCCACCTACTGTTTCCTATACCACTACTATTGTGCTACAGGTTACACACACGAGGGTAAAGGGTTTCAAAAGATAGTGTGGCAAATTAAATTTTTCCATTGGTGAACAGCTGCTGCAGCTGATCTAGGGGCTCCGTACAGTTGGGACTCCTGCCAAAAAGCAATAGACATAATGAAGCGGGCTCAGCGAAAAAAAAAAAAAAAGTATTATACCCCATGAACTGCGCTAAGGGATCCACCCCACCTTATCGATTTATTTCCATAGCTTTGTAAAACTGCATGCAGAGCTAGCGATTTTTTGCTGTCTGTAACAATTTTATTTTTTGCCATGTTTACTTTGTTTTTATTTAAAATACAAGCAGGCCAAGCTCGTGGTTAAAATTTTCTTGAATCCTCGACATGATTGCAATGTTATATTGTTATTGCTTCTCTAAGCTTTGTAAAAAGAAAAATGGGTTTATAAAGCGTATAGGTACGGGCATTTTTTTCAAACGCATTATTGTAAAAAACGGGTCACGAAACGATGAAAAAACAATTAAAAATGAAAAAAAAGCTGCAGCTGCCGTCGCAGTAGTCGTCGAGGCAAAACTAGGCCAAGTCGCTCGTGTACGTGTGCATACGTTGTTTTTCGCAGGTGTACCCACGTACGTCGAGTTTAATTACACGCGTACGCGTTACGCAAGCTTGAGATTTAGAAAGAGAAGAGAGAGAGAGAACACAGTAGGGGGAGCGAGAAGAGGGAAAACAGAGGGAAAAGGGTTCCACTGCGGCTTCCGGGCTGTTAACTCGTTTACATGTACGTACGCGTAGAGAAAAACGCCGTACATCCGCGTCCCCCCTTTGGCCACTCTGATTATACTCTGGGACATCCCCTGGCCTTCCTTTTGCTACGTGCCCACGACGTATTCTCTGTTTCTCTCTTCCCTTCTTGAGGCGTGTCCGGTGACGTGCCGCGCTGAGGTAAATTCTCTGTCGTGAGCAGCTATGCTTACTTAACTGCGCATCAAAAGGAGAACGTTGGAACAGAGAATTTAATTTCCTCGCGATAGGAATTAGCTCGCAAGCTCTCTCGAATATTTTAATCAGGAGCTTCCTCGACCCATTCTTAAATTCACAGAAGTCATCCCGATTGTACTTTTCGTGGGGTATGAGGGTTTTTTTTCTTTCTTTCTACACCAATTATATTATCTCCATGCTACTGTTTAGGGTATACGTGTGAGGAAAACATTGTATATCTAATAAACATCTATTTGGACGTGCTAATGCTGCGACAGCGAATTAGCGATGCGTATATGTATGTGCACATAAGCACTGTGGATTTTAGGTGCGCGTAATGAACTGATGTATTATACGCAGCTACTGAAACGACGAGATAATCGTATTACGCACACGCTGCTAATAACTTTATAATATCCCTACCGTGTCGTTGAAATGCATAAGTGATGTTGTGCGCTGATGCTATTTTATTCGTGGAAATGCAACAAGCCGATTATCGATCGAAAATAATGGTGTCTCATCAATTTTGTCGGAATTAGTACGAATGTTGGATATGGCATACCGAAATTGGGACAAAAAATTGATTTAAATTGTACATTAATCAAATTAAAGTGTCCGGTAATCGCAGCAAATTGAATCCCTTGTAATATATTAAATATGTAATTTCTCTTTTATTTGTTGTATCCCCTGGTCTATAATAATATTTTTACTTGCATTGTAAGCAACATCTACAAATACAAATTTCCATACTAAGATGCCTCTGTTTCCATTCCGGTGACTACACTTAATTTTTGCTGAAAATGTAAATGCATTGTTTGTGATGAGAAAATTACTACTTACAACAGTGTTTGACAATATTTTTTCCAGCGAAAACAATACATTACAGTTTAAAAGAAAAAAACAAATTAGAAATAAAAAGTCAAAGTATTTCGGAATAAAATGTCATATCTAAAATGTAATTGCATTTATCGTAAGAAGAAAAATTTTCTCATTATTGTATTGTAAACATTAACGAAAAAAAAAAAGATTTTTACCAATAAGAATACACTTTATTCTAGAAAAAAATTTTTTTTTAAAGTGTTCGAAAATCCCACAAAAAATAATTGTGCCCAAGTCCGCTAAGGAATAAATTCCTACATGAAATAAAACCCAAAAATATTTCTCATTAACTACACATACCTCAATATTTTATCTTTAAAAATTCCAGTACCAAGAAATAAAGACGAACGAAAGAAAAACTTAATCACGATGAAAAAATACTAAAAACTGCCCCTCGAAGCTTTTCCCTCGCATTCATCTACAGTACCATCACCAGCCACCTCCCGAGGAATCTCAACGTGTCGTGGATAATTCGCGAGGCGTTTCGCGCTATTAAGTGCCTCATCATCCGACGTGCGACGCTCATGCCCCAAGTCATCGACACCAGCAACCCTTTCCCCGTCTTCTTGTCAAAGAAAAAGACACGAAGCGTGTATTTTCGCATTCGTTGGAGGCTCAAGTATCTTTTACCGGAGCGCACACACGCGAGAGGAGGCGCATCGCGCGCGTTGACCCGATTTGCCTCGTGGCACATGCACGTGTATACGCTCATACAGCGAGACAGTTCTCTTTCGTTTCGCACCTTTGTAGTGCGGCTCTTTCGAAGCGTTTGAGCATATCCATATAGGCTTCCACGGCGGATAATTCGTTTCCTCTTTTTAATGAGTTTTTTTTTTCTCACACGCGTCGTTACCTCTTCGATTTTTCTGTAACTTGTTTTTTTCCTACTTATTTCAAGACTCCTTTGTTACTTCCTTATCGGGTCAGCGATCTCGCGTATAATTTAATCAAGCCTTTCGTAGCTGTTGTGCTTTATTATTATACGTATAAGTATAGACGCGCGTAAATCTCCTTCAATTTCGTATCCAAACACTGTTATTTCGAATATTTATGAATCTTTTTTTTTTTTTTTTTCCACGGGGGAAAAATAATTTGTCTGCCGAGCTCGTGCACAGTTGTCCGAAGCGTGATCGAAGCAATTTTCAACGACGCGATTATACACGACGCAACGACGCTTAGGCCAGAGATATTTTGTTTCCTTAGCGCATATGGCGTATCCACCAACGATCTCCTACGTGATCCAATTATGGACAGTTCTGCTTACGAGGTATAAAATTTAGTACCTCGACACTTTTTTTTTTTTTTTTTTTTTAAGAACTGACCATAACAAACGAAACTAATTATTGTTAAACATTTTTGCGAGTTGCAAGAAAAAAAGTCTTATAGTACAAATTAAATGCCTTACGTGTCCATGTTTTGTGCCAATTGTAACAACTCTAACTTTTTTTGCAGTAGGGACCCTTAATTAACTCCAGAACATAAACTCAGGACAGAGTAAAAGACACTTGGTATATTTCACACTTCTCGGGGGCATTATCATCCTCGTGTTCTTTTACGAGATAAAAACTTCACGGTATGGGGTCCAACCGTCTCTGTTTCCTTCCGATGATTAAAGCGAACGAATTTCTCGAAGCGTTCCGCTCGACCGGACAGTTTATTGTGCTTCTGCGAAATGGTTATTTGGCCCCTAACGGTGAGTACTGGTGCTCGTAAAACGTGGACCCGCAGTTCCGCTTTCCATCTACGTATTTGCGGGAACAGTAAAACGTTAATTAATTCAGTTGGCCAAAAACGATGATGCCTGACTATACTCCATTTCGTGGTCCCTCCATCACTGGCTGAACGCCGAAATTATACCACATACCGGTTTTGAACTGTTTCAGGTAATTCGTTATCGATTCTTACGTTCAGTGCCATTCCAGTTATGGAACTATCAAAAAATTAATGCTTTTTTAATGGACGATTTGGTTTTTTATGAAACCAAGCAGTCTCGAATGACAAAATGAATGTAACGTACAACATAATTATTATAAAATTGGAAATTTTGAAAATATTTGCCTTAAAAAATGAGTGTGTTTTTAAAAGCCTGAGTCTCCATCAATCCATTAAAGCAAGCTCATACATTTCCAAAACTAATTTCAATTTTCCAAAACTCACTTCGTTTAGTTGCCTGTAACTGGTATACATGCGCACCAAATTATCATGTCCAAAGAATTTCGTTCGCTTTTATACTCTGCGTCTTTATTCGATGAAGATCCAATGTACACAAAACAACATTATCACCTGCGGCAAAGTAGTTTTTTCAGTTTCAGCCCACCGTCAGTTGTATGCCACAGCCTTTGAGAAAATTGATCCGGAAGATTAATTAGATTTTCCCGCTTGCTTGGGCTGCAGCCGCACCCCTCATTGTTCTCTCCCTCTCTTTTTTTTTGTACAAGTAAAGGCAACAAGGGGTCCGGGGTGATAATTAAATCGGATTATGCACTCTCCTCTGCTGTCTCTACCACGGACATGTCACATCCCCCACGCATATTTTCAAACTGAGACGAGCTGCGTGCGTGTATAATACATACATGTATATGTGTCTGTGGCGTCACCTGTCCGTTCTGCTCCTGGTAAAGCGTATGTGTTCGTGGTCTTTTGTTTTTCTTCGTACACGCTAAAGAGTAGCAGCTAAGAAAATTAATTAACATAAATCACCCCTTCCAATACTCAAAACATCAAAATTATTGTTTACAGCAGCAGAGACACTAATGTATGGCACGAGTGTAAGAAAAATGCCATCAGAGTAACCCTTGTGCAATAAATTCATTGGTGCTCGAATGAGAAAGCTTTCGACGTATTGATGAAGGGGCAAGGGGGGGGCGACTTGGCACACAAAGTTCGATACGAGAGGAGATTGAGGAAAATTATAATCAAAAGAGAGAAGAGACAGTATACGGTACAACAATGCCCCGTACATACGTATGTATATATAATATATACACATCTTGGACAATGGGTAGCCCATAGGTCACGAGATATTATAGCCTCGCTCATCGGGTGAAAGAAAAAGATGGGGCAGGGGGGGCAGTCCCAATTAGCGATTGTTCGCAGAGCTGACTTGGGAAAAACAAAAGGAGGTGGCCATCAGTGGCCCCCGTAGCCCAGATATATATACACGTATTGTAATCTTTCCCTCCCCTTCATTTCGCTCTGTTTATCATCTCTCATCCCTCGGCCGTGTATACATCTTCTCGTGAACGCGCTCAATATTTATAAGCACAAACTTGCAATCACAGCACCCATCATTTGCTCGATTAATTCGATTTCTGCAGCCCATGCGTCTATCGAAGAGATGGAAGATGATAATTGTTTACGTGATTGTGCAAAATTTTGCGCGTATACGTGAGTTTTGAATGTCTTGCGGATCAGTGGCACGTAACAAAGCGTAATTTGCGCCAAAGTCACGGGAAACGTGTCGAGCTGACGTCTCCTGTGAAAGGACGCGAGTATAGGGAACGAGGTCGGACGGGTTGGGAAGAGGATCCGGGAGCGGTGTTACGACAGCGGGCCACCAGGACACGCACGTGCGCCGCATCGGTAAACCAGGGAGGAAAGAAGAGGATGGGAAAAGCTCTCGGCTAACTCGTTCCATCTACGCGTGGTACGTGCGTGGGTAATCGCATTATATTAGCTGAGCCGTGTGAAATCCAATGGATTATGGGAGGGAAAAGGGAGTTTTTGTCCCTCCCTTCCTCTCTTGGCGCTTTGCTGGTTTCTTCGGTGTCCGACGAGAACTACGGAGCGAGGAACCTGCTGCATGTGCCCGGGATTCATTTAGCTACACGCGAGCAAGAACTTTCCTTTCCTCCTTTTTTCTGAGTTTCATTTGCTCTTTCGGTACATTGCAAGCGGCACGTTGAGTGATTTCGATTGTATTTGGCAATGACTTGTCGTTGATTGTATTTCATTGTCCATCATACAGATCACAGGCAACAGTAAAAGGAAAAAGTTTTGTAAATATTTGAGAAAAAATGATTTAGCAAAGGAATCTACTGTCATCCCTACTGTTTGAATCATGGAATTGCGACGTACGTACCTACACTCTCGTACAATGCATAATATAAAAAGTCACACTACTCCGAAAGAAGATACGTGATCTTAAAAAAAATACACAGCTCTCTCTCTCTCTCTCTGTTTTGTCGAGCACAAAAAAAAAACAGAGGGAGAAAAAGTTATCAGCCCCTACGGAAATCCTCCTCCACGATAGGGTTAACAGTACTTTCCTGAAGCCCTCACTTTTATTTACTATTTAATCCAATTTTTTATTTTATTTTCGGTTGTCCCCCACTCCGTGCTTTTGTCTTTCTCTACCGAGATTTTTCATTGCATTGTTATCATCTCTTGCTTTTTTTTTAAACCACGTCCAACGCAGTAACAATCAATCTTCAGGTCACACAACTGCATCAACCATCAAGTAGTCATTTCATCCATCGCCTAGCAAATCCAAGCATGGTTGGGCAAACAGACGTATCTGAATTTTCAATCTGCGACGATAAAGGTCAAGTGTACGATGAGGGGGGGAAACTGGAAGAAAAAAAGTCCCATCCAAGTGGATCGGGTGCTTTCCGATTTCGCAGAGCTAGCAAAATTACGTCTTTCCTCGAGCGGAAATTTCAAAGCAGGGACGGGCCTGTCTCTTCCCAAAAGAAGGAGAAACCCCTGTCGTTGAACAGTCACCCGAAGCTACCGGCAATTTAGAGGGGGGGGGGCAGCCGAGCGATCGACCCCTGAAGCCGAGAGACGCCCATCGTTGTGTACAGCCGTCCTCCTTCGGATTATGCAAATGGTTGACTGCCGTGTTAACGGACGACGTGGTGGTGGCAGAGCCGCCGCTTGTACCGCCACCGCCGGTGGAATATTTAAATCGGTCGCTGCACCATATGCCCCACCCGTGGGGGCCACATTAGAGGTGGCTTTTACGTGCCGCAAAGTGCCTTCGTCGTCGCCCGTTGACTTCGTTCTTTTCGTTATATGTATACACATACGTGGGTATTGGGATGGGTGTGTGTGTGGGCGTGGATGGATTATGGAGTGGTGCGCGGCACTTGCATCTCACCTCGAGTGGAAGTAAATAAAGTGTCGTGGTCGGGAAACGCACATGTTTGAGAAACGCAGACTTCTGTCTATGTGACTGTTGGTGCTGCTGTTTGCGACGCTCAAAAGATACATACGATGGCCGGAAAAATTGCGGTTGAGCGAGATTTTTGAGGTATACTCGGGTAACCACTTTGGCCGGATGAATCCCGAGGAATTTCGTGTTTTCGTACGCTTTTGCTTTTTGGCATGTTCATATAATTTCGGGCGCTCACTTGAGGATCGTTTGTCATTTGGTATCGCGTGTTATCTGTATCGGGAAAACTTTTTAACGAACGGCAACATGCTTTGGGGCGTCGATCGCTAGCGTTTTACCGCACAACATTTATTCAAAGCGTCGACCAATTTTTGTCCCTCCTCTTTGTGCCCCACGATAAATAAAGGACGCCACACGTGCGTTTAACGAGTCGGAAAGACACGTATTTTTCATCCCCCATCAACGTGTTGTATACCTATCGGAGCAAAAAAAAGGTGTTTTAAAAAATTGACGCGTCGTTCCGAGGGAAGCGTCCCTCCCCCACGCATGAATATATATATATTTTTCACTTTACTCAGTCTGCCATCAATATGCAATTTCAATCCATCAGAGGCGTTGTTTGATTGAAAGCTGAATATCGCATGCTCAAAGGAGATTAATAATTTCATTCAGTTTTTAACATCCATACCACAAACACTCGCGTACATTGTGAACAAAGAAAGGAAAAAAAAAAATAGTAAAATAAAAAAGGAAGAGAAAAAAAAAAACCCCCGGAAGGACTTCCATTATCGCAACGCTCCATCGTGTTTGCACAACAATGCACACATCGAAATCTCTCATTTTTCAAACACGTGTATACATACGAAGCGTGGCTGCGCCGGAGGATCCCCACGGCTGATAAGCATAAAAGCTCATTCTACCTTTTTACACGCGCACAATACGCACCAGTTAGGGGCTCTGGAACGAAGCCCTCGTTATGCAATCAATAATCGCCCCTGTCTCTCGGAACGACGTTATTGCGCTGATTACGCGCATTTTAATGGAATCCCCCAGCCCCTCGATCTCCAATACACACACCGAGCGCTGTGGTTTTTCCTTTTTTTTTTCCTCCATCCTTCGACCGATGCTCTTTTTATTCGGGCTCGCTAGCCTTTGTTTTCTGATTTTTCCCTCCCACTGGCGTATACATGGACCGATTGACGTGCACGGCGGACGCTTTTTGCTGACGCGGTCGTTATCGAGTGCTCCAGTGTTTGGGTAGGCCAAATGTTTGTCCGATCCAGGTGGGATCTAGCCGGGGGATGTGGGTACGGAGTTGATTAAAACCGGTACAAGTCGGAGCACTCGGGCTGATGATCAATTTAAATTTTTATCGTCGTGGCTTGTGGTTTCCGAAGTAAAACGTGAACGACTCGGGGGTAGGTGATGGTTTGGTGTAAAAAATCGGAGCTGTGTGCTTTGTCCGTCTCGCGGGTGCATCGCGGGGATGAACTTTCGTGACTTGAGTGACACAGCGGGCGATAAATCAAAAGCCCCCTCTTGGACCAATAAGACGGGAAAAAATGTTGGGAATAAATTTCGAAGCTCCTCCGAGGAGTCGAGAGCCACCGCTTAGCCGCGGCTTGGCCCATCGCCCCGAGAGACGGAATTTGAAATTCAAAACTGGAGAGCCTCCCTCTTGTCTCCGGCTTCCCTTTGAGAATGAGAAAAAGTAGGGATCTTGTGGCGTCAACGCCGCCGTGTGTAAGCGCTCGATCAGTGGTCCAGGTGGGGGATGGATGTAGGTGAAGCACGCGGGCATGCATTTATCAGCGAAGAAGTGGATCCTAACGAGTTTATCGATAATTGGGTGACGCGCCCCTCTGCGAAGTGTCATTAGAGACTGCCCGAGACGTTGGCACGTGTATATCGGGGCCCATGGGGAAGAGGAAGTTAACTACGCACCTGCCGCCGCAAAACAAACTTAATACTGATGATAACGCTTCGTGCGACAAATATTGCACTTTGCTGGGTTGCGCGTAGGGATAATGTAATGCTAATGGTGCTTTTTTTCCCATTTTGCATTATTACCGAGGATTAAGTGAAGAAGCCTAGGCCTGTCAACATTTATTTTTCATGCGTCTCTGATTTCAAATGAATATGGTGTACCTGCCTATACACTTACATAAAATTTGTAGCCTTGAAATGTAAGACAAATTAACACCATAACCGTTGTTAAAATCGTATTTCCAATCATATATTCATTATCCCTGTATCTTGACAATGAAAATGTTGACAAATTGTTCCCAAAATTTGCTAAGAAAAAAAAACAATAGATTTTAAATTTATAGTTTGTCTCTACAGGTATATATCTTTCGTGGTGTAATAACAGCTAATTAATGTGTTTACTAGGATAAGTGCTATTAAGCATAAACTTTTGGCAACAATGGCAGGGAGAAATCTGATTAAACTTACCGCGTAGAGTAGAGAGATATTTCTCAAATGAATAGTACGTTGGCATTTGCGTGTGCACATATTGTGTTTGAGATAGAATCTTCGACTAGATCAAAAATTGTACTATTTATCTAATAGACAGGAACTTTCGTTAATAATACATAACGTCAAAAAGTGTAATTTCACAGTAATGTATCCTTTGGTAGTGTATGATGGATAGTCTATGAAGCAAATAATAAAGGCTACAGATCCTTAAAAACAAGTGTATATGCCTAAATAATTATAAATTAACAAAACGTAAGGAATAATGAAAAACACGACATTAATTTATTTTGTTAATTTATCGGGATACAACACTAAAATGGAATGAATCGTTTAGTCATTGAATGCCAAAAAGTCGGAATTCAAAGTAAAAACAATTGTGTGCCATTTTTTTTCAATTTATACGTGATTTTTTAAATTAACAACCTCTATTTAACATCGCTATCAACTTAGAAATTTAAGTACGTATACATATTCACGACTTTACTTGACGCATTATATTGCCACCACCACAAATCAATTATGTTGAAAGATATTTCGTTTTGACGTTATAACTTTTTTCCAACAAGAAGATTTATTCGTGCAATGTTACAGGATTGGATTTATCGAGCTTTTACATAAAAATTGTGTAATTGTGTTTCTGAGTTCTATAAAATGTGGTTTAATAAATTATCGTGCAATACTAAATAGCAGAAACGTTACCAAGTAGTTATTTCAGTCATTTTCAAAAAGATGTTATTTTTAGCAAGTGCCTAGTGCCATAGAAATGGGTTTTAGAAAGCAACATATGCTCTTCCGAAAAATGAAATAAAGGAAAAAATCCACGGCCCACTTTGGCACAACTATTGCGTTTCGGCAAACGTTCACGTATGCAAGCAATTGCGGTGACACGTTTTGCAGACACTGCTGGATTTCTATTAAGGAAAACGCAGCTCTGGAGTAATAACGATTCCATTTATGCATTTCAGAGGCTTGGCTAAGAAAGGAAGAAGGATGAGAAGAGCTTCGGTTGGTACAGAGAGATGAGATACACACTTACGTATATGTAGGTACTCTATGCGTACGAAAAGTTTTCGCTGTAACGGGCTTGTAGGCACGTGCGACTACATAGCTCGCGTGTCACGGGGTCGTTACAACAGCTCGTCTTCCCTATACTCGGGAAAGCGAGTTTCGAATGCTGCTGTTTTTGGGATTATTTAGACCCTCAAAATTACACCCCCCCCCCCCAATTTTGGCTCGTGTAATTCAGTTTGAGCGTAAATGCGGTTTGGGAAAATGAGATTAATTGCACGACAAATTGATTTATTTGTGAGCGTATAGTGTGCGTGCGTGCGTGCTCATGTTATGAGATCGCATTAATTGGATGCTAATGGTTGTACATCGACAAAATCCGGCTTTATATTGCTTTGTGCAGTGAAAACGAATTAACAAATGAAACCTTTACGCGTAATGATTAATTGTGCATAAAATAATGCTGTTACTATAAGATAATTTTACATCAAAACTATATACCTTTTGCTGTTGTGCTCCTAACCACTGAATAATGTTTCTTTCTATCGATACTCTTTTGGAACGATATATCAATGACACAAAAAAGAATGTGGTACACGAAACCTTTTTTTTTTTATTTTCATCGTGCCTTCATAAATGAGCTACTCGAGTATTCAAATCACATACGAACGAGACATCGTACGCCGACAGATCGATGCTGGTGCTACAGACCACTCGTGCACGTATATACGTAGCGCTCGCGCGTATGTGTGTACATGAATACACTTATATACCCATAAAGTTGAGCCTTCAAACACGTGCAGCCCATTTTCAAGCACAAAAATTGCGCCAAAGTACCCTCCTTCCAATACTTACACCAATAAAAGTAAAAGTATGGGTATCACAACTCACAGCGCGTGTACGTATACACGAGGAGGAAAAGAGAGATATCGCGAAGCCACAGCGAGTTCGGGACAGCGCGCTTCCGGATAGGCGTCGTAATGGATGTGATCAGTATTCACTCGGTTTCGCTGTGTCAGATGCAACCCAATTCGGCTGGCGCCTCTCCGCGCTACGATCGCCATCGCTACTATATATATATACCACTCTGCCACGTACATTACAGCAATTGCGGCGTTCGCTTAAATCTACGACTAATTACCGAAACCTCCACCGATATTGCTCGCCCCCTCTTGAGGGTGAGGTTTGCTAAAGTAGCCCCCTCTTCCTGTCCCCTCTTGTTTTTCATTTACATAAAATAAGCACCAAAGAGGGACAGCGTTGGATGGGAATCTTCCATAATAACTGGCCATGGAATTTTGCTAAGTATACAAAACAAGCATATATTATTTTACATCAGTCAAAACATCAGTCATTTTTGGGAAGCGATGACTTGCTGTGTTTCAATACTTGTCTCATCCCTAGAATTTTTTGTTTCAATTTAATTTTTAGTTTTTTAAATTGATTCAATGGAAAATCTTTCTTTAATTACTTTTGTCTCAGTAACCATAAAATACTTTGACTTACGAAAAACTAATTTGTAAGTGCACATTCAAGCTCGTAGACTAAACTTATCGACGAGGAAAACGATTTAACATTTATCGCATTACGTATATAATTATCACATTGCTCGCTGGCGAATTAATGGTCGTGCTGTAACATTAAAATTCAAATGAAACCTATACCGATACGCACACATATTAAACAATAACTCTATTTCTGAAAATTAGTCATACGTATTCGTCGATAGTGGTATCAAATAATCATTGGAGTTTTCGTTTAAGCGTCAGAAATTTCTTTTCAATGTAAATTTTAAATTCAGTTTTGAAAATCCAACTTCTCCTTGGTTTATAAATATTCATTCAACGCAGATGGGCCAAACAAACATCGCCCACGGATATGATCGAAAATAAACATTTTTCATGCTTTCATGCACGAGCTTTTTACACAAACAGCTTACGAGCTGCGCCAACATTCGGGACGACCCACCGGCGGTATCCCATGAATAAATATTGAAACTCATCCCTGTGTATCTGCCAATCCCCGCATCCATAAAATTAAGACAAGACGACGACTATCGCGCACAGAGAAACAGCCGACGCAGCACAGAGGAGGAGAGCCCATCTGGTCCATGCTGGAAAAATTTACCCCACAGTGCCGTTCCCTTTGTCAGACCCTCGCATCTTTGAGGCGCCAAGTTCGTAAAGGAGGACAAACATACCATTCTCGTCTTTGAATCTCCAATAAAAAAATTGGTAAATCGGGCTTGGGCACAGAGTACCGGACGTGTATCGCCTCGAGGAGTCCTTGCCCAAACAGATAAGAGCGGGGTAGAGCCGATCGGCCGAGCTTATGAATAAATTTCGCCCAAAATGTAAATCGAGAGCTCGGTCCTCCCCCAAAAGTGAGAGAGCGTAGAAACAAGGTTTGCCCTTCCCTGCCCCCCTTCTTCTGGTTCTCGGATGTGCTTTACGGTTATCGCGCGCGTGGCCTCCTACATCTCTTTCTTTTTGCCTTAATGCGGCGCATATACATCCGCCGGGCAAAATTTATACGAAGACGCATATGCGAGAGAGGGTCCTGAGTGCTCTTTTGAATTTCGTATTTTCCTCGTCTTTTTGGTGCTCGAGGAGAATAGGTGCACGAAGGTTACGCCACGAGAGAATAAGGAGTTGGGGCTTGGGAGGGCCGGAGTGCGCGATCGAAACGTGGAGAGGCTTGCTTGGGCTTATTTTGCGTGCTCGAGAAACAGTGAACTCGAATTTGCTGCAAATATTATGTAAGACGCTTTCCATAAGGAGTTTAGTTATTTGGAATACTAAAACGACATCCTTTTTTGACGCCTATTTTCTTTTACCGGTGGGATCAATAAGTCGACAGTACTGTCAATGAAGGGTAAATTGTGTATCCAACTACTTACAGTTTTTGCTAAACCATCACGACATAGGGTTAATAAAAAAATAACACTTATTTAAATAACGCCTCAAATGGCTAAAATTTAATTTAAATGAACAATATTACGATACGAGATAATATGTAGTTTATGACAATTATTTTACACACCCTGTGTAGAGCGCAAACACATGCAGCTCAGGATGTACATCCTCACAGCGCAATAACGAAGATTCAAGTTTCCCAAGTCATTGCATTGATATTAGTTTGCCGCGGTTTTGTCATACACTCGGGCGCGTTCATCATCAAGGGAAGGTTGACACAAACTTCTTACGAGTCGACGACAAAGTTGTTAATGCTCGTCGCGCAACGAACGAAGCCACTTGACGGAGAATTTCTCACGAGCGAATAATTACCCTCCCGAGTTGCCTACTCGCGTGTCCAAACTCTGATTTGACAACTTGGATTTTCGCACGAAAGACAGAAAAACGAATCAGCCGGAGAAAAAAAAGGTGTACATACATCCGACCGTAGGTCGAAAACGATGGGAAATTTTCCATCAACAGCGGGCGAGCGATCGCTTCGATCAATTTTGACGAGCCTCCGGAATTTTTTCCGCGAGGCACCCATTAATCATCCCTCAGAGAATAAACGGCGAATTTCCCATCAACCCGCGAACGCGCGCGCACCCTACAACAACTACGATAACAGTAGCAGCAAAAATAGAGCATCACAGCAAAGAGCTTGCGCTCTGCATGTACACGCTGTACATATACGTGTATACGCAGCAAGTCTGACTGTGCCCCCCCCCCCCCCGGGAAAGCCATTATCGCAAACTCGGCAGTGCACCAACATAGCGGCTATACACCTCCTGTCAAAGGTGACACGTGCACGCTAGATCGACTACAAGCTTGGCCAGCATAGCCTAACACAACGGGGTACCAGCGGGTGGGCGTCCCGCGCTCGAAAACAGCCGTGCAATTATCCTACGCTCCCCAGGCTTGGCTTTTCGGTGTCGTTTCGCCTAGCCCCGAGATTCTTTACTCCTGATGATCCCGGTGCTCTTCTCCCCCTTTACACGCTTAACGATCGAATGACGTGAGCTTGGTGATCAAGACGCCTGTGTTTGGTGGAGATCTCATGTCAAGCCCGGATGAGCGCATGAATTTTAAGGCATGTACTTCGCGTTGTTCGAATATACTTGGTGGAGCTGGAGATTCGGGCCCCTTTGGCTGTTGATGGGGTAGCCTCGTGTGTGTACATACACGCTCACCACCTTCTACAAGGACTTTTTGACCTTTCGAGTCCTATATATTTTTTTTTTCTCCACTTGAATTCCGAGTTAATGGAAAATAGCGATGAAAAAGTATACCTCGTTGCAGGATTGATCGCAAAAATAAATCCACAATCGCGGGAACCTTGTTTTTGTTTTTTTTTTTTCAACCCTGGGCAAACAACTATTTTTTTGTTCCCGCGTACAATTAACCCTCCGATACCTTCCAACTACGCATCAACGAGCTCATATCGACGAAACAACACATCTCGAAAAAAAAGTTTCGCGCCCAACGAACGCTTCAATCAACACCGAGGTGTGGAAAAAACTAGCCCTAGTTGCTCTACCACCGAGCTTTTTTCTTCTAATTTTTCTTTGCAGTACAAACGCCGAGTAAAGTGGGAGGTGGGTTAAAAATTCCTCGTCATTTTTTCGTCGCGACTCGTAAATACGATTAAAGAGGCTGTGTAATTGTCGCAGCCGAAAGTAGCGTGCGAGTCAGGTGGCTATAACGAGACACTCGAACGAATGGCGAGCCCCTCGCTGTCATGCCCCTCACTGAAACCGCGACAATTAAGCTCTACTTACCGGCCTTGTCGTATCAAGGGGAGTATTTTCCTTAGCCACCTTATTCATTTGTCGGTGGTGTGTACACAAAATGGGATCGTAATATGATGCAGTTGGACGCGCTGAATGCGGGCAATAAACGCGACAGCGCAATTATTGCGGTTATTAAGAGTGCCCCCAGAAGCGATTTACAAGGGGCGAAGAGGATGCGCGGAGCCGCAGCGTACGCAGACTCCTGGGGTTTGAGCTTTCAAATATGTCATAATAATGCCCGAATCTGCTACACCCCGCGGATTTGCACTTTACAGCCCAGATTTGATTAACACGCCATACGCGCTTATCCGTACACCCCCCCCCCCCCGTGTCTGGAGCTTGTGCGTAAAGTGCAGGGTATTACAGAGGTAAAATTTCATTGAATCCACGGTACAACTGCTCGACAGTGAATAATGACGTGCTTATGCATCTATGTATAACAGTCGAGACTCGGAAAATGTCGCGTCGCTGATATTAGCCGATGCAAGTTACATTAGCCCCAAAGTATCGTGTGGATATATGAATTTCTTCATTCGAGTATGCACAAGAGACAATTAGTAGAAGAGGCAAACAGGAGAGGAGTTTGGAAGCAAGCCAAGGTGACATTATCTCACGGTGTGCAAAAAGAAATTCTCAGTTCTCTTGTATGTTATTGTTTTTACGTTTCGTAAAGAAAATATATACTTTTATTTTCTACTTTTTTTAACTACTAGACAACTTGCAATAAAATAATGTAAAACGTTTCTTTGGCAACGTATTGCTTATTCTTAATCGTACAAACCAATAAAAATATGATCAGTCTGACACAAAGCTTGTTCGAATTTTTATTTTTCGCTATTTTTTAATGTATTTATTTCATTTCTTTTAAAAGTCGTATCAATTGCATAAGTAACATAAACCTTTTTTTATTTCTTTCTCCCACAAGTTATACCTCAGTATACGGTAATAGCATCAACTGCTATCGCGCCGCATTTTTTCAGTATTTTTTTACATTCCAGTGTGAGTGAGAAAGAAAAATCGTATTTGCTCAAACATTCGAAATTATTTTTTCTGCCCTCGGGTGGTTTTGGGAGGCTGGTACTTCCTCGGGCAAAAAAGCAGTTTTCCGATACTCGTTCGAAAAATCTCCTTTACGAACCTCGTTACGGACCTCGCCTTCGGCTCGGGCCGCAAACCTCTCGGTTTGCAAACAAAGACTTTTCAAACTCGTAGGAAAACTACTATTTCGCAATAGTGTGCGGAAAATGGGTGTTTTCCGCACTGGTATTAGTGTGGAAAATCGATTTTCCCACACAGTGTGCGACAAAGGTGTGTGGCAAAGGTTTTTGTCGCACAGTGTGTGGAAAAAGTGTGCGGCAAAGGTTTTTACCGCACAGTGTGCGGAAAAGGTGTGTGGAAAAGGTTTTGCCACACACCGCAAAAAATTTTGCTACACACTGGAAATCAAAATTTAAACCTATTTTGTACCTATTTTCCTCACACATTGCGAAAAAACTTGTACGCAACTCGTGTGGGACGATTTCCCGCACTCGTGTGATAGACTGGCGCTCGTGGCCGGTGACGGTAACTCGTACCTTGCGATCACACTCGTGCTACGCACTCGTGTGCTCAACTGGTACTCGTTCCCGTCAACTCCGGCACTCGTGTGAGTCAATCACTACTCGTACGGGAAATCATCTTTTCCGCACTTGTTACGTAAATAACTATTTCACGTTTATCAGACAAGGCTAACTTACTATTACTTATCTGTAAAAAATTTTTTCCGCACTCGGGTGGTTTTGGGAGGCTGGTACTTCCTCGGGCGAAAAAGCAGTTTTCCGATACTCGTTCGAAAAGTCTCCTTTACGAACCTCGTTACGTCCCTCGCCTTCGGCTCGGGCCGCAAACCTCTCGGTTCGCAAACAAAGACTTTTCAATCTCGTAGGAAAACTACTATTTTTCATTTTTTTTTTGTTCTACATGGACTTTGTCAAGGTTATTGTCATTAAGAGAAAATGATTAGACGCTGATTATCTCTACACGCGCAGCAAATAACTATTAACTTACTATTAAGGCTATCAAGGAATTATTTCCTTACAATCAGTATGGATATGAATACTTCTGATAACGAAATATCTAGTAGATACGACTACTTTTTGGGTGTTGAATAGTACGAATGATAATTTTTTTTCAGTAACTCTCAAGCCGGGGCCTTTGAATATACCTTCTCAAGACTTGCAGTGATATTTAAAAAACAGATTCTACAATTTATTTAAAAAAAAAGTGTATCTCAATCAATACTCAGCGTCAAAAATCAGGATAAAATAAGGTAAGTTTTAGATTAAAATAAAAAATTATTTTAATACACCAAATATTAAAGCTTAGAAAGTCGACTTTTAACCGTCATACATGCAATGACTTGTGTTTTTGTTTTTTAATATTAAAAATGCAATAGACGTGTAGTTTACAGTAATTTTTTTTACGGAAAAAATAAGAGTTTTACATAAATTATTAATGTTTTTAATTTACAGCAATAATAAAGAAGTACTTGAACAATCAACCAAGAAGTTTGATAAGAAAATGCAAGCTTCTACAAAGCGGACGGCATCGAAATTGGCCTGCAGTCTGAACGAGACGTATTTTCGAAAGATTCAGCAAAAGTCCAGTCACGAGGGTGAAGGTTCCTCGGTAAGTTCAAGTCATTACGAGGAGTGTAAAAAAACTTCGAGCAATCATTCACTCACGACACAAAAATCTACGCACAACAGCGATGGATCACACTGCTGCCCAAAATGTTTTCAGACATTCAAACGATATGACCTTCTTAGAGTACACATTCGAATGCACATGGGTAAAAAGCCCTACCAGTGCAATCATTGCCAACAATGTTTCTCCAATTACGGCAATTTAATGAAGCACAAAGAAATTCATACGAGCAACGGGCCGTATCGTTGCACGAGGTGTTTCGCAAGATTTTTCCAAAAAGGGAGTCTCACGAAGCATTTGTACTCCCAGCACAGCCACTGCTGCAATATTTGCCTGAAAACGTTTACAGAAAGCAATGATCTTACGAGGCATATGGATTCTGAACATAAATACAAGTGCACCATATGTTTAGTGAGTTTTGGACGGATTATTGATTTCTCAAGGCACATGACCACGAAACACACCTACCACTGCTACCTTTGTCCACAATATTTCAACAACAACAGTGATCTTTCAAAGCACATGCATACACACAGTCGCTGATGTATAACTTTAAAATAACCTATCTCTAACTAATAAAAAGTTGTCGAGTTTTGGTATGATCGTAATATACTTTGTTGTAACTAATTTTGCAAACTTTAATATTTTGTAAGGATTAAAGTTTTTGTAGTACGTATTAAATGTACCTATACAACACAAAATAAAACAAAAATTATTAATTTATTTTTTATTTCATATGTCACGAATGTAGTTAAGGTATACAACCATTTTTCATTTAAAACCTCTGAATTTAAAGAATGTTCAAATAATTTACAAAATGACTTAAATTTGGAGAACAAAAGTATTTTGCTATATTGACTGACACTCAAAGCATCTTCAACATCAATATTTTTACGATTTCATCAATACTAAACTGGCTATAATATTTTTTAACGTGTTTTAATGAAACAAAGCATTTTAGTTGGGTATATTGTGGTTTTAATGCAATTGGATCGCGGTTATGTAACGAAGAATATTTGCCAAACCAGGGGCATAGTAAATATCCAAATGTCACGTAAAACGCTCCATGGTAGGGAAATAATCATTTTATGCACTACGTCGAAAGTAAAAAAAAAATGTATTTTAAGTCAAAATGACGATAAGATAAAACTCTGGCTTTGATATTCGGATTAGCAGAAGGTATACCTGTAGAAAACGCGAAAAGCGAACGTCTCCGTTTCGTCGACGATGACTGATTTCCTCGTATTCTTTTTTACTCATGTTCTCCCAACGATATTCCTTTGCCTTCATTTCCTCTATCTGGTCCGTCAAGAAATGTAAGAATCCAAAGAAATAATTAATTTTCAATTCGCTATAGAAGTAACTATTTTAATTACGTTTGCCCCGTAACTTTCTTGGCTGAGAGCAGGAAATTGATTTAATTGTGTTACGGTCTCCTAATGAAACCTTCCCTCTTCCCAGTACTCGAAGGTTTCCTTCATTTTTTTCCTTATAGCCGTGACATCATCGGTGACTATTTTTTTTCTGCAACTTCAAAGTTAATTCATCGCTCTCTAATACTTTTTCCAAATGGTCACTTGATTTTCACTTTGTTATATAATATAAAAAATAAATTTATGACATGAAAATCCATAAAATACGACAGAACAACCATCAATATGTTTGGAAAAATAATAAAAATACTATTTTTTTGTAACTTCATTCTTATTCATTAAACATATATTTACATGTTCAAACTAAATATTTATACTACCAAGATATGGACTTGAAAATGTAGATAATCACGAATTAAACGATTTCATTTGTTTCATACCATTGAAATAACTTCCGTTGAATTCATTTTTAGCTAAACGAATAATTTACTACCTTGATTGAAAATAGACCGCGACTCAGTAATTCAATAATACACTACTTTTTGAAAGATAAAAAGTTAACTTGGTTAGTTCAAAATTTACTGATGTATAAAAAATATCCTCATAATAAGATCGTTCCAAAATGGGGTACGAGTTAATAAAACTGCCTTTATTGCAGAAGTTCTAAGAAAAAGTAAAAGATACTCCTAAATGAAAATGATTATAATAATAATTCCAAACTGAAAAGCACTTTAGTTCAGATACGAGAGTCTTTGTAGTGATAGTAGCCAATAAATCGCACCGAAACAAGGCAATAATGTCATACTTTGCGAATCGTGACCTGCATCAAACTTCTCTAGCGGCTCACTACTGGCTTTTGTGTACTTTTTTTTTTTTTTTTTTTTTTTATAGTTATATTAAAACACGTACTTTTTCAGCTGAAGATTGCTTTCTTGTTTGGTTCTAACTGGAAATCAGGTCGCATAATGGCACATGGCTTGACTCTGACATAAGTGATATTAGACGGACGTTATCATTGATAAAATAGTTTCAAACAGCTCCAAAACTCATCATTATTTTAATTACAATTTGTAACTACTAGTTTTTAAAAAGAGATTTTTAATATAGCTTGTCTAGTAGCCATCATATTTTTACTCTTACAACTACTTTGATCTTCACTTTTTGCCCTCGATTCATCTCAATGCATCATAGTCTGGCGAGCACATAATGCTTCGTATCACACTTGAAGAAGGGCAGCGAAAGAGTTACTTGATGTAATAAGCCCTCAGAATATGTTAGTTGAAAGTTTGTTACTCTGAATGATGTTACTGGACCAGAAATTTTTTTTTAATTACGCGTTTGGAGACGGACAATTAATTCAATGTTGGCCTCGTAACCCCTTAAGTAGCTGGAGTAAGGATATAGTCAGACATCGCCTTTAATTGCTGTTTAGGATTGAATGTTACTTTTGAATTCTTATGGTTCAAGCTAGTCATCGCTTTTAATGACATGTATGTACCATTAGACGCGTGTTACAAACATATATACGTATGTAAATAAAAGTCCCCTAAATCTTTTGGGAAAACATCCAGTAGTAACAGCAATGACAAGGCAGACTTTTAAGGTTCAATTATTGATTATCGCGAGCATCGTCAAAACCCCTCTTTTACCATTGAATGACAAATTGTTTTATAAGAGTATACTCTATTTTTAGACGCTTACAGAGACTTGGACACACATGTATACCCAAACGTGAACAGAGATATTCGCGAGCCGAGGTCTAATTTTAACGCAGTCGTCAGCCAGCCCTCGGTTTGGTGCAAGCTGTAAATCCAGGACACGCGACTCTCCTCCGTTTCCTCTATATCTCAATATCTCCCGCCCAGCAGTCCGTACACGGTGTACGTGTGTGTATATATACACACGTACACTCTCTTTCGAGGTTAACGCGAAAATAATGAGCTAAAGCTATACCTGTATCCACCGCGCCGATCTCTCGCCTCGGCCATCTGTCTCCCTTTATCTCGAGGGGCTGGCTCGGCAGCTCCGTTCGCTTGTCGCTGTTGTTCACCGAACTTCTACGAGTTTATGTATTATATATATATATACCACATGTATGGGCTTCCTCCGATGTGCGCACCGCATATGGACCCGACTCGCGAATACAATAACGTTTCCTCTGGCCTGCATTTATCGCGCGTTCAATCTTGGATGTAGTGATAGGGAAACGCGGAGGGAGCTCCTCGCGCTTCGATTAAGCGATTCGCTGCAGGTGACATCGGTGGCCTGGGTTATACGCATTTATACGCAGAGGAAGAGGACGCTATGAACTGCAGGCATCATGCCATTTGGATTTGGGTGTGTGTGTGTACGTACGTTGTGTATAAATTACAACTACCGCCATGTCGAATTGCATATCACTTTGATCTTTGGGTGCGTTAGTGTACAATACGAAGGAATGTCTCTGTATATCCTATACCACAAAGGGGGTTACTTTATAGTGACTACTTTTAATTTATTCGGTGTTGGTGCAAACTATTATCGAGTATGGTTTCACTGTCTATTAATGATAATTATAAACTCACGAAAGAGGGAATCAATATATTATAATAAAGTGCCTGAAATGCATAGCGTTCGATGAAACCTTGCACGTAGGAACATAGTCGAAGTTTCCACGTTCGTTTTACGAGAATGATTTTAAGGCCATTAATCGAATTTTACTTGTGCTTTTCCACGCCAATGGCTTATTCCGCAAACAACACACCGAAAACATTAAAGCTTTTTTGGCGACAAAATGTATTTCTCGATTCGATTTGTGTGTTGTTTACTTGCCGGATGAAAATTTGATTTGTTATTTATTTACTTATTGGGTATTTCTCTTTTTTCTTCGCAAAACAGTAGAAGGAAGCAAACATTCGTTCGGACGTACACAATATTTATAAAGATGAGATTTCTAATGGATCATCTAGGCAATCGCATGAAAAATATAGGTCTTAAAGGAAAGAATATCAGAGAAATGAAATATCTCCAAGAGGAGGTATACTTTTTTTTTATACCCGACACACTTGTATAAGATCGCAACTCTGGTCGAGGACAGATCGCGTTACACGTTATTGTATACCAACGTACAGCAGCTGAGTTTTTCCAATGTTCTTTTGTACTAATATTTTTGTTTCCCCCAAGTACTCGCACGTGGATCCGGCGTGGGTGCTCTGCAGGGAATCAAAGGGACATATCGATTCCTGATGGTCACTGTTGGTTGCCAACGTGCTCGGTACTTCCAAAGTAATCCCCGACGTCATATCGAGATTCCCAAGATTATCAAATAAAAAAAGCACTTTGTCGCACACTTGTCATCGTACAATGTTGAGACAATATAAAACACTTATCGTTTTATGACATTACATATACACAAGCGTGGAAAAATCAACCACAAATCTTTAACGCAAGATATTTTACTTTCTCTTTATGTCAATGAATGCTACAACATTACAGAAAACAAGGCAAGCCCTACGAAAACATTGCACCGTGAGATGCGAAAGAAAAAAGAAAATAGATTAGAAAAAAGAGAATCGTTGGAGTATATAGTCGAGAAGCCGGACAACGTCACACTGATTAAGGCCCTTTCCTACCTGTTTGCTCTTATACGAGTAGTACAGCCGAATCGACTGAATACGCCTACGGTTGCGAGAAGCCATACCTAAATTCTCATTTTTGCAATTGCTACAGTGCCGATAACGTTTCAAGTACACTTAATCGAGCTTTCGCTGCGGTGTATGCGAGTGATATTGAGTTCAATTATTTAAACTGTAGATCTTTGTTGTTTTGTGTTGTTGTTAAAGGTAACAGATAAAAAATCCAAGAGGAATCTTGGTTAACGTTCCTAAAATGCATCTCAGATTGTTATTATTTTTTATTGCTCGTTAATTTAGTTTTGGGTAAGGACTGATCACGCATTGTCCGTAACTATTTCATTGTCCGTAATTTCTTTTTGACATTTCGAGAAGCAATGGACTATTTTGGAGTTAAACCTGGTAGAGCACATTGTAGATACTTGAAATAGAATACAAAGGTCCCGGTCATATGGGTGACGGATGAAAAAAAGGCGGCCAGAGAAGACGTGAACTCGTATTGGGGTTTCTCGTTTTTTTACGACCTATGGTATACCAATGCTCACGAAGACATGGTCACGCAATAAAATGAAAAATCGAATGGAAAAGCAGAAAAAAAAGAAGACTCCATGATCATTCGCAGAGTAGAATATGCCCTGCAATTCATCAAGTCGCGTATTACACAAGTATGTGTACAAAAAACTGGAGCACGCTGTAAACGTAAAAAAGCATGTAAGAAAATTAATGCTTTTTATTCCAAAGTTTCGTGGGGTTACAGATTTGTAAAAGCCATTTTCCAACCACGGAGTCACAATTGCGTGGGTCACTGGTAATTGATGAAGTAAAAAAAAAAATTCGCATAAACACATTACGTATTTTTATAAGTAGCAAAATATACAATAAAGTGGAAAATTTTTTAACAAAAACGATCAACCCGACTACTTTGTTCTTCTCCATATCTAGATATTTGTTTTATTTTTATTTGCTGTGATTGGGTTAATATAGTAATAGAAGAATCATGATCTCAGATATTTTGAAATCAATTGTATTATACCCTTACTCATAATTAAACAACTCAAATGAAGGCTATGTTCATCTTACCACAAAAAATATTCTTCCAGCCTTATGTGCACGCGTTCACGTTGATGCTCGGCTCATATGCATGCTAGATGTCCTTAATTCCAGTCGTTTTATGCGCGACTTATAAAAAATAAGCCCAAAGCCACACCCACGCCAACGTACTCGATAAACTTTTACTGCTTTTCACTCTGTTACTCAATCTAAACTCCGGGAATCGCCAGTTCTTCGCATACTGGCGTTAAATTAACTTGTATCTGTCCTCGGTGCTTTACACTTTTACTGCTCTCATTTGTTTTTATTCTCGATACAACACAGTTCTCCTTCATTCCGTAAAAGTGTTGCCATGCATACACACATACATGTCATGTGTACGAAATCGAAAGGGAGCGAGGAAATTGCCAAGACATCCTTTTACCCCACTCGTGTATATATGTAGACACGGTTGAAAGAGCGCTAAAAAAGCCCATTGGAAAGATGAGATGATATCTGATCGAGTGCTTCTTTTGCCCGCTACTTTTATATCCAAGTCCTCTCTTTTCGTATCCCCATGGACACGCGTTCGTTCCTTGTGCTACACAACTCGGACCACTTCTGTGTACCCCGGTATTTCTTTTTTTCCTTTCTTTACTCCCCTATCTCGCTCTTGGCGACTCGTTTTTCATTTATTCGATTCCTCGGACCCTTTTCTCTTTTTACCTGTGTACCACGGGAGGAAGTGTCCCGCGCGTAATGACGTGACTACATAGAAAGATTGAAAGAGAGACGCGTCTACCTTTTTTTTTCTCATTTTCTTTTTTCGTACAGGAAAGAGAGAAAGGGGGTGGAGAAAAGAAGGTTAATATTGCCTTCTATTCTTCAATTTTGCAAAAAATAAATGGTGGATGTTGGCCTCAAGGATGGGGCTGCTGTTGTTCAGGTGGGTCTCTTTGCCAGGAGATAAAAGCTCTCTCATGTGGGGGCCACTGGATTTTCTTTTCAATTTCATCCTTTTATAATCGCTCGCTTGGAATCGTCCTTTTGAGATGGATACTTTTTTTTCGTACTTACTTTTGGCTTTTGATTCCTGCAAAAATATCAATATTTTGACAAAATCTTTGATTAAAAAAAACTATTGGGATTTCAGGCATTAATCTCAAAAATAATAGAGTCTAAATAATAAATAATTTAATTTTTCTTTTTTGAATAAAGTTTCGCAAGTGTGAGGTATAGCTTCAGTCAATAGCTGTAGAAATGTCGATTCCGTATTTCTCTCGAATTCCGGACAGCTATACGGGGTTATATGGCCAGTGGACAAGCCAGTCCGCGTCCGCATACGTACCCGTGTTAATAGAAATGCAAATCGCGTGCCCGAGCGGGAGGAGAATCGAACGTCCAGGGCGCATGTGCGGCTCGGAGGATTCGGCTGTTCTGGAATTAATGGCAGAATTGGCCGAGGTCCTTTATACCCTACACCATGCGAAATGTGCCCTGTTGTTGAGATATATATATGTATATGCTGGTATACATTTCGCTTGTTGGATCTTCTACCTTTGCGCTAGTATATAGGCATGGATCTCAGATGGAATTGCTCTATCGATCGTTTCTCTCACATTGGATTTGGTATTGTTCGTTAAGCAGGGATATATGTTTTAGTGACAAAGGAACACAACAACGCGATTATTTTTTATTTGCATGCTGTATTTGCACACTGTAAGAATACATTTTTTTTTTTTTCAATCAATACAATAGTAAGTATTTTTTCTTTATTGCTTGCAATATCAATAGGTTTCACGTAAGCCAATCGGGATTGCGTTAAGTTTGGAGCTTTGCTTGGCAATGCTTCGATAGACTTTTTAAGATTATGAAATTATGAAAGTTTTAAGTTTTCAAAATGACTTAACAACTCCAAACGATTTTAAAAGACTTAGAAATACTTTGTACGACTTGTGTTGACTTTACATGACTAAATTATTTTTACAAAAATTAAAAATAGTTGCAGTCAAGTTTTAAAATATTTTTGGTTGAATCGAATTGAGAGTAATTGTTATAGATCTCCATTTGTATTTGTAAAAAATGTCAACTTATAATACACTTGAAGAGAGAATGGGAATCCAAGTGCCTCTCAAGATCACTCCATTTAGTGAAAATTCGCGAGCACTCGGGGCACGGTATGCTATGCTGAGATTTCACATGCCTTCTGAGATCGTCCCTTTGGGTGAATGTTTTCGAGCACTCGGTGCAGGGGTGGTGATGCTCAGAATTCATATGCCTCGTGAGATCACTGTTTAGTGTAAAAATTTTTGGGCAAAAGACGCAGGAATGCTTGTGGTTAAAGTACACATGCCTTTTGAGATCGCAGCTATGATCGAAAGTTGCTGTACACATGGAGCAGCAATAAATCTTCCTACGAGTACACTTGTGCACCAAGATATCGTGGTGATCTTGGTACATTGTTCTGCACACATTGCTCTGATGGTATCTCTTAGAGGAACTTCCTTCAGCCATATTTATCGATATAGAGTAGAATATGTATTTATATATGTGTAGTAGGTTGATTGTCTAATGGTAATAGTGGACTTTGAAGACAAAAACAATTACCATGGAAAAATCTTCCTCTGTTGGTACAAAAAATAAAATTTATCACATTTATTATGACAACATAAAGAGCTTGGGTTCAAAAATAACAAAAATATAGACTAGGTCTTCCGTGCATATTTAAAGTACGCATTTATAATACAGTGGTCGGTCAGTGCCACTATTTTCCAATTTAAATAAAAAACTGCCCGGTTTGTATAGTCAAATAGGCCGTTAATGAGTGTCATGAAATGTATACACGTTACTTTATTATGTTTCTACATATACACATACACGTTTCCATATCCGTCAAATGATTTCATCATCCGTTAACTATTATCAAAAACTGCCTTGAAACAAAGCGATCACACTACTCCGTGATCAAATATATTGTTATACACTTTATTTTTTACTATACAGGTAATAATGTAATGATATTTGAAGAAAGCATTTTAAGTCCGGAAAAATTGTCGAACTTTAGTAAATCAGCAGGTAAAGATTAGTGAGAAACCATTACCCTGAACAAAGATTGATTCTTAAACATCAAATTTTTTAGTTTACATTGTACGTAACGATATCAAATTGCCAAAAAACGTTCACTATTTTTAAGTATTATTTTTATTGACACTGGCATTGTTTGAAATTATTTATATTATATAAGCACTGATACCTTGAGATTCTTCAATAACACGCACGATGACTATAAGACTATTACATCAGGAAATACGTAATGCATTTTCTGATGTGATCACTTTTAGGTTGGATACAAAGTTGAAACGTATAATTAGTTGGAGTATAAAACCAGCTGGGACCTGTGTATTTGTAAAGGAATTGATACCAGTGAAAAAAGTTTGCTTGAAATTCATTTAATAGTTAATCTTGGAAAACTCAACAATTTATTTTCACGATGTATATAATACTGATTTTTTACCAATACTTACTGCGACAGCAATTTCTACAAAATTTTTAAAAATTTCTTTTTATGAAAAAGTGTTTTAACGTTCAAGAAGCGAATGTTCTCGGAATAAAGTTTTTAACTTGTAGAGAGAAAGCTGTTAGCTATGCGTGCGCTATTTGGCAGAGTTTTCGTTAAACGTAAGCACGTAAGTGTACACTACGTGATGTATACTGTGAAGTTGCTATAAGTGGGCGATATTCGGAAATCATCAAACTACTTTGGAAGAAACACGGACATGATATTCTTCTGCTCGTATTTATGACATTGGAACTTAAGATATATTATATCGCCTGTTGATAATACTCGTAAATTATTTTAGAAAGTGAAAATTTAAATTCTTCATTCCAATGTGAATCTTTCAGGAAAAAATCTATGATTTTTTGATAAAGTCCCCTTTTTTCTTCAACTTTGACTTGGGAGAAAATAATTAAAATAATAAGGAGAGAAAATATTATAGGTTCTTGTATAGTAAATTTATCATAGTGTACTTTATAGTTAAAAAAAACCCACACAATTAATACAAAAAAAAAAAAAAACGACGCTTATGTTACTTTTAGTTATTTCAAAAAAACTTTTCATCGTGTCTTCTTGTCAAATGTTTTACACAACAAACATGTAACACAACGCTGTCAATGACCATAAATTTACCGACTAAAAATAGTTCTTAAGGTTATTGCTGGCAGTTTTATTTGTTCGGCACAATTGCCATACAAAAGTACCTTATATTTTCACCAGAGCTAAAAAATATAGCCAACCATAAAGTACAACGACATCAACCAGTAAAAGCACCAGCTCGTATGACGTTGCCCTGACCTTTTGGCTTGAACGATTTACGAAACGTAATTAAAAGACCAAGAGCGAACGTGCCCGCGTAGAGGCTTAAGGTCAAAGCATAGACAAGACAAAGTTGGCTCTGCGTATTTCTATCTGCGGTTTGTTTAAGCCGCGAACGTGCACGTTGGTAAGAGCCGAGGGAAGACTGTAGACTGCCGTCACCGCACGGCCAAAGTCAAGAAAAAGAAATCAAAGATGGCACGACCAACTTTTCATTTCACTGCCTTTTGTCGTGTGAGTCTCTTGTCTTGGCGGACGGTACTTTGCCGGCTGTTGAGTGTCGCTGTGATTGACGCTCAAGCCTTGCAAATATCGGCTTACATTGTACCACAAAGAATTTTTTCTGCGTATTTCACAGACGACAGAATTAGTTGAAGGATTAGGAAAGTAGACACTACACGTTGCATTTCAAAAGAAACCAAAGTAGGTGCTTGGGGTACCTGTGAACCATTTTATTTTTATGTCAACGTCAAGGTTTCGTTTCTACGAAAATGTAGTTTTTGGCCAGCTTAAACTCAACCAAAGGCACACCACTGCTGTAGCTCCGTAATAAATTGCAGGTAATATCGCTTTCCTATCAGCTGAAACGCATAACGCGATACTTGACCAATAGGTACAAAATGCAGTAGTACGTTGTTACGCGAGCCCTGAATTACCAAAACTGCAGCCATTTACACACACGCACGAGAATTTATACGGCAATTAAAAGGTAAATGGGCATTGGGCATAAATTTCCATTCAACGCGCAACCTACAATCAATATTTATTTACTTTTCCAACCTTCATTTAACGAATTGGGACAACGAAATGCTGGGAGTACATGGGTATAAGTCTCTTTTTGCAAAACTATCAACGCATCCAACGACAAAAATACCCGGTCATCCCACACGGCCGAAAAAAAACCTTGGCCCACGTGCGACGAACCCACCAACCAACTACTTTTCCATTGAGCTACTTTTGCCAACTCCCCCCCCCCACCGTCCTCTTTTCTCAAACTTCATCTTCCAAACAAACTTTGACCCTTTCGACACTCTCTTGGTCCGCGTGACGTAACGAGGCAATCTCAGCCCAGAAGTCGCAACACCCGCAACGAACCCAATAGAAGCTCGAGCTAATCGACGATTGGTCTAGGTATATATATCGAGACGAGACAATCCCACACTTCCTGCTGTATGTATATATTCCATAGCGCGCGCAAAGTGCTAATACAACGGCAGCACGACGAATTACGCACGCGTTTGGCATCCCCCCGTCCCATCTACCTCTGCTCTCGAGGGACTCGCCAGGTGTACATGTAGAGCGGGTGGGGCAGCCGTTGTTATTGGTTGTTGTTGTTTATTTTCGAAATTAAATTGAATTGTCCCATAACTCGCTGGACTATTAGCCCGGGGGGTTGGTGGGGAAGAGTGGGAGGCTAGTTTGCTCGTAAATCTCTGGAGTATCGGGAATGGGGGGAGGGAGTACAGTTCAGTACAGGGCAATGGGCTCGGATGCACGTACGTGTCTCCGCGCTGGAGTTCGATTTGGAAGGAGGGTGTGTATGTGCAAGGGGTACACACAAGGTATAGGTATAGTTGTACACGACAATGCGCTGGGCTAGCTACCTCGTTCCCCCGGAAGCTTCCAGGAAATACATGGGCGTGGTGCCCGAGATAAATGTGGAGACTACGTTACCTCCTCTTTCTCTGGCATTTGCATGGCTCGACGTTCTCCACTCACACATGCGTGCACGTTTTTCTGCTTGTCTAGGGGATGAGAGGAAGAAAGGCTGCTGACGCTTCTTTCCCCGTCTCTCTTTCTCTTTTTCTGTGCATCGTCTTCTCTCTCATTTTCCAAAGTTCTGTGTGTGTATATAGCGAAGGAGAGGCCGGAAGTGCTTTTTCTCTTCTTTTCTTTCTCCTCCCCTTTCTTTGCTCAACCTCTCAAACGCCTTTCCTCGACGTCCGTTGGCGCTGTTACTGTCATCACTACTGGCAAAAGTAGCCTTTGCACGTCCCTCCACGAAGTGCAGAGAGGACCCCGGCGCGCTTTTGATCGAACGATTTTAATTTTTGAATCGCCACTCCTAGCTCGAGAGTTTTAATTAAAGTCCATTCCTCAATAACGCATTATTTGAATCTCCGTGCGAATAACATAATAATAAAAATGATCCACCATCGAATCAGAAGTAGAATGAAGATAAAGGTATTGGAAAAAGTTGGATGATGAAATTCGACTCGGAAGGAATCGGTACGGATGAGGACGGTGGGGACGATGAAAAAAGAAAAGCTGGCGCTGGCAACAATAGATTCGTCCGTAATTAGAATCTGTAACAAAGCACTCGATATCGGCTGATCCCGATTTATGATAAGGCCAATTAGGTAATCGGCTTATTTGACTCGGCAGCCTGGTGTTTCTAATACTGCTTCTGCTGATGTTGCTATCGTATACTATAGCTTATAGCCGTCGAGAGTTGCGTTGTATTACTCGAGTTAGCCGTTCGACGTTCTGTTTTATCTCGGTGATCCCGTACCTATTTCTCTTTTTTTTTTTTTTTTAACTTTTTTTTAAATTTTATATTTCAAATGCTGATCCATACAGATGAATACAGCTTTTGTATAAACGATGTATCAAATGTAGAAATTACTATCAAATAACAGAGGAAAAGTCATGTAGAACAAACATTTAAAAATTCATGAGAAACACAATTATAAGTGAAACTGCAGGCTCATCCGTAACTTTTACAATTTTTATATTAAAACTATTTTCTCTCAGAATTTTATGAAATTATGAAAAAAAAAAAAAACGTTTAGATTACAATGCCATAATGAAGAGATATTGTTTCAAAACCAAATAGATAGATTTAATGAGGAAACTATGATAACGAGGTAGGTTAGCCCAAGTTAACCAAAACAATTTATTGTCATAATAAAATTCTGACTGAAAACAAATGTTTATTGATGTCTTCATGAAATGGGTACATAAGTTTCACGTTCAAACAATAGATTATGCAGATGTAACTGTTTTCAAGTTATGTCAGTAAAATTTTTAATTGATTAACGCTGACGTGAATCGCACCTGTGACATGCAAGACTTCCAGGATGATGAAAAACGCGCGAGCATAGGTGGCACCCTGGGAAATGTCCTAAGTTCAGTTGTCTCGTATCCTTTTGGGTGTAAAAATGTCCACTTGCGTTGTAGTTGCTGTCGTACACGGTGTTGACATGTCTATTAGTATTACTCGTTCGAGTAAAAGGGCTTACGCACATGTTACAGGTGTTGGTTTGCTTCGTAGCCACGTGCCTTGTGGGATCATTGCTTCTGACGAAAATTTGCGAGCACAGGCTACAACGATCGGTGTGCCAGTAAACTACATGCATCTCGAGATCGAATCTTTTGTTGAACGATGCGGAACATTTCCTGCACCAGAACAACTTGTTGTCAATGTCAGCACTTTTGTACATGATGTGTTGCAGAAGCCGCAAATTAAATTTAGTTGTATGGGCAAAGTTTATGGCTTCTCCTTCCTTTTCGCTGATATTGAGAGCCGTGGGAGATACTAAAAAAAATAGCAATGATTTTAATTTAACAAAAAAATCCAGCCACGTAAATCTCAATTATTAGAATGATGCGTTATGATTATTAAAAATGAAGTCACTTTCATGGCAAAGTATATTTTGAAATAATAAACTCACCGATCTATTTTAAGGTTTTCGATGTTATGTCGTTCAAACATCCACGTTGATCGTTTTGTTTAAATAATTATGCTCTAGATTTTTCGTGACACAAAAAGGTTATGTAAATCACTTACTGTAAATTTCACTTCTAACGTGTTTCTCGAGTTTAATAATTCATATACGTACCCTACCGTTTATAAACATTACCACAGTAATTTAGGCGAGGTATTTCAAAAACTACTTCTCGTGGCCACTTGTAAAACTTCGATCCATTCGGCTCACTTCTTCAAGAGCGAGTGATCCCCTACATGAAATTAATTTTCTTATTTGTTATCTACAAGACAGGTATGGTGAAAAATGTGTGAGGGGGTATTATCGGTATACATTGCGATACACCTTCAGGCGTGATAAGAAATGTTGAAACAAAATGAAGAGTTTCTTTTGGAAAGTATGATTATTGTAATGTAGGTCTTACACCGAAGGAAATTGAACTTCAAGAAAGTTTTTCTTTTAAAGAAAGTTACATATTTTTAAAAGGGATTTCTGAAATCCGTCCGTCAGCTGACAATGGTTTTTACCTGCTCTCTACATGCAAGAGAAGCAAATCAAAGAATTTTTTAAAACTTATTATAACAATGATCCTTTGTAAAAAAAATACGCATATTTTATAATACATGTATAAATAAAAAAATATTATACTAAAAATTTTATAAGTACTACAATTTGTGGTAATTACGATGTGTAAATAGGGTACTATTTCTTTGTTGAGAAAATAAAGCTGCAACCCACATCAGTTTAAAATTCTTGGACTGATTACATCAGAACTAATTAAAATTAATTAAAATATTACTTGATGGTATATCGAAATATACAATAACTTTTTAGTTAACAAAGGAAACACTTTGTCTATATCACAATGATCAAATCATTGATGAGGAGCATATATGATATTCGACGCGTGTCAATTTTATTCAAGTTAAACGTGAAACATCCACAGATACAGTATACGTACAGAACTAAAGCAATTTGACCGCATTTTTCTCTTTCACCGCAACAAGGTAATGTATAGAGTGCGGTATTCCTGCATACTCGGAGAACTGCAAATTTTTCCGATAAGAAATTTCAGGAAATTCTTCGAAGTCGTACACATATATTATACATAGACGAATAGATTTAGTCTTTTTACGAGCTGGTATATCAAGTATTTGAGATTCTGTGCACAAAAATCGGCTGAGTAGAAGGCGAGTCTTTTCTTCTTGTATGCAGGAAAAAGCACGTGTGTCCGAAATCAGATGTGAAAGCGGGAGTCATGATAAGACAACCTCGATAAATAGGTCAAGTTGGTAAACTGAAAGAGAGTGAGAGAGAGATAGAGAGAAAAAACAAGAAAGTGAATTGAGTTCAAGGTACACCGATGCGTCCTGCCGAGACATAATATATGTGCTCCAACGCGAAGCCTAGAAGGGAGTTGTATACTCTCTTACTGATTTACTTTTGACGACTGCGATTTATTATGTTATTTCTGATCTACTCACTTTCTCTTGGACATGAAGTAAGCGATGACTTTCCAAACAATTACAGATTATCATTGGCTATATAATCGTTACTGCGTAGGTTTTTAAGAACTACATCGAGCGTAATGTGAGCTTGTGCAGAGTAAAATTCGCGAATGTATCATCACAATACATGATTTAGATTTTTTAATTTGTAACAATTTAAAGGAATTTCAGGCACACTTAAATTTTTCCAATCATAGAAGCAATAAAACACGGGAGCGCCAGGAAGTAAGAAAGTTTTTGGTTTACTCAAAATTTTTGCATTTGGTTTACGTAAAATGAGATGTACAGGGCCACATAGGTTGGGTCCGACGCTAAGGTCTTATATACATCTCAGTCTGAATGTCATAATCATGTATTTGGTGTGACGTACACATAAAATACCAAAATACACTTTATCCCCTAAAAAATTTAAAAATAGGGCCACTAATTTTGTTGATTTTGTATTCTTTGAAACATATAATGTATGCATCACTTATTTCAAATCGAAAGATCAGCATAAACCATGTCATTCGCTACAACCCATCTGCAACCCACGTTAACTCTGCTAATATTTTCCAATCGATAGCCAATGTGCCACTCGTTCTCGCTTACATGCAAACATTCGCTCGCTCTCGTGAGTAGTAGCACCCAGTACTCGTACGCTCATATTTGTCCTGTCCCATCATCAGGTTATTGGCTCTGATAGTCCATGTTGGGTCTACACGTGTAGTGAACGGAGTAAAGTAGTTGTATGCACGTCACGCTTTTATTGGTGGTGAAGGAACGCAAACGTCAAAGAAAAAGAGGGAGAGAAATCGAGGATTTTCCTTTCGTCGCGGCAACATAGACGTTTACCGTTCGATTGATCGAGAGAAAGAGACGAAGCGAGGAGGAGGAGGAGGAGGGTTTTGTGTGCACTTGTGCTGTGGCTGCAACTCTTTCGGAAGATCGCCTTGGCCACTGTCACGTGTGTGCGGCTTTCAAGTCTCTCTCAATCCCTTCCTTTGGTGCCTAGATAACCATCTCCTACTCCCTCTTACCGTAAGTTCTTTTCTATTTGTTGTGCAGTAAAGGAGGAAAAGTCAAAGCTCCTTCCATTGGGTTGGACGTGAATTTTTTTTTAGTCGATCTATTCTGAGGTACCTGCAGTATTTGAGTTTATGTAATCACTGAAATTCCACTACCACATTTAAAAGAACTTTTTCTACAAGTCATGATTAATTATTTTTCAAATTCAACTGCAGTTCTTTATATAGTTTTAAAATATACCACGTACAAAAGCTGCATTTATAACAAGTACTGATGCAACAAAGTAATTTTTTCGATTGTCTTACATCAAGATAATATTGCTAGATAATTTCTTTTTAATAGTTCCATCGCTTCGTCTCCTTTTGGACCCTTTAGGAGATGGCCTGGTCCTTAATAGACATACATCACTAACCTAATATATCTGGAGTCACTCTCCTGGGTCTGTCGGTGGTTATAGCACACTTCGTGTCTCTTCATGGCACGTAATAAAGTAATCCTCTAAATCTACAACAATTACGATAGTTTGATAGATTCAAACGAGCTATCCCTAATTTGATTTCAACTCGGCTGATTATATTGTGATAACGACGTATCAAAAACTTAGCCAAAGTAATGATCGTCATCTTCAAAAACAGGACTGCACTTACTTCTCCCTTCCTTTTAACAAACATCTTTACAAGTTCAGAGTCCGTAACTCATTTTCGAATCCAAGGTGGGCGGTCCTTTCTCCACGAAACAGCCAAAGTTCGGTCGGGCTGTGTTTGCACAGCAATAATTACGTCGAGCGTCTCTCCGATATTTCTTCATACCTCCCTTCAACTTAAATATAGTTTGTATTTCGCATGACGTGGGAAGTTTTACACCTTTAGTACAATGTTAAAGTAGGTGATAGTTGGACGTTCGTGGGTACGATTAATTATGATTAACAGTCTTCCCGGTGGAGTATGCGCTATATCTGCGTATTCGTAAGTTTGGGAGTTCCCACAACGGAGGACGGGGTATTGTCGAGGGTGGTAAGTTTGTTACGGATACGTCGAAGTGTTGAAATTCGAGTAATTTCCAAAATGATGATGATTACGGCTACCGATACTTGTGAACTATCGTTATTACTTTCTCTATACTTTCATCGTTTACTTCACGGAATATGTTATAAAGAACCACATGTTGTTCATCATATTGTGTATTTTATAACTGTTACACGGCAAAGAATATTTTTACATAATCAAATTTGTTAGCACTCCAACGGAAAGTCTTTTTAACAACTTGACGCATGGATTGTTATTAATTATAAAGTTTTTTACAGAGAGGTGAATTTAAGAACATTTTAATAACATATTCGTCATCACAAATCCCAAAAAATTATTTCTGGTATTTATTTCATTTAGGTTGACACAACAACAACGATATTCGTGTATTAAAGATCGTAATGAGTAATTTCATATTTTCAAATTTGTATAATTAATAGATATCAATATTGTTCACGACTGCAGTAGAGTAGACACGAAACTCAACCCAAAATCAACAATCCATGGGTATAACCAACGAAAATGAATAAATACAACTCCCCATCTCGTGAAAATCTCAAACGCACCAAAATCAATCACGTTAATGGATTCAAAGCCACAAAAGCCAATCGTCGTGACAACCACACGAATGCGTGAAAAACGTATTTACCATAGTGACGTAGAAACCTAACGCAAACACAGACGCGTGCATATACAGAGCAAAGTGCCGCGTGCACCGTCATATCGACGACAGTAACATTTGCCGAGCGCAAATACGCCGCGAGCTTATCTGCCCGTTGGATTACACGTTACGTAGTAGTCCAGTAGTCCAGCCTCGCGCATGTCGATCAGCGTATCGACCAGTCGGTCAGTCAGTGGCTCG
This sequence comes from Copidosoma floridanum, assembly GCF_000648655.2. The sequence continues at coordinate 35,710 of NW_019379853.1, read as the reverse complement.
CCGCCCCCCGTGATGTTTAGCCTCTCGATCGCCTCGTCCACGTCGTCCAGTAGATCGTTGTTTTTTGCGTACTCCGTCATTATCGGCAGGAAAAAGATTGATATCACGTAGCCCAGGATAGCCGACTTTTTGAAGTCCTCGACGAACGCCTCGTACGAGTACTTTACCGGGTCCCAGATCTTTTGGTCCTTCAAGTACTGGGCGAGCTCGCCGTGATAGATTTGAAACAGTTCTCTGAAAGAAGAAGGACTTATCATATCGAGGTAATTGTATTTTGATCACTACTTTGAGTGGTACGTAAAACAATAATGAATAATAATTCCTACGTATACGAGAAATGGACGTCAAGTGGAGCCGTACTAAAGTGTAATTCACGCGTACAGTCGAACCTACCGAAACCGCGTTTTGAGGTCGAGCCTGGAGGCGCTCATGTAGAGAAAAGTCGAGACGTCGGTGGCGGGCGACGAGTACATGACGAGCGCAAAGTCGACGAGCATCGCCTCGCGACGGGCCAGGCTCTCCGACCACCTGAACAGCATGTTGTTGACAGTGCAGTCACCGTGGACAATGGTAGCCAGAGGCTCGCGCGGCTCGACGCTCCTCATCATCACGTTCGAGTGGCAGTTCTCCAAGAGCCTCGCCACCTCGGCCGTGAACACCCGGTCCTCCTCGGAGACGAGTCTGGTCGATCGGGTCAGGGCGCGCGACACCCGGGCCACGCGTTTGTTCACATTCTTGGCGTAAACGGCGGTCTTTCGCTCGTCCAATGGGTCGTAACGGATGTTGATGATACCACCGACGATTTCGCGGAACTTGGCTGGCCGCAGCTCCTTCAAGGTGTACGTCCGACCGTGGAAACGGGCCAGCGATCGTAGGCCCGCTGCGAGGTAGTCCTGCTGGAGGTCGAACTTATCCGGGCAGACGGAGTAGCCTCGCGAGCACACGTTCTCCAGGACTATGACCTTATCGAAGACCGGTACCTCGCCACCTTTTGTCAAACACACACCTTTGTCCTTCAATTCGGGTTTAATGGAGTAGCGCTTGTGGACAATGAGCTTTTTTTTTAATTGTGACATGGGTGAAGAGAAGCGATTTTACATAATACCAACAGAAGTAGCACTGCGGATAGTCGGAGCTTCCAGCTGCGAGTCTCTGGTAGAAGAGTATCTCGTTGGAAAACAGGTAGTTGTAGTTCTGACGCTTGCGGACGTTGGGATCCTGGGCGGGCAGTTTCACCAGTAGGCACCGCTCCACGGGAGCACCGCGTAACCGAATGGTCGCGAAAAACAGGTCAGAGAGGAAAAATGAGCCCTTGGGCCTGGTGACCTTACACTCATCGACGTTGGCGCACTCCTCGCCAAAGACACCGGCCAGTCGGGGGATCAAGTGGTCCTGCAGCCACGCGATTATCTTTGGATCGAGATCCTTCATTGTCCTTCTTCTTCTCCTCCTTCAGTGTTGAATATTCAACGCTCGCTTTACTTCCACGAAGCGAATAAAGATGTTTTCCGACTGCCGGCTCGGTTGTTGTCGCGAGTTTTGCGTGCTGGAATTGTAAATCACGACGGTCATGTGACTCGAGAGAACACGAGAATTTTTACGGACACGTCGACTCCGATACGTTATCAGCGCTACTGAGCGCTGCTTACGCAACGAGTCTACTGTTTCATTGGATTTTTTGTACTTTTTTGCTAGTTATCGTTCAATTTTTTATAAGTCCAACTGTATTTCTAGATTACATTTTTTTATTTTTCCTTCTTTTTTTTTTCTAAACTGTGTAGGCTTACGTAACGAATAATACTCAGCTGTGATTAAATGCCAAATACTATGATATACGTGAGATCGCAGATAGGGAATTCTAGAGCGAGTATCGCATGTTTGCACTTGCAGGTCTTATCTTTTGCGCTGCAACTCTGCACGCTTGGAACAATGGAAAAAAAACAACAACAACAAAAAAAACAAATCAGATGCACCGAGACATCGGTGTGATTTCTGTTCACGATTTTTCCAAAGTATCTCCATTCCTGGCATGATAATTGCTTATTGTGCAACACAAAAACACGACGAGTGAAATCACCAACCCACGCAGCTCTGATGAAAACACACACGCAGCAGCAGGAGCGTGCGAGTCCAAAGAAAACGTCGATACTTCTTCCGTCCCCCTCGGCATACCCGTCCAAACGTTTAACTCCCCGGTGCTTTTGACGACGATGTAAAAAAAAGGAAAAAAAAAAAAAAAAGAAAGGGGAAAAAAGCACCCCGATTACATTTGTGCACGCAAAACCGGACCACCCTCTCGCGTGCTGTGTGCGTGTACGTGTGTACCGTATTTACCCGCACACCCGCAGCATTGGGGGGATCGATAAAAGTTGTCGGGTCTAAAGAGGTTAGCACCTGTGGCCATTAAATGCTGAATAGCCGTGGGTGGCTCGAGGATAATGCCACTCCGTGGCTTTCTTTGGTACCTTATCCTACACGTTCTGTTGGACAATAATTGACTAATAATTAAACGTTGAATGTCCCACTTGGCAGCACAAATTTGCGGGATTGTAGCCGAGGGTATCGATTAAATTACATTACCAACATTACATCTAGACATTACGGCTGAACGACTGAAAGAATCAAACGACATCTCACAGGGAGAAAAGGCTTCCACTCTACATGGTACGTGCAATTAATCGTGCGCCCTTTTGTGCAGTATTCGTTAATTTTCTATTCCAGCCAATCCCAATCCACTTAAATGTTCCGTCCTAGCCAAGTGGTGCTTCCAAGGCACTTTTCTTTGCACAAAAGAGCTCGTGACGGGGTCATCTCGGACTTTCAAAAAGCGCCATCACTCTTTGAGCCTCGAAGCGTGGAAACGAGCGTCCGGCATAACGAAGCGTGGTGCACGGAGCATAGATCGAACTACCGCCTACCTTTGCTCGTGTCCCCGATCGCAGCCCCCCTCGAACGATTCACGAGAGAGTGACTCGCATTGTGTCCCATCGCAACTGTGTATATCGCTCGTCGACAGCTAGTCTATATATTCTTGTACCTTGTGCACGTGTATTATACACATATGTATATACGTGTAGAGAGCGCGTCCCTTTCTCGCGACAATGTGCACCCAACAGCCGGCACCTGTTTGCATAAGAATCGACGGGTGGGCTGCTGCACAAAAGAGCCTCATCTCCCTATCTGTGAGAGCCTGTTGAGATAACGAGGCCGCCGAAACAAAAGTGCCGCCTATCTAGTGTTGTCGTCGTCGTCGGCTGTGCTGTTGAGGTGGTGCTCGACCCGAGTGTGAAAGCGAGACGGAAGGGGAGACAGGGAAAGACGAGAACTACACTTGGACTCACAAAAGAACCAAGATTCCGGGGGGAGGGGGGAGGGTAGGTTCTGGGAACTTCTGGAGTCTTGGATCGTTTCACGAGGGGAATTTTTATTTTTGTTGTTGTTCTTATTTTCAAGGTAGCTCTTACAAGTGGGTGATTATTTTGGCTATTGCTCGTTGGAACCAATTAAATATAAAATCGGTATCAGCTGCCTTTCAATATTTTTTTTTTTTTATACGATTTACTTGTACATCTATACGTTTTGGTGTCATACTTTTCAAGGAGATTTCGTAACGAAATTGGTCAATGGGAGTTTACTTTATCGATAAAATCTATAATTTCTTGGTTACATCTACGTTGGTTATTTTGAGGGAATTTCAATAACTTATAAAGATCGAAGCTCTGTTGCATCTCCATCTATAGTATATTTCCACTTTTAAGTTATACTTACCTACAATTATAATGATATAACAACGAAAATTCGTTTGTTGGATGAAATTGATCCCTTCCTCGTGAGTTGAGTAAAAATTCTTGCAAGAGAAAAACAAAGAAAATACCATTAGAGCGCCTTCAGCCTTCGCTTCATTCCAGTCAATCGAACACGCATTCGAGCTTTTTCACGACTCACGACAATTTCCCACTGTGTCACAAGCCCCAAGTAAACTACTTTTCCAAACTCTTCCCTCGCCGAGTAAACTATACGCGCAATGAACCGGCAAGTGTTGAGGACCATTAATCGGCGATGGTCGTTAATCATCCGTTCGGACCAGCTCGACCGAGAGGCATATTAACCAACCCCACCGATTCTCCATCATCACTCACGTACCTCACAATCTCCGGGAAAACGCTTCTTTTTGCGCATCCTTGCGCGAGTATTTCAACGCATATAATACCCCCCCAATCATCGATGGCTTCGCCAGATACCCGGAGCAATTTATCTAATAAACCAAATTGAATCTCACCCACGCCCCCTTTTCTCCGTTTCCCTTTTTACCGGGACTCCGCTCTGTTAATCCAGCCATGGAGTAACTCCCGTTTCCAGCATTACTCCAATTACCAATGCGTGCGCGAGTATTTTTTTTTATTCCACCCACTTTATATTTTACCAATTTTCCGCAGCTCTGATTATCGCCCCTGGGTACAATCGCACGGAGAAAAGACTCCTTTTATCAGGTAAAATCTCTTTATTGCGCTGCCGAGTCCTAGCGCTCGCTCTTCACCGGCGATTCGTTAAATTTTGCTGGAAGCCAAAGAGAAAAACAAAAAGCGGCGTTGCGCGCCATTTAAGGGTTCTTTTCTCGAAAACTCGGCCGATCGGCGATCGATCGGAAACTTGGACGGTGAAAGTTCTCGGGACGCTTTCGCGCCTGTTTGAGTGTGTACATACGCGCAAGTTTCGCTCCGACGCCTCCCCGTACCTTTTTTTCAGTTCGAACGAGTGATGTGTTTGTACATGCGGAGCTCGTTGGGGGTAGGTATGCTATTATCGATGCATAGGTTGACAGGGGGTGAGATTTATACGGGCGCGTGGGATTGGGGTACGATGAATTATGGCTTTACGAGTATTTAATGGATTTATTCGCACTGGAAGTTGTAAGAATCTGTCACGATTAGAGATGGGGGGCTTTTTTTTTTTTTTAATTAAATACGACATTTGTTTGTAAATATTAGCTTTTAATCTTAAAGATAGGACAAAAAACGTGGTATATCTCGAGAATGGCATTTCTGATATTGTTTTGAAAACCAATTTTGAAAGAGGGATTTTTTTGTTTTCCTAAAAATAGAGTCTAAATTTTAAAGTAAAAACAAATACGTTTCTATGGTAGTCAGTGTTAGCATTGCGTAGAGGTGATAATGTCTGATGTGTTGGGCTATAGTCATGGGAAAATAATCTAGTGAAATCCTGACTATTGAAAGTGATAAGTATAATAAGTAGCACTGAACGCCAACAGAGTCATTATTTAGTTACAAGTTTTGTAATGATTCAGCTCACGGAGACTTGCATTTTGGGAGTTTTAATGGCCCTGAATAAGTTTTATTTTTTTATTTTGCAAACATCTCCATTATATGACGGGACAAAGTATCGCTAGAGAAAAATCATTTTTCACATATCTGTTTAACCAGCATTGGATCCCCGTCAATAAAAACCAATATCAAACAGAAAACCGTCAAATAGATAATACTTCAGGATCGAATCGCACGCCCCGCCCAGTGCCATTAACTCGATAATAAACCGTAACGGCTGCTCATAAAGTAAAAAAACCTAAGGTCATCTATTTTTCGCTCCACGTCTCAAGCTACGTCTTTCTATTATCTCTCCGTTCTCGTACATCGCTCCTTCCGATTTCGGCCTCCACTCACCTACTTTAGAAAAATTCCTTCCTGTTTCTTACACATCCATGACTACATGTATATATATATATATATATATTTGTACCCTCGTACGTCACTCCCTCACATATATTTCTTCGTTTCACATCGACATTCCAGCTATACTTACGACCTAAAAATATTTTACGACCTCGAGCAGTGCCAGCTGTAGAAGCTCGTGGGCCGTAAAATCTAAAAATTTAAGAGCAGATTTTCACGCCCGACTCGCCCCTTCAACCACTCACTCACTCACCCACTCGCTAACTTATTCCCGTCTCTGAAATATACACGAGTACACGAGCTCTCACGAGCAGTACAAACTCGCTCGAATGCTGTCTACGTGTGCACTCTGTGCGTATACGTAAAAAAAAAAAAAAAAAAAATACACTAGGCCAAAAAAATTTTTTATTGACATTGAAACCCCCGAGAGTCTCGATCCCTCCTCTCGAAAGAAGGAGGCAGCAGACGATGCCCTCGTATAAAGGCTCGAGGGGGGGGGGGCTTTAGCGCCTAATGGAGCATCGCTGCGCGAGATAACGAAAGAGCTCGTCTTTCCCTCCCTCTCTCTTGCACGCGCTTGCGCTCTAATGGATCTTTGATCGGCGCTCTCCAAGAAGCTAACGTGCGAAGTGACGGGACACGTACAACACCTGAGGTATTTGTACGTCCCACCTCTCTCCTCTTTCTGCTCTTGAATGAACTTTAAACCTTTAGCGCTGCCGGTTAATTCATTCGACCTGAATTTCGTCCGCTGCTCAAAGAAAAAAGCTGCGAAGATAAGGCTAAAGAGGCCTTCCCCCTCTTCACAGAAAATACATCAGCGTAATATTACTTTTAAATGATTACGGGTGATGCTTCCCTGATCTGGCTTGCTCGGTGGGATGAGAGGATTATCCGATAGAAGGTTACATGAATCGCTTCCTCGATAAAATTTGTTGTGGTCGAATAAACTGACAAAGACTCCCCAAGATTTATCAGTTGAGGTTTCTCTGCTCTCGTTGGATGGTAAATTTGGATGATACATTTTATTTTTGAATTTTAAATGAAAGAAGTTTGAAGTATTTTAGTAGCCCTTCTTTTATTCAACGTTGCAATAACTAGTTACGAGCATCGATTGGTTACAGAAAAGAGTAAATTTTTTTTGTTTTTTTTTTTAGTCCTTGTAAAATTTCAGAGCGGTTGTATACATTAATGTGTATTTCGTTAGACATTTTATTGTGAAGTTATTATCTTGCACATAGGCTCTTTCTTTTACACGATACTTAGAGTAATACACCTAAAATTTAGCCAATAAATCTATGGCTTCTTTTTTCAAATTATAATTAGCATTGTCTTATTTACTTCATTTTACTATTATGCACATTGACTTGACGAGTAATTTGCGTTTTTTAATGTTATAAAAATAGTTTTAGTACAAAAATTAGTAAAAAATCATTTTTTTTTTTTAGTTGATCAAACTCTATTATGTGATTCTTGATAAGAGTCAAACAGCTTTGGAATTCATGTAACTGATCACATTTTATTTTTACTAGTACGCTTCCTTCGATTATGTATACTTATCAACTTCAGTTATGTGAAAATCAAAATCCCTTTGATTAATTAGTGGTCGTCTGACTAAACTTGGGTATTACTACTTAATTCCAAGATTACAAAAATAGACACATTTAACATCGTTATAATCAAAAAATTGTACTTTAATCTACATTTAATTGACTCAAGCCGAAACAAGCATCAAATAAAAGCTCATAAACATGCACGTGTGCCCAATCATCGTACCTATTACCGTCTACAAATTCAATACCTCCTTATTCTTTCGTCCAGTGATTCAATAGCTTTCCTCGCACTCATAAAAGTTTTCAGACACATCAAATCGTATTGAGTCATCATATAATTTCACGAGATCCCAGCAGCAGTGAAAAATTCCGCACGAGCTCGCGTTTGACTACAGCCCACACGAGTCCTGCGGGAAAATATATCCTCTCGCGCCTACCAACCCCTCGGTGCTCAGACATTCGTAACCACATGGGATATGGCCCTTACATCATGCTTTTTCCTGCACGTACTAGAAGGTCTTGCACCGTAACGTCTTTATTTTCCACTTTCTTGAAATTTAAAGACGGTGTGGGTGCGGCCGAAATGGCTACCATAGTCTGGGAGGAAGTGCGTGGCCCTCGAGGTTGCATGCCCTGTGAGCTTTGCACAACGTTTTGGTTGGAAATTTCATCGTCTGTAGAGTTTATTTCTTATTAACCCATTTATTTCAATTTGTGGACGAATTTGTAATTGCGATTTTACACTTATTACGCATTTCAGATCAGAATGTAATGAATAGTGCTTGATTTGGAAAATAAACTGTGCCCTTTGCATGTACACGCAGATAAAAAGATCGAGGTCAAAAAGTTCGTATTCACATGCATTCACAAACTTAACCAGACAGCTTTTTTTTTCTTTCATTTTCTTTCAAGGAAAAAGTTCTTTCAGGGTGGAAAAAGAGAATTAGCTGTCATTTCACGTTAAGTCCGAGCTTTTTCACCTTTTCTTTTTTTTTTTTGTTTTTTATGTGAAAAATTTCAGGCAGCTTGAGAATTTTGTAAAAATCTTTCTTTGTCAACAAACTCGTGAAACTGTGCATGAAAAGTATGTAAACATTAAACAACTAGGTCGACGAAAGTGTCATAGAAAACAGTTTCTAGCGGAAAAGTAATTTATTTCGTTACGATGAACAATTATTTTTTAGTTAAATTTTAATCATTCAAAAACATAGTTACTCTAAAGATTATAGCTTGAGTACGTGAGTCAAGTACATTTCTAACTACACACTCGACGGGGGGTCCATTATTTTTTGGTCTTTTAATTTGTCTGGAGTAAAGTACAAACAAACAAACAGAAAAATCAAGCTCCAATAAACACCGTGTGCACTTGATTTTTCCCCTACTCGCGTATACACAAGAATTTTTTTTTTTTTATCGCGATCTAATTCCTCAACGAAACAATCCACACAACCAAGTTTGATACCACACACCAACCACCGCTCATTCTCGAAAAGAGTCGAACGGGAGAGCTTTCACTTAGCAAAGACTGCACGACCAATAGTGGCGAATTATAATGATTACTCGATGCTCAAACGCTGGATGCGATAGTATTGTATGCATGTGTCGATTTCAATTAAACAAAGTCACATTGGCTGCGACGAGAATTATTGGCGAGGATACACTTTACGCTAAATGGCTCTTTCAGAGAGACGCCGCTGTTGTTTATTGGCGCTTTTGGGTGCAGCGATCGTAAAATAAAGCAGCTGGCTGCTCCGATCGCGTAATGTACTATCATCACGATACGGGGTTGAATGTACTTTTCAATCGGGCTGGAGACGTTTAAGGCTAGTTTATGCGGATTTGGTTTTAGGGTTTGCAATGGTATTGCTTTCGGTTTGGGGTTTTCGGGGGGTATTGTAGCGATAAACATTATTTATCAATGACTGTAGGTATTGTAGATGGTTTGAATTGAAACTATGGAAAAGTACTTGAAACTGAATTTTATTAACTTTCCTCTATTTTTATGATGTCTAGACTGAAGGTGGATTAATTAATTTTTGTTTGATTCCAGTGGGCTACAGCTTCGGTATGCACCCGGCAGGTGGTAGCAAAACTGCAAACACAAACCAGAACACACTGGACGAGATTTTGCGGACGGGCCCGTACTTTGACAAGTCAGCGTCGAAAAACGTGACGGCTCTGCTGGGAAAGACGACTTACCTCAATTGCCGGGTGAAAAATCTTGGTAACAAAACGGTAAGTGGCGAATTTTCGTGCTTTACTTTATAACATTTATAGATACAAAATCTATGAGAAAATTTTTTCGGATAAATACTTGCGCGTGCACGAGCGAGTCGTAAAACTGTATCTCACAACATTGGCTCCATGGCGTTTCTATGGAAAAGATGAGAGAAAAAAAAAATAAATAAATAAAAAAAAAAATAAAAAATAAAAAAAACAGAGCAACGCTGACCTGATTAACGAGCTTCTCCGAAATTTGGAAACAAAGCGTTTACCCTGTTGCGATTGACACAAGAGCAAAGGGAAAGAAAATAACATAAAGCGACGATGGGGGGAGCAAAAAAAATCTTGACGATGGAGAATTTTCAATCTCACAGCCAATATTCCCTGCCTCTCTCCTCTCCTGTTTTACGTCGCAGCTGACAGCGTCCAGCTAGCTGTACGAAGCGGCAGCATTTGCGCGATTTCTCAGCTGCCTTCAAAAATAAGATTCGATTCTCCGCGCCGCGTCCATATGACCTCATATACGTGTGTGTCAGGGTGTGCAACCCCGGAAATTGCAGCGCGAGCGCACAGTATACGGTGGCAGTACAGGGCATTACATGGGAAGGCGTGAGAGCTTTTTTCTCCCTCCTTTCTTTTCCCTGCACGTAGCTTCTTCCCGCTGTTGGGGACGATATCGTGAATTTGTCTTATCACTGCAGGGCGCCGGGAACATTTTGCGACGTCAAGTGCAGAGTTCCGGTACTCGCTTTTCGCTCGAAAGTGTGTATTTCAGTCTTTTGCCGAAGCAATCTTTTTTATTTCATTTTTCTTCTTTTAGTATACATGCATGTATTTCCAGTACCGCGCAGCGAACTTGGCATGGACGCCGAGGCTCCGATGTGTACCTTGAATTTATAGCTCGTCAAATGTAGACTGTCAATATTTGACACCGAAATTTCGTCCCTTCGTTATGCCCCGAGGAAAAACTTTTATTTCTCATTCGTAAGTGCGACGGAAGTTTTGAAATCACGCTCGTCGTAAAACTTTGTACGATCAGTCTGAAATGTACTTTTTAGCGATGACAAATTGGAATCCGTAATCTTTGTGTGATCTTAAAAAAAAAAAAAAAATAGGTCGAACACGTAGAATCGTCCGGTTCTCATACCAAATACGAATACCAGCTTTCCCCGTATTCGATCTGAAAATTTTTCGTCTTGGTTTCTTTTTTACTTGAGTACACGTTCCACCTGCATTAGCGCCGGAGAAAATTTCGCTCCCACCCCTCGGCAAATATTTGCATTCAATTAATTAACTCTCAGCAGATCGAACTCCCCTATTCTGCTTTCTTTTTTTTCTTTTTTTTTTTTTTTTCACGAAATTCACGTAATTTTCATTTCCTCGAACCTTTCTCTTTACCCTCCCAATGGCGATCCATCCGAACGAGCCAACAGTAATTTCCTTCTCTTCATCAGCATTTCAATCGCGCGACACCATACTTTTATTCCTTCGAAGATCACAAAATTTCTCGTTTAAAAAATTCATTTAAAACCAAGCAGAGCCTCAAGTACCCAAACAAACGCGGACAAAAATCCGTACAGCTCTCATCGAATGACCCGAGAAATCGGTCAAAGTTCACTTGGCCTATGGCCACTCAAACACTTGTCCGGGTCCATTTCCCAAAGTACATACGCACCAGTCTCGCTGGACATATTTGCCTCTACTCGCATGTCAGGATCCGAAGGAGTGAGCTGCATTGCATTGGATTATCAGCGCCAACAGTGCCCTTACCAGCTTCTGAATCGTTAATTACTAATTTTCGTCTCCCGTCGTCGCTCATCTCGATTCCGGGGTGATTCGTATGCGTATCGGCGCCTGTTTACCTTCACCGTACTCCTCGACCACTCGTATCGGGGATTCGCAGAAATCGACACCTACACTGCGAGCTGTCCACGGGGTTTCGTGATGACCTGTCGACCGGGCAATATTGTCCTTTGGTGCGAGGAAAAAATGTCGAGTCTCTTGCAGAAGGAAAATGGAGACAGGCTTCTTTCGTTATACGTGTGCACTTTTCGAAAAATTCAATTACCAAAGGAGTAGTAGGTAGCTACACCACCACCATCATCTTCTAGCTCGCAAGTTCAATGTGAAATTACAGGGCACTCTAACGCACCGTAGGGAGCCAGGACCCATCAAGATAAATAAAACTGTTCTATAGTTACAGGACAGAGCAGCACTTCTCTCCATCGGGCGCATCCGGATCTCCCTCTCTCTTTTCTTTCCTACTTTTCTCTCCTGGCCCGCCTTGGTAATGCCTTTATCCCGTGCGAGCAAGGCTCCAACACGTTTGAGGAGGAAACTGAAGGCGGAAACTAGAGAACCTTCGACGTGAGCTGAAACTCAAATTTTAAGTTCGCACACGTACAGAGCCGACACGCTCGACATTGATAACGCTTCGTTCTCTTTCTCGGCTGAACACTTTTTAACAAGAACTTTTACAGGGATCGAGTTTTAAACGCGGAAATTTCGAGTTTGCCGGTAAGAGAGCCAACAAAAATACGAATCAGGGGAAAAAATTTTTTCAGCGATTGGTTATCAATTCTATCTGGGAAATTGGTTCATACGCATTTTTGTTTTATTGTTTTATTCGTTGTTTTGATATTGAATTGACGCTTACTTTTGTTGTAAATTGTTGACGATAGAGTTTCGAGAAACAAGTTTGGATGAAGATATGATTTTTCGTAGTCTACAATAAATCGTAGTACCCAGCTTTAGTGGCTTTAAAACATCTTCATGGATGCTTATACCCCCAAGTTATTTCTGATCTCTGTATACCGATGTAATTTGATGATTGGCTGCTTTATTGAAAAAAAATTGTTTTCTCATTTCTAACTTACCTTAAAAAGCTTACAGCACTTCTTAACATTACAACAGAATTGCAATAAAAGCCATTAAATATCAATTTTTACCTTCATTTTTTGCTAATCATTGAACCACTATGACCTTTGTATGGGATTGCTTTAATGGTAATTTAATTGATTGTGAAGCACCAAAGTCATTATCCGAAGAATTTATTAAAATCTATTTCTCACGGTAACTCAGCATATACTCCTGTAATGAGTTACGAAGTAGTAAGACCAGTCTATTCTTTTTAAAACGTGATTCTTGCAAGATTCTACAGGTACACGACCAAGACGCAAATGTATAGATCCAAGGGAATATGGTAGAAAAAAAAATTCACTAGCATTCATTACACGAGACAAACACGCACAAAAAAATCTCAAGTTGAAAAGGATCTACCTATTGTATGAAATTAAAGGAGAGGGAGAAAGAGAGCCATCACTCCCTCCGTGAGCGCATTGATGTAGAGTGATGGGTCGTCAAGAGGTCTATAAGTATTCGTAATGGGTCATTAATCTTGATCAGGACGTGATAAAGTTTTTTTCCGCCCTCGGGTGGTTTTGGGAGGCTGGTACTTCCTCGGGCAAAAAAGCAGTTTTCCGGAACTCGTTCGAAAAGTCTCCTTTACGAACCCCGTAATGGACCTCGCCTTCGGCTCGGGCCGCAAACCTCTCGGTTCGCAAACAGAGACTTTTCAAACTCGTAGGAAAACTACCATTTTTTCAAAGCTACCGAACCAAACTCGTTTCCCGCATACACATACCCTCTTTATTTACTCTAACTTGTAGGTATAAATGTTGAGGCTTCCAAACGTCTTTGTTATCGAAAGAGAATCTTCAAAGTTCTTGGACTGTATATTCTGCAGTATTGTAAACAAAAAATAAATTGACCATTGAATTTTCAAATAAGTTCTTAGGTAAATGCTCAGAATAGCACGTTGTATCAATAAATTAAGAAAACGAGTATAACAGTTGTTATCCTGAAATTTTATCAGGATTTTTTTAAAGAAAAATTCGAGTTATATTTTTCAAGAATTTATTTGAAAAAAAAAAAAAAAAAAAAAAAAAAATTTCATTAAAATCCCATAGGAGCTACAGCAAAATACGTGTCCTATCAAGATCGAATAAAAAAGTGGCAAGAATCTTACATACACAGCACCTTTATCCCTTTCGATAATTTTTACACACGAAAAACAAATCTCAGGAGACGATGTTGGAACGATGGAGCTTCACCAATATTCGAAGAAAGTTTTTCATAGCTTTTTTCACAATGTATCCCATTTTATCTCCACCCACGATTTAACGGATGTTTTTATCTAGCATAATTCACATTCAACATTTGCTCAGACCGACGTCAGTCGAGAATAAATCCTCATACGGCACGAATATCAATATAATACATTTTTAATCTCTACATCGAACGTGCCGATGAATAACTTTCAAAGCTATGTAAGCTCAAAACGTGTTTAGGAAAAAATAATGGCACACTCGCGGAAAACGAGGCAATGCTCGTAACGAGGTCGGTGTTGTGTACACGCGAGTAAGGGCCAGTTAAATTTTTTCCCCAGTTATTAAAAATGAAAACAAAGAGAGCCGGAATTTTAAAAAACAAAAAGAGCTGGAATTTTGCGCGCACCTACGTGGCAAAATCGAAATCCAGGAATTTCTTTGCCGGTAGGTGTCGGGAGAGAATGGAAATACCGAGGCAGGGCAGAATTAGCTCACGGTACAGTAGAAGCAGAATTTGTTTGCGGTTTTACTAATTCAGGGGGTAGAGGGGCTGCTCGTGTTTCTGGCATGAATTTTCCGCTTTCCATCTCCCTTCTCCGCACACCCGAGCGCATGTTTCGGATTCTCTTTCTCATTCGCACAGGGCACTTCGATTCGTTAATTTACGGAATGCCGCGAGCTATTGCGGGGGCAGTGGCAGTTGCCTTGAATCGATGGCAGGTATCTGTTTTTGGACCAACACGCTGGGAGTTTCGGGTTTTTTACTCATCAAGCTTTACTTCGTTATCTCTATGTGTGTGAGCTGCCCCTGTGGTGAGCATCTCCATTATTTGGATTGATCAACGTGTATTGGGTAACTTGGATTTTTTTATTTTCCTAGCCTGAGCTCAAGTACTGGTGCACATTTTAAGACCAGCGATAGATTTTTTAACGCAAATAAGGCCTAGTACAAGTGTTGCCAAAACACTCAAGTCAAAGAGCTGAAGATACCACGAGTTGGCATATTTGATGACGGTTGGCGCTTTAAAATAAAAAGAGCATATGATTTTCCAAAAGCCCAAAGCCTCCTCAAGCTGCCCGAAAAAAGAGAGAGAGAGGAAAAAAATAGAAGCGCAGAACGAATTAACTTGTCAAAGAAGTCCTCTGCTCCCTCCCCTCTTTTCTCTCTCTCTTTCCGCGAATAAATTTTCAACCAGCGCATAAATCCCATCCCCTACCAAAGCCAGAGGGAAAAAGCAAAGAAGCAACCGCCAAAAGGACCACTAGCTATGCAAAGCAAAAGTGCGCCTGCTCGGCAGAAATAACATTGCTCTGCGCGAAGGTGCATTAAACTGGAAAATATTCTCATCGTGGTTTTGCGCGTTCGTGGAAAAAAGCGCGGGAGAATCGTCATTGGCAAAATTCGAGTAAAGGCTGGGTGAAAATTCCACCCTCGAGAGGGAAAAAGATGAGCAGCCCGTCAAATACGCAAGACGGGCATGCTACGCCTTTGACAACCGTATAAATGCAGCTACGCGGGTGCGAATGCAACGGGATGGTTATAACACGAGGTGTTAGGACTGTCTGGTTCAGAGTTGTACGTGTATGCAAATTTTGATTAGTAAAATATTATCGTCTCGTTTCAAAAAAATATTTACTCGGTACTATTCTAATAAAATTTTTCTCAGAGTATGTATAAAATAGGTGAGTTTGAAGGAAAAGGATTGGGATGTAAGGTAAAAACGTGGAATAAGAGAGTAAGGTAGGAAAACGTGTGATTTTGAAAATTTGAGATGGTGTCATGTTTATAGTGGATACAGAAGAAATGTTGAATTTGAGTAAAAAGTTTACGGTTACAGGAGACGACGCGAACACAAGTAGGTCGCGAGGAGGTGGAATGAAATCGAGAAATGATGAGCGGCGAAAGAGGGTTTGGATGGAAAAAAAAGGCGTATCTGGATGAAGTGGAGTCCAACAAAATAATAAAAACAAGGGATAAGACTTTAGATTAGTAGATGGAGAGCTTTCGTTAAAAAAAAAGAGAAGACAAAAAACTAAACTGGTGATTGTCAATAATGTATTCACGATGTGAGCATGTGACTGATAATGCTATAAATTTTTCATTTTTGCATGTGTGTAGGAAGGATGATAGTTGATAAGAAATGTTTTTACTTCAACGTGATAAGTTTAGTTTTAAAAGTTGTGAAATGAATATGTTGTAGTTGGAATTTTTCTTGTAATCAAAAACCTGCGAGTAGCCATGAATTCGTACATCATAAGTTTTGAAATATCACATCTGCCAAGATCCGCGACTTTTATTTACAGCTCTTTCTCGGAATTGAGACCAAGAAGTAACAGTTTGTCAAAGACCAACCAGGATCTCGAGTTAATTAATTCAGGAAAGACGCAAACTGCAAGAAAAGTCATTAGCGTTCGACCAAAGTGTAAAAAACTAATAATTCTCTCATGATTCGACTGCGAAAGGGTTTCATAAAAAAATTCCAAGGCGTAATTACACTTGGAAGTTGAGCGAGCGAGGCGAGGTATGCGAAAGGCGACTTTATAATTATCTCGAATGATTTTCTTCATTTCTCGAATCTTTATTTATTTCCCCTTGGACTGTATAACGTGGCCGGAACATCCTAATCAGGTCTCTTTATGACTCGAGCACTTTTTTCAGTAAATTTCGTGGTAGAGATTTTTTTTATTTTGCATGACGTCGCTCGCAAGTGAGTATGCTTTTTGAGGATACTTGCACTCCACATAAGTCGTTTATACTGAATTCCTTGACTTGGAAATCGTACTTGAATTTTATGATGAATACGGTACTGGAATAATATTTTTTTCCGGCTTTAGTCGCACTCTGCATGACATCCCTTCATCAGTTAAAATAGTTTATCATAATTTTGTATGATTAAGTGCAATCTCTATAGTTTCAAGTAGTACAAAATTTATTTGTACAATTAAAATAACGACTTTAATTTTGTATTCACCTAACTTCTTTACACTGTATTTACATCTCATTTTTGGCGCTAATCAATAACAATAATTACTAAAATATTATATGAACATACACTGTCTATGTAGCTCACAAGTAGTAAAACCGTGATTCGGTCAGACGTGATTTTTTGATTCCATAAAAGAGAAGTTTTGTCAATATCAACCTACAGACTAACGATTGACTTATTGTTAACCAGGCGATTTAACACTTGAAAAGCTATAAGAATCTCATGAGCCAAATACGGTACGTTTTATTCAACTCTATTGACCTATTCTACTGGAAAATATACTTCACCAAAATCGATAATATTCAATGAGTTTTTTGTTTCAAAGATTCTTACTACATTGGTATTCATCTTTTAATGTTCACCTCTTACATTATACGCCAGAATTTAGAAGAGTTTATTTTCCTATGAGGTACTTCAACTCCGGGAAACGTAAGCGGCTCAGCATATAATCGTCAAAAACGTCGTGCGTACGTTTCAAACCGCAGCTTATTCCGCAACATACCTATATGAATCGGCTCGAGATTTTAACAAGCATTACTCTAAAAATGTTTTCATTTGAGATTTGCGAAAGTGAAAAAATTCAAGCTAAAGTACTTACGTAGCTGGAAACTACTGCAAAGATAATTTTCCTTCAACCCTTAACATCACGCAACTGCCAATATTCGAGGTAAGATAACTTGCGCTCGCTTGCGCAATGAGCAAATTAATCTAGACGTGTATGCTTTTGGATGTGTCGCCTACGGCCCTACGGCTGAAAATCAAATTGAATTTCTCAGGTATCGCGTATCCTTTGAGAAGTAAAAATTCATCGATTTACTAAAAAAAAAAAAAGCCACATTATATCCTCTGAAAAATTATTTCAGTAAAAGTATCACGTAACCATACCCCGCATTAAAAGGGAACCACTTAGCTGCCTCGGCATCTTCATCGTCCATTTACCGGCACTTTCGGAATTTCCCGGTTCTCTTGCGCCTCAGTTCCCTTCCTCCCAGCGCGTACATATATACACACATACCTATATGTACAAACTCAATCTCAGCACCGTCTCTGTGTTTACGGAAGAACGGGACTAATTCGCGTGGAGACACCCCAGGGAGCGAACAGTGGAAAGTCGGAGGGGCCGAGAAGGGAAGATAGGTATGAAATCGGTGGTAATATACTGCTGAGGATACGGAAGGAAGGGGATGCTCAGAAGAAAGTTCCTTTTGAAACTTTTCCCAGGGCCGTGATTCCCGTGATAAGCCAACGGGGAAAGTGGAAGAAGGAGCACTATGGTCCATTAAATTAGGCTATGAGATCCGATTTATTAATGAGGAGGAAAGCGTTGGTATGTCCGCTTCGTGACTACTTTCTTTGGAAAGTGGTGTCGTGTCTTTTTTTCTCTCTCTGATTACACATCCACGGGAGAAATGGGAAAGTTGAAATGGAGGTGAGTGAACGAGAATGCTCGAAGGCGTTCACTTTCAGCTCAAGTGAAGGCTCTTGGGAATCGCGTATTGTCGAATGCCTAAAGGTAATGGAATCAATAACTTTGGAGTGTAAGAAACGAGTTAAAACTTGTCTACGTTTTGTTAATGAAAGGGCTACTCTCGGCTATCATAGGAAAAGCGTAAGCGGTAGATCGTGGTATTTATTGTACATTAACCAATTATCTTCAATTATAATGTTGAGAATGTGTGTGGTATTTGGATATTGTAATGATCCAAAATAACTGAACCACGAAATGTCACTATTTCATGAATTGCCATTACTGCAACTAAAGTCACTGTGGTTGCGTATTTCTACGAAAAAAAAAAAAAAAAAAAAAAAAATTTGCTATCGTGACAAAAGAGAAATAGGATTTGAAAAAAGAGCGCGAACAACAACGAAATCCCGTAATCGGTACGCCGGATTCGCGGTAGCGAGTGAAATAAAAAACAAATCGTTAACAGTGACGCGATAACGAAAAGAAATCCCCGGCGTGCCCTGTGCCTTTTATTTCGTTAACAATGAAATTTTTCGCAAACGAAAAAAAAAAAAAAAATCCTCTCTACGCCGGAAAAACCATTTTGCTCCGCAGGGTATCGTTGACCCTTTTTTTTTCGCACGCGATCGCGATGCGCTTTTGTTCTTCCTCCCCTAGCGCCGTAATAGATTGCCTGGAAGTAATTTCTCTTTACAATTACGTTATATTCCCCCCCTTCCCTCTCTAGTTGTCGATTTACGAGCTCTTTCTCTCTCTTCTCTCCGGTGGCACATTTGTTAATTGACTTTCCTCCACTGCGAGCCGAAAGGAAGTTGTTCAAGCAAATCGAGCGTAACTATACGGGATTTTGGTTCCATACAATATCTTTCGGCTCTTCTTTTATTTTTTCTTCTCTCCTCCGGCGAGAATTTCCTCGGGGACTTTCAGATTTTTAATATTAAAATTTTATTTTTACAGCAAAATTTACGGGGCCTCGGGTGCGCTTATTCCGAATTATAAAAACACTCTTTCCCCTTTTCCCACCTTCTACTACCCCACTCTCGGATTTCTCTAATGTGCTTCATGAAAATGTAATATGAAAATTAGGTCATCCGCAGGAGTTTGGGTGGTATGGCGGGCGACGCGTGTGTTTGCGCGCTAATGGAAAAAGACAGCGAACAGAGCACGGGAAGAAAAGCTTTGGTACAAAAAAGGGAACGAAGCGCTTCAGCAGCAGCAGCAATAGGAGAAAAAGGAAATATTTCTTGCTCTATTTCACCACCTTTAATTCCTCGAGCCCGCTTATTTAGCGAACCTTTTTATACAAGCTGTTGTCCTCCGCACACACATTTGTCATTTTTGTCGGCCCAAGAATAGAGGCTCTTCTCTTATCGCTTTTTTTTTTCACCCCCCCGTACATTAATCAGCTGCGCTTTTTCCGACAAGCACCATAGTTATTAGTTTTAATGCGAATATACGCTGACAAACGACGAGGACGACAATATGTTTTGTGCAAGTAAAATTACTGTTTTCTTTTTTTTACGAAATATATTGTTTTTTTTTTTTTTTTTTTTTATAAATAATGCACAAGTACTTTATATACTCGTGTATGCTGGTAGCTTCGATGATTGTACTTTCCGCTCATTGTACACATTAAATTTATACTATACAACGCATCGGTTGGCTTCTTAAAATTACGCATTAATATACCGAATGCTGTGTAACACAACCATCCCTCGCAAAAGTTAATCGATTTATTGGTCAAAGTTCATCAAAGTATAGGTTTACTGTATGTTATACACGGTGAAGGTATGAAATAGCTGTAATTTCACAAGCTCTAGACGTGCTCTATTTCCTTTCAGCGGCATGCTGTAAATTTCCATTTTGAGTGTGCTACAGAGTCGTAGAAAGGCGAAAAAAACATCCCAACTCGAATTTTGAAGCCAAAGCTTAGCTCTCGGTTTGATTCTCTCTTATTTGGCGTCTTGCCGTGATTAAATTATTCGTCCCGTATCGAGCACTGGCTCCCTTTGTGTGCCAAAAGTTTTCGCTGCTGTTAGGTAACTTTCAGTGAGCTTGACGGATCAATAAAACGTACAGATATATGTGTATTTTTTTCTCAAAACTAAAAAGTCTCACAAGGAGAGATTGTCACGAGGGTGGATACGTTATTCCTCTTATTTTGACAGAAATAAGAATTTTGCAGCGATGTCAATAGTAAATGATGTCACGCAGTGATAATTGTAGCTTCTACTGGAACGGGTAAAAAATCAATCTCAACATGGTTCGTTCCAATGGTGAGTTTTATTCCAGGAAAAAATAAGTTTTCCATGTGAGTTCCAAAAAAAGGTACGATCACTTCCAAAACTCGTCTTCGGAAATTGAATTACGAAAGGTTAATTTACTGCGATCCATTGCCAACTGATCGGCAATTTATATCACAAAACCCGTTCGAGTGACTCGGTGCAATTGAACCGTATTGGATTATACAAAACAAGTTTCGTCTGGCGCCGAAGAACAATTTAGAAACTTGAAAACTTTTCTCCCGAGTAGTTGGATCCTCGATCTGCGGGCCGGGGAGCATCGAGCGTACAAGCTGTTTACCCCGAAAGTAAAGTTTCCGAACTGCAATTAAAACGACGCCAAAGTATGATTACGAATCCACGGTATACGCCGCTACACCTTAACTTTTGTCCCTATAAAAAACAACGTTTACACATTCTCATTCGTTTTCATAATTTCCAGACCCTACTGGCCCTTCCAAATAAATATAACCCGGCACACCGATCGTTTCCCCCCGGAATAAACATCGAGCTCTGAATATTCAATCGTTACCACGGCGCATTCAAATTTGGCGTCCAGCGCGTGCACACACACACATCCGACGGTGTCGTTCATTCACAATCACGCGCCACGAAACCGTCAAAATAACTCGGGGCTACGTGAACTTTGATAACTCGTTGAGTCTAGCTTACGGGGTCCCGTGCGGTCCCGTGGACTACTGGGCCCCTTCGATAAAATTCCGTGGGGGGGGGGGGCAAACTTTGGGCGTGACTCACACCAGGTCTGAGAACTTTGAGGGGTCCACCTCACTGCTCGCACAGCAGAGAGCTATAATTTATGCGAGTGATTTTACGTGCGCTGTACTCTCTCACAAACGTGGTTATAAACACACCCTCTCCCCCATCTCCTACTGGCCCCGGCCTTCGTTAATTTTACGATATTAATATGTACACTCGCTTTGCGCTCGGGTGGTCTCATCCGATCCTTTATGCATGATGTTTAACGGGTGGTAATAAAATTGCGGCGCAATTACGGAGTTGGCAAATGTTATCATTGGACATGTATATTTCGATGGCTCGGCTATGTTGTTGCATTATTCTATTTAATTGGGTTAAATTAACGAGTCATCTACAACCATCATTTAGATAAAGTTTCGAATTTACGTGAAAATTATGTGCCACACGGAACTATCACCTGTGAAATGACTCATTTATCACACCCATTTTGGACTACATCTTTCAGGTCCTACAAAGCGTGCGTTTATATTTTTCGACGGTTTCCAACCATCCACATTGGAAAAAAAATAAAATAAAATAAAAAAATAAACCTCACGGACTGTACAGTTTATCCAGGAAGGGCAAGCATCGTGAAAACCCGGAAAAACGTCCACCGGAGCACGTAGCCCTGGAACGAAGGAATCCAAACAAAATCACAGCAACAGTAGTGCACACGTACTCGCATTTACTTCCAGCCCCAGCCAAGACTTTTGCGGCACCCGCGTGTGCCCGCGATGACGTAAAGACACGCAAACCAAACGTAAAACCAAAAGGTGAGAGTGCGGGCAATTGCCTTCGTTCATACACAACTTCCGCTTCGAATTTAAGGTCTCCCGTTGCTCCCTTACCCCCTACGTACATGTACGTACCCCGACTATGGCCTTTTATCTCAAGGTACATGTCCACGGGACTAGTGGTGGGTCTGAAATTCACACGCGCGTGTGTAGGAAGGAGGAGGTTGTACGGAAGGGGAGAGCTTAGACGCACCGCAGTAATTTTCCGAGAGAGTCGTCCCGACTGCTGCCGTAACTCTTTTTCTCATTCGTCCCTCTGACGCGCGAGCTCCTCGCACCCCCTTTTCTCAACGGTGCTCTACCTTCTCTCTCTTATTTTTCCTGTTAAGCTCTGCACTCTCTCGCTTCTAAATTCCTACCCCCCCCCTCAACTTTCGCATCCTCTCTCTCTCTCACTTATCGTCTACCAAAATCTAGCTTATGTTGTTTGGTCGCATTTGATTGTAGTAATCTTAAGACTCAATTGTTATTCACTGTATTGACATGTTATACGCTCTATATTTGGCTATTGTAAATTTTGTAAATGATTGTTTCTTTTTGTTTTTATGTTTATTATAATCGTTTGTTGCCATTCGGACCTGGCGTCCTGGGCATAAATAAATTTTGTTATCTGCAGTCAGTCAGTCTCTCTTTTCTGTTAAAGCAAAAAATTGCTCTCATTTTTCTTTTAATTATACTACTTTTTGCATAAATTTGGTTCCCATTGTTTCACCCTGTACAAGCCATTTAATGATACTCACACAAGCTGTATCTCACAAACTACTGCGCAGCATCACTGTAACCAAATCGTCCACGCTTGACCCAATAAAAAATCTATGCTCCTTTACTCTCAAATTTGATCTTGGCACCCTCGGTCGAGCAAAGAGTGGACTTGTGTTCCAGCGATGGTACCAGTCAGTCGTTTTTCATTACATGATACTTTTTCTCTCTCTCTCTCTCATTACTATACTTATGATTTCACTTACTACAGACTAAGTTTACGTAACCATACTCTGAGTTTTGAATCTCACAAGCACAGGTTTTCTTAGATCACTCATTCATTAAGATAGTTTTATTATTATTGTCTTGAAAATTTGGATATAACTTTACACCTAAAAACTGTTCCAAATACATTTGCTTCGCACACTGAGTAGTAAAAAAAAAAAAATAGTGTTTCTAAGTTCGTCTAGATCATGAAAACATTTGATCAACAAAGTTGAATAACTCTCAATTTTCATTTATGCTTAAAATTGTTTAAACAATAGTAACCTTCATAAGGGAATTTATTATTAAATCCATAAAAATTACTGAAAACCTACAATCATCGCAGGTGCTGGAAATTACAGCCGAGAGAAAAGAGTTAGAGGAGCCGATAAGCTCAATAATGGACCTAAATAAAGTTTCCTGCAATTTCAGACGGGAAAAAAAAAAAAAAAAGAAAGCAAGAGAAAAATGCGTACCCAGACCGGCTACCGCTGTAGTTTGAGAAGAAAATATCCACAATAGCCTGCCGTAATGATCTTAATAAATCGCCCGTCGCACTTTTTGCTCTGACGAAACGTGAAGTTTGCGAGATTCACTTTTCTCGCTGCATAATAAAGTGACAAAAAATTGATGAATAAAAAAAAATAGGGATGAAATGCAGTGTCCAGCCTTAAAATAATCTGAAAGCCCTTGACGCGTGTGAACATCGTTGCGGTGTATTTCCACTTGGACTGGCGCCATTTGTAGATCACCGAAAAAGGGAAGGAGAAAGAAAACGTGAAAAAAGAAAAAGAAAAAATTGAAAGGTGAGATCGAGGTCCAAAAACGCCAAGGAGTAGTGGCGCAGAAGAAACTACTTGAATAGCAAATAGGCATTCGGACGCAGAGGCCTTTTCTTCGCGCTCACGTATTCGCACTCACAGCTTACACGTATAGAGGCTCCTGTATATATACGTATAGCCGGTCTCCTCGACTCCTCGTTATCCTTGCCTGCATCACCTCGTCAATTTGTTTGCACGTATGTGTACACCGGGTGAGCGCGTGTATGGTTGAAGGAAAGGCCAAATCGTCTGTGCTCCTCTCTTTCTTTGCACTTGTAGCTCCGGATCCCATGAACCGGAAATTCGCTGACTCGTGGAAAATGGTGGCTGCTAGGAAAACGCACATTTGCTTGGGGTCGACTTCTTTTTTTTTTGGTGAGGGGCGTAAGTTATGTGTACGCCAGAACAGCTCTTTTATTCGGAATTGCTTGCGAAGCCATGCGTTTAAAGGGCTCGCCATAATCGAGAGAAATACTTCAAAGGCCACTGTTGCGGTGTAAAAATGATCTGTAACAATTAAACTTTTCTTTAACTGTTTTAGAAGTATTTTTGTAAACGTTGAAAAACTTTTTTTTTTTCTTAAATTACTAAAATCTAATGAAATTGTTGTAATCATGTAAAATTATGCTTATTACGAAAGTGCGGAAGATCCAAACTATCCATTACCAATTAAATTATCTAAATTAACGCGTTGTTAAAAAATATTGCACACTATCAATTACATTTAAAATTTGTTGATAAAGGAAATTTCATGAATTATTTCTTTTGTACACCGCAGTTAAAGAGAAATTCAGCCACGATTTCGAATAGCTGCAATGCCGATGCACATCTCTTTCATACAACTCTGACGTATACTTTCGAGCGTAAAAGAATCTAATGTGGAAATTCGCTGAATCGAGAAGAACGCGAGGAAGAGCACGGGAGAAGAAAGGAAGAAATGCTCTTCGGCGCGTGCTCGGCGTCTCGAAAAATCGCACGCGTTGCTGAAAGCATTTTTTTAACATTACCAAGTAGGTAAAGGCAGTGCATTTCTGACATCACTTCGATTGTTACGTATTACCCGTCAACTTGTCTTTTTCTTCCGAATTAGTCGCTACCATCAGGATAACAGACGTGGCTCTCAAACAATGTTTTGCAAATGAATCAAGTAACGTGACGTTTATATAAATACGTTTTTTTTTTAATTGTTTCATTTAAATGCTTATTTTAATGACAAATCAATTTTATTCAAACATTATTTTTAAATGAAACAATTGCTTTGTTGAAAGAATAAAAAAATTCATCAACTTTGATCCTTCCTTGACACACCAACGATATTAATTGCTCTGTCATTAGAAAAAAGGTGACTTTTATTAAAAAGAACAAGGACAATACCCCCAACTGTTTAATACGTTTTTTATTGATGTATTGTTTTTCCCTTTTTTTTCTCCAAGTCGAGAGCTGCCTGATTTACTTGTTTGGTGTATCGGTACATTAAGAAAAAACTGTGAGCTGTTGCGCTCATTTTTTTCAACATATCATCGATGGGAAAAGTTTTCCCCTTTGAGAGGAAAAGTCGTGTAACGGCATGAAAGACGGTCCCGAAACTTTGTGAAAAATGGACGTGCTGAGGGTCAAAAAAAGACGTTAGATGTACAAGCTTGCACCGAATCGATAAAAATTTTCTGATGGATATTTCCTATCTTACATTGTTGCGTAATTTTATACATTTTTAATAACAATTTGTAACAACACAATGCTTCTTCCAATTAAAAAATTTTCAACCGAAGTTATAAACCATAACATATGGAATATGATTCTTTATCAAACTCGATAAAAAATAAAAGGACGAAGGTCACGCAGGGAATGGAGTAAAAAGCCATGTGTTCGCTGACGACCCGCTAGTAAACCTTCACGAGTCTTCCTTCGGGTAAAAAAATTTAACCAACATCGATCAACCATCGTCCGAGAGAAAGAAAAAACATCAGCCGTAGAATCCGTAAAATATCGACGTCGGAGGGAGAAAAATCGCGCTCGCGCGTTTAATTTCCTGGCCTGCTGCCCTCCCGTGTGAGCTAGCAAGCCCCTGTGGTGATGGCAAGAAAACCTGCTCCGGCAGGAGCACCAGAAACGTGACTCGTACTCTTCATAGGCAACCCCCTCGCACACACCTACGTGAATGGAGAAACAGTTTGTTCGAAAATAAATTGCTCGTCTGCGGCCATAAAGAAAAGGTACAACGTTTCGAGGAACGCGTGGGATAATGCATGTGTGTGTATACGTGTGTGTTTGTATGAATAAAACGAAGTGTGCGATTAAATGCATTCTGGGCGATTTTCGTGCCAAAGTTTAATTACTGTTGATTCGTTTATTTTCCGGACGATCTTTTTTTTCTTTTGGTTCGTACTCTCAAGCGTCACACGGTAGTATTGGTAGAAGGAAAGAGAATCGTGAATGCGTGCATGTATATGCACGGGGGAGGTTTGATGTTTTGAAAGGTTTCATTTCGTTCCTGCAATTTTAAAAGGCCCGAGTGGATTGTCGAATTCCGTCGAATTGCTGGGCCGAAAGGCGACGGGCAAAATCAATGCATACCATACGTGATTGGTTGCGGGATACCTTTTTTTTTTTTTTCGTTGCTTCGCTGTTTTTTAAATTGTACTATTCATCGAGACAGGTGGGCACCGCACTTGAGTGTTAAATACAAAAAGAGAATGATGATTAAATAATACTTTGTAATTAGGCACAATACGAGGGATATAAATAATTGGTATGAAATTTAAAATAGAGTCAGCAGCTAAAAATTAAAAAATAAGATGTAGATTGCAGCATAAATTTTCTAACGGAAAGCCCGATAGTTTATTCACGAGATTCATCAATACACCTGTTGTTTACCATCATGTTGAATTATTATAGACTGCGCATACATTATCGTATTTTACGAGTTAAAAATTTTTTTAAATGAACATATAAAGTTCGTCACGTAAAAGGACTTCAAAAAGTATAAACAAGAAACATGTCATCGTGAAATTATTTCACGGTCATAAAGTTTGTCGATTGATGTCTCTACAATGTGATGCAACGCAAAAAAAAAAACATACATAGGGATCGTTAGTAAGCTATCGATTGTACTTTATTAACAATTTTTGAATCACAAAAGTTGAACGTTTTTCAGTCCTTAAGAAAGGAAGTTCACTGTGAAAAAAAAAAATTTTTAGTTAAATCCTAGTTGCTTGGTTAAAATAAAAGAAAAATTTTATCATTAACAACATCAATATGATCTTACCCAATTTCTACCAAATAGGGGTAAAGAGTACAGTTGTTGACCCCCCGATAGTGATTGACCGCCACATGCATTTTTAAATGGAGCCTTTATATATAGATATACAAATTATGCAGAGGTCAATCACTACCTTAAGGTGTCAATAACTGTACCGTTTATCCCTAGCTCGTAGAATCAGCAGTGACAAATATACAGAATATATAAACATTGATGAAAATGTATGTTAACATGATTCGACATTATCTGCACTATTCTTAGGTGTCGTGGGTGAGATGGAGAGACGTGCACCTGCTGACAATTGGCCAGTACACGTACACGAATGACCAGCGTTTCCGAGCAGTCCATCAGATGCAGACGGACGACTGGATGCTCCAGATAAAGTATCCCCAGCACCGGGACACCGGCGTCTACGAATGCCAAGTGTCCACGACCCCGCACATGAGCCACTTTGTGCATCTCAACGTTGTCGGTGAGTCCATTTATCCGTGTTTTATTATTTTTTTTATTTTCCACCTTACTCTTATTTTTTCCAACTTTTCTTTGACACCTTTATTCATCGCTTGGCTGATTCACTAGCCTGATTTTTTTATTTTACTCATGCCTTCTCACCTCTGCTTTTGTACAGAGAGCACTTTGCTCTTCGTACACTGAGCTGTACGTTTTTTTAAGTTTCCACGCCCTGCGTGAATTGGCTCCAGCGCGTGCCAACTCTCGATTTTTTTTTTTTTCTTCGTGTCCGTCTTTACTTTTTTTTTTTAAAAGTCAAGTGCTGGGGAGAAAAATTAAAATAAACACGTTCCAACTGTAACACTCACAACGACTTTTCTCTACTGTCGTTGTTCGAATGTAGGTCAAACGAGACTGAGCAATACATTCTCACTTTTTCCTTTTTTACGTGAAAAATTTATCAAGCAAATGTTTAAAAAAAAGTTTAAAATGGCACTACTGTATGGACGTAGTCAGAGATTGTACAGATGATTTAAAGTAGTGTCCTAATCTAACATAAATTAAAAGTGTCCTTTTTCGAGTAATGTGTAACCAAAATTAAATTGCAACCGTACAGATAAGGGTTAAGCTCGAACTTTGTCTGACAACAGCATGCAAGGAGATATTTTTTGCTGTATCATGTTTATCGCACTCGAAAATGCGTATTATCTCGGTAATGAGTGCACTTGGCTTTTGACTTTCAACAAAAACCGTTGAAAATCGAGATAAAAAAATACCCAGTCTAAGTAATATTATTTAATCATTGGATTTGATTAATTCAGTATCTCTTGAGCTCTAGCAAGCGTAAAGTCACTTCGCGATAAACGCCATGTAGGTACGGTTCTAGCTTGTAGGATCACCTTGGATTTGCAACAAAAATTTTTCATTGTAAAATTTACAATAAAAGCACAAATAACATAATTACTTAAATTCACTAAACTCGGTTTCCCTGCATTTACTTTATAAATTTATACCACTGCCCTGCACAGGGCACGTACAGGAGTTATCAAGTTAGCTATAAAGGACGGAGCGTTTTATTACACACCCAGTCCTATTCGTTAACTGTACAGCAGTCAAGATTGTGATAAGGCTAAATGAATGTACATCTAATTCATACCTACGTGACGGGCAAATTGCATGCTCCCAAGTTTCTTGGATTCATCAGCAATTGAAAAATAAAATTGTTTTCGATTGTTATTTTCAATGGTATATTGAATGAACAATTTATCACGTTAAAGTCTCATGAATATTAAGGTGGTACGCTGAGAAAAACAAAAAGATTAACTCAAACACTGTGATTCCTAAAAACATCAATCAATTTTCATCCCTATCTGAAAACTCTTTCCCTGTCAACGTAACATTGCTTTTATCTCACTGACCCATCATCCAATGACAAAAAACAAAAAAAACCGTAGCGACCAACGTGGAAATAGACATTCTGTAGAGAGGTGTTTTGACAAAAGAAGCACAAGCCAATTTTCCTCGAGCCATACTTTGAAATTCAACTAAGATAAGCTTTCGCTTACTCGTAACAGTTGAGCTTTCCTGGATCTTTAGCCTAAAGTTTCTAAGTGGCCAAGTTAGATGCTGACGCTACCGAAACAGCTCCTTCTCGAACTTGTATCAATTCATGTGTAGGTACGTTGTGTGCGGGTACGCCGTACTCATTTTTCGCTGAGAGTAGTGTCTGACTTTTTATACAGGTACAAACGTAAAAAAGTCTTTTAAGGCACGAAACAATTGCTCAGTCAATTTGAATGTTTTGTAGAGAAGGTACACACGAGAAAAGTTTAGAGTTTAGAATAGAAATTAGATGAATTTTTTATTTGGTAAGTAAAACTAACCTTTTTACATTGTTATGCTGGTTCTTATTGTAAAGATTGCTCGTCCACTCATTGTTTCTCAATCTACTTTTATACCTTATGTATTTCACTTTTCTAAAATAAAATTATCCTGTGTCTAATACGCAGAATGTCCAAATATTTTGATTTTTTTCGAATAACTATAAGCAATAGAGCCACTCTTCTACACAAGTAACACTTCTTTTCTCATCCATAAATACTTATACCTAGAGGTGTAATAGATAAAAAAAATTTGACAGAATGAAAAAATATTACTGAGAGGAACTCTGTTCAGCTAAAAAGGTGAAGGATAAACTAAAAAAGTACAGGAAACAAACGAAAATTTATGCCACTACCTACACTTAGGTACACCGCTTCGATGGCGTCTTTTGTGTATATCTAGGTCAGCGATTCTATGTATAGGTTACAATTTTATAAGTATGTTATTATATTTTGCAAAGCTCATTATTTTTAATGAAATGCATAAGTAAAATCGCTTTTCAAAGATTTTTTTTCATTTTATTCGCCAAAGTTTTTCTCGTCTGACCATATCAAGACCTATACTACTGATCGGTAAATATAGAAAAGATTAGCTTAGTTTAACTTTTGAATTTAGTTACGATGCACCATAATGATTAAAATCATAACATTTGAGAGGATAATAGGTTAAAATAATTATACATTATATAGCAACAAGCTGATAATGGAAACCATTTAAATCAAATGTCAATCCCGAAAACACCAAAAGTCATGTTTCACCCACGTCACAATACGTACGGCCCAGAAATTTCGAACCTGAGCCCTGATTCCTATCTAGTCCGGATTTAAATACAACAGCGTCCTTTGAAACAACCCGAACAAGCAGCCCGCAACTTTCTCGGCAGCCCAAACAGCACCTACAACAACCTAATCCCGTAAAACCAAACAAACATCTTCGGTTTCCCCTCGAGCGAAGATTCATCACTGCCTTCACAGACCAACACAGCCCCTCTTCCCTGCGTCGCCACCGTAACAAGCTTTTCCGAGGAGCTTCGACTCGCCGAGTGCACAGCCCAAGGGTGAGGGAATGTATGGGAACAACAGCCTCAAGTAGGAAAGTTTTTTTTACGAGCTACAACTTTTCTCTTTTTCAGCGTCGCTGTACTTGCGTATAGGCTTAAGTGCAACGATCGTCGTCGCGTATGGCAATCGCAAAAGCCGCCCCGACGAGTCGATACACCGAATACGAGGATGGGGGGGGGGAGATATCTTTCAACCGAGAATTTATGCAAGTGAGCTTTGAGCCGTTGTCTCCTCCGTTTTCTCTTTCGTGCAGTTCAATCGATGACTACTTGAATCTTTTTTTTTTTTTTTTTTTTTCACGAGTATGAGATTGCTGTGGAATGTGATTGAGCCCGCTTTTTTTGTCTCGATCGAGAGGTTCTTCGTATTCTAACACGTGCACGGGTACGAATTCGAGGTCGAAAGCTCGTTAATGAGCAATTTCGACGGATGAACGCGTCCACTATAAATGGGAATTCATCGAAAGAAGTGGATTTTTCTCTTACAAAAAGGTATGGGACGGGAAAAAAGTGGACCGAAAAAAGGGTGAGGGATTGGGCTGCGTTTGAGCGTGGAGAAAATAAAAGATCACGTTTGCGGCCAGCTTTTGGGAACTGGAAAATTCATGAATTCGACTGCTGAAAATGTAGAAAAAAAAAAAAAAAAAAAAAAAAAAAAAAAAAAAAAAAAAGAACTACTGTCCGGGGGCGTGTGCATGGCTGCGCGGTGCAGAGGATGCAAACAAGAAAATAAATAAATAAAGCTCTCCGGCGATTTCAATTTTTCTGTCCAGCTCCGCGTGTGGAATTTCGAGAGCTTTTGGGGTGGCGCGTATATAAAAGTCGGAAGCGATAGATGGGAAAATAAGATAATTAAAAAAAAAAGGAAAAAACCATTTGGAATTCCGGTTTTCTTGGACGTTAATTTTTTTTCCCTTTTTGGTAAGGAAATCAAACGGATTAACGACATTATCGCGCAGGGGATCTGCGTTCCTCTCGCTGGTCTAGACGTCGGGAGATTGGAAAAACAATGGGGATTACGAAGAGCCGACGGAAATATATATACCAGCGGAAAAAAGGCCAAACTCCCATTGTGTTGAGCGCTTCTTTTTAATGACCGGTGGATGCTGCGTTGGAATTATTTGGGATCGGCGGGGCGCAGGGTTAATTTATGCTACATCGATAGCTGGTCGATGAGAACACACTTCAAAGTATCGAGCTTTTTTCGAGAAATTTCACTCTACTCCACACCCTTCTGCGTTGTGGGGCAGTCACATTTTTCCATTTCCATGGTGATGTTAAAAATGCGCGGCAATTTTTACTTTTACCAAACGATCAAATCGTGTAAAGCGTGGGATTGGTAAAATTTATTTTTCTTTTATAATTTTTAATGCCAATTTTTTTTACGACTCTCGTAGATAAGGCGAACTTTTTTCGCTGTTTTTTTTTTTAACTGTAAAAAGTATCAATTCGCAAAAATGATTTATTTTTTATTATTCATTCGCTTGTTTGTTTAATTAAATTTAATTTGATGTGCCTTTGTTTTCATCATCAGAAATTCAACTCCTGTTACTGTTAATCAATTAAAAAGTTTGTTCGATCTTTTTGAATATGCCCAAGTACAAAACGTGTTTCCGTTAATAAAGTAACGATAAGCCATACGATTGCATCGATAAATGCAAAATGGATGAACATGTATTTATTTCACTGTCGACGAACGTTTGTCCAGAGCAAACAATTTTTTTACGCCATGGGCAGCTCCGATAAATTTCGCAAAATGCAAATGCAATTTACTTCCCTGGGTCGACTGCGACGAGTCTCTCATTATCGAGGTAGTATGCAATTAACTTTTTCAACTCGTTGGTGCGCGCGAGTTCAAGCTTTCAAGCTCGTCCATTTATTGTACACGTTTGGTGTATTATTGCAAAATCGTTGACATCAACATCGTCGTTTCAATAAAACTCAGGTCAGAGATACGCAAACGTCACGAGAGCACAAGGTTTCCATCATCGCAACAACATTCCTCGCCTGTTTCACGTACGATGCGATGCTGCACAAGTGATTAACTTCGATCTTCATAACTAAATGAGTATTTGGTGGTATCCATCGTGTAACGTATTTGCGTTTGTACAGCCTGGAATGTTAATTTGAAATCCGAGTTTATTGTCTATAGCGCGTATAGAGTTTCAGCCCATTCGAACGTAAAGTCGAATAACGCGTACAATGTAACACATCATCGTTACGGTGATGTACATGGATTTTTTAAATAATCAGTCGTAAGTTTGATTTAAATTTAAATAACATCGCTATACTGTTCAAAAAAAAAAGAGAAGAACCTTCATATTAATTTTATGTGGGAAACAATTCATTATTTGTCATACTACTTGCCCTATCATTAATAGAAGAAGTACAAAACCAAAATAAAATATTTTTCGACTGAAATCGAGCAAGAAAACGATTTTTTTTTTTAATTTTATGAAATTTAGTGATACTCATTATTATCATCTGTACCATGACAAAATCAATACTGAGATACGTATTAGCTCCCTTCCATTTTGCAACGTAAATAATAATATAACCCAAATTATCGATTCTCCTTTTGTATTTGTAATGTCAATGAAACGTAGAATCCAAGTGAAGTCATAACTGTACGTTTGGACTCATTGAAAAAAAATTTGCCTCACGCCATTAAAATCAACATTAAACTCTCCATGCAAACAAACTGAAGTGACGTTTGAAAGGAGTTTCAATTTACGTTTTTTCTTTGTGTGTACCTACATTACATTGACTG
Organism: Copidosoma floridanum; assembly: GCF_000648655.2. Next base: position 2,650 of record NW_019379853.1, on the reverse strand, counting down.
CATTAAAAATATTGCCAGATATTGTTTACATTTACATGGAAATCTTTGTTGAATAGCGTTTTTTATAATTACATGATATTAGGAAAACAATTTTTTTTTAATTTATATGTTTAGAAGTGCATAATCCCGTAACTCTTTTCAAGCAAAACTTCTAGACAGACGAGAGAATGTTCCACTGTTCAGAATTCACAAATCATAAACGACACCTACCCATCCTTTCTTCTCTCGGTCCTTTTTTATTTTTTCACCTGCTAAATGGACCATCGCCCGTTTCGTTAAGAAAAACGTGCACCCAGTAATAAATTGCCCGTATCATAATTCGTAAAATTTAATTTTCCTCTCAAGTCTTGGGCACGAGGTGCGAGAAAGAAAACGAATAGGACAAGTGAGTTATGAATCGACTCCCGCAATAAAAGCCTCCGGCTCGCTTCAATGGAACATTCGTTAAATCTCAATCGGATACGGGATGTTACTGCTCTTTTATTACGCGCTTCTTTTTTTTTCGACGGAGATAGTCCTATTGCACGAATAAATGCACAACAGTAACCCATCGAGTGAGTTTTTTTTATTCTCACGCTTCTAACAAAAACTCCGCGGATTTCAGATCTTCATTATTCCCCAGAAAATCAGCCGAAAACACTCGTTGGGTAAAAAGTATTATTTTTACCCCCGTTTTTAAAATTAAAAACCACGAATGTGTGTATGCATGCATGTTACAATCCAATGCACTCACTATCTCCCTCAAGAAAAAAAAAAAAAAGAAAAGAATCTCCAAACCACCACGAATTCTTCTCAAAACTGTTTGCATCCCCGATACAAAAGAGAAAAATCGCTTCCAACGCCAAACCCCCATCATCGCGTCGTTATTAAGCTGTTCTGTATATTTATCAGAAAATTACCTCAGCAAGGGCGAGAGCAACATTTTATTCCCACACACTCGCGCGCCTTCGAACGACTCGCGCTAATCTTTACGCATTTATCTCAACCAGCCACCGCGAGGCTTTCCCCCCCCCCCCCTCCCTCTCGCCGGCCAACCGCAGCAACAGCCATCACCAAACGCGAGTATGAGGCAATTAAGCCCGGCCGATAAGCATCGGCCAGTAATTATTTAAATGGGCGCGTATAACCTTCGTAATACGTGCCGTGTGCGCGCCTAAACCACTACATCGCCGAATCAATTACACAGCTCCACGGGCCCATCCATTATATATACACGCGCGCGGGCACCCGTCGCGATTTAATTTGACGCGCGGCGCGAAAGGTTGCGCGAGGGCTTCTGCCGCAAAAGTTAACGGAAATTAGCGCTAATTAGAGGCGAGAGCGCCAACGAAAGAACGGGATGGGTAAATCGGGTTTGGGAGGCGATGGTAATAATAACAAGGGCCAAGGCTGATTCGTGGCAGGATTTGCGCGGATATCGCGTCGTACCTTTGACTTGGATCGACTGTCGCCTAATCAGACAGGTCAGGCACGGATGAATGTCTGGGTCTTATTTAAACCGATGGTATGCTGTATTTTTCATTAATTTGAGGGGAATAAAATTTTTGCCAAGGAAAAAAAAAGGAATGGTGTTCGGTTAAAAGGCATTTATCTTCAAACAGAGGTATAAATAAAAAAAAAAA